>ONZH01026923.1:0-39166 GCA_900303285.1 Rhinella marina
ATCATCTACCGCTTGATCCAGAAAACTCTCTGGCGACATTTCTCTGGTCGCAGACTAAATACCACCTTAACAGGGGTCAGTCATCTACCATATTCCGCCGTCACTTCCCAAAAAAACAAAAATTGTAAAAAAAATATAAAAAACAAATATAAAAAAAAAATATATTTTTCAGTTGTTTTAGCTCAGTGATACAAATCCATTTTACTCAGCTACGTGTAACCTTTCTGTGTGTCACAGTTCAGCACATTCGCTCCCATCCGTATATACTGTCCAGGTGACACTTTCTGTACGTCACACAATACAACCAAGTCATTTGCTACCAATATCATCTACCGCTTGATCCAGAAAACTCTCTGTGCGACATTTGTCTGGGTCGCAGACTAAATAGCCACCGTTAACAGGGTGTCAGTCAGTCCTACCATAGTTCCTGCACGTCACGTTCCCAAAAAAACAAAATTGTAAAAAAAATATAAAAAAACAAATATAAAAAAAAAAATATTTTTTCAATTGTTTAGCTCAGTGATACAAATCCATTTTACTCAGCTTTGTGTAACCTTTCTGTGTGTCACAGTTCAGCACATTCGCTCCCATCCGTATATACTGTCCAGGTGACACTTTCTGTACGTCACACAATACAACCAAGTCATTTGCTACCACTATCATCTACCGCTTGATCCAGAAAATTCTCTGTGTGACATTTGTCTGGGTCGCAGACTAAATAGCCACCGTTAAGAGGGCGTCAGTCAGTTCTACCATATTTCCTGCACGTCACGTTCCCAAAAAAACAAAATATATTAAAAAAAAAATTATTAGTTCAGTTGTTTTAGCTCAGTGATACAAATCCATTTTACTCAGCTTTGATGTAACCTTTCTGTGTGTCGCAGTTCAGCACATTCGCTCCCATCCGTATATACTGTCCAGGTGACACTTTCTGTACGTCACACAATACAACCAAGTCATTTGCTACCAATATCATCTACCGCTTGATCCAGAAAACTCTCTGTGCGACATTTGTCTGGGTCGCAGACTAAATAGCCACCGTTAACAGGGTGTCAGTCTGTCCTACCATAGTTCTTGCACGTCACGTTCCCAAAAAAAGAAAATATAAAAAAAAATAATTTTTTCAGTTGTTTTAGCTCAGTGATACAATCCATTTGACTCAGCTGCGTGTAACCTTTCTGTTCTCAGTTCAAAACATTCGCTCACATCCGTATATACTGTCCTGGTGACACTTTCTGTACGTCACTTAATTCTACCGGACTTAATTTTTTTTTTTTATCATACACCTATATACAAAAAATGTTGAACCCCAGGGCTAAGGGTCGAGGGCGAGGGCGTGGGCGTGGGCATTCAATTACTGCAGGGGCAGAGGTCGTGGTCCTGGGCAGGGTGAGGACAGTACCCGCTGATGAGGGAGCAGGGGAATTCCGCAGAGCTACACTCCCTAGCTTCATGTCTCAACTTACAGGGACACGTGGTAGAGGACTGTTGAAACCACAACAGTGCGAACAGCTGATCTCGTGGATTGTGGACAATGCTTCAAGTAATTTGTCCACCAGTCAGTCTTCCACGCAGTCCACCCACGTTACCCAAGGGAGCACTCCTATGGCTCCTCCACCCCAACCTCCTTCCCCCAGTCTGCCCCCTCCCAGGAAAATTTGGAATGTGATCCGGCATACTCTCAGGAACTGTTTTCTGGACCCTTCCCAGAGTCACAAACCACTTCTCAGGTTGCTGCTGACCTCGTTCCCGATGCCCAAGTTTTCCAACTGTCGCAGTCTGTGGGTGATGATGATGATGATGACAATGTTGAGTTAGTGGAAGAAGTTTGTAAAGAGGTGTCGGACGATGAGGAGACACGGTTGTCAGACAGTGGTGAAGTTGTTGTTAGGGGAGGAATTCCCAGGGGGGAGCAGACTGAGGAATCGGAGGATGACGAGGTGACTGACCCAAGCTGGGTTGATATGCCGAGTGAAGACAGTGCTTCTGAGGCGGAGGCGAGTGCTGCACCAGAACAGGTTGTAAGAGGCAGTGGTGTGGCCAGAGGGAGAAGCAGGGCCAGAGCTGGTGCATCAGCAGCAACTGTTCCACGTAGTGAAGCTCCCGTGGCGAGGCCTAGATGTTCGCAAGTCTGGAGGTTCTTTAAAGAAAGTGAGGGATGACCGACGGACTGTGGTGTGCAACCTGTGCCACACCAGGATCAGCAGGGGTTGCCACCACTACTAGCCTAACCACCACCAGCATGCGCAGGCATATGAATGCTAAACACCCCACTCAATGGAACCAAGGCCGTTCACCACCTCCTGCGGGTCACACCACTGCTCCTTCCCCTGTGTCACTCGCTGCCTCTGCTAGTCAACCCCCCGCGTCACTCGCTGCCTCTGCTAGTCAACCCCCTGCCCAGGACCCCGGCACGAGCGCCTCCCACCGGAAAACCACACCTTCGCCTCCACGATCCTCCACAGCATCCACCAACGTGTCACAGCGCAGCGTTCAGCTGTCTTTACAGCAGACGCTGGAGCGCAAGAGGAAATACAGTTCCACCCACCCACATGCCCAAGCCCTCAACGTCCACATCTCAAAATTGCTTAGCCTGGAGATGCTGCCCTATAGGCTGGTAGAGACCGAGGCCTTTCGAAATCTCATGGCGGTGGCTGCCCCTCGGTATTCCGTCCCCAGCCGCCACTATTTTCCCGATGTGCCGTCCCAGCCCTACACCAGCACGTGTCACAGAACATCATCCGTGCCCTGACCAACGCTGTTTCTGAGAAGGTCCACCTAACCACGGACACGTGGACAAGTGCTGCCGGGCAGGGACACTACATCTCACTGACGGCACATTGGGTTAACTTGGTGGAGGCTGGGACCGAGAATGACCCTGGGGCCGCTCATGTACTGCCCACACCGAGGATTGCGGGGCCTACCTCGGTCACGGTCTCTCAGACGTACTATGCCTCCTCCTCCTCCTCCGACTCCTCCTCCTCCACCGAATTACCATCCGTGGGCACGGCGCCTTCAGTCGGTAGCTCTAGGCGCAGCAGCAGTACCGTGGGTAAGCACCAGCAGGTGGTGCTCAAACTGCTGAGCTTAGGTGACAAAAGGCACACCGCCCAAGAGCTGTTACAGGGCATCACGGCGCAGACCGATGTGTGGCTGGCACCGCTGAACCTCAAGCCAGGCATGGTTGTGTGTGACAACGGGCGTAACCTGGTGGCGGCTCTGCAACTCGGCAGACTGACACATGTGCCATGCCTGGCCCACGTGTTTAATCTTATAGTTCAGCGGTTCCTCAAGACATACCCCAATCTGTCTGATTTGCTCACCAAGGTGCGCCGCATCTGTGCACATTTCCGCAAGTCTAGCACAGATGCTGCCACTCTCAGGGCAGCGTAGCGCCACCTACAACTGCCCGCTCACCGACTGTTGTGCGACGTGCCCACGAGATGGAATTCCACATTAAACATGTTATCCAGAGTTTACCAGCAGCGCAGAGCGATTGTAGACTGCCAGATGTCATCTTCCACCAGAACTGGTAGTCAGGTCTCTCAGATTTCCTCAAGTCTACAATGAGGAGTGGACGTGGATGTCTGATATCTGCCAGGTGTTTAGCAACTTTGAGGAGTCAACACTGATGGTCAGCGGCGATGCCGCCATTATCAGCCTCTCCATCCCGCTGCTTTGCCTGTTGAAAAAATCACTGCTCAGCATCAAGTCGGATGCTTTGCGCTTGTCACAAGAGACGGTGGAGGAAGATACGTTGCTTGATAGCCAGAGCACCCTCCGGTCTGTTTCTCAGCGCGTATCGGAGGAGGGGGATGAGGAGGAAGAGGAGGAGAATGTCGGCGAGATAGTAGAGGGTACCAGTGCTCAGTCCTTAACTCTTGAGCGTGTATGGGCTGAAGAGGAGGACTTAGAGGAGGAGGAGGAGGAAATGGAGAGTCAGGTCAGTGAGGAGAGGGAATTCTTGCGTGTTGGGACTCTGGCGCACATGGCAGACTTCATGTTAGGCTGCCTATCCCGTGACCCTTGCGTTAGAAGAATTTTTTCCAACACCGATTACTGGGTGTTCACTCTCCTGGACCCACGGTACAAGCAGAACCTTTCCACTCTCATCCCTGCAGAGGAAAGGAGTATGAGAGTGAATAGGTATCAACAGGCCCTGGTGCACAAGCTGAAACAATTCTTCCCATCTGACGCCGCTAGCGGCAGAGGGCATAGTTCTGTGGGCCAAGTAGCGGGGGAGAGGAGGCGAGCAGGCAGCTTGTCCAGCACTGGCAGGGGAACACTCTCCAAGGCCTTTGCCAGTTTTATGTCACCCCAGCAAGACACTGTCACCTGTCCCCAGTCTAGGCAGAGTAGGGGGGAGCTGTACAGAAAGATGGTGAGGGAGTACCTAGCTGACCATACCAACGTCTGTAGCGATCACTCTGCTCCATACAACTACTGGGTTTCAAAGCTGGACACGTGGCCTGAACTGGCGCTGTACACCTTGGAGGTGCTGGCCTGCCCTGCCGCTAGCGTTCTGTCAGAGCGGGTATTCAGTGCAGCTGGTGGCGTCATCACCGATAAGCGTACACGCCTGTCAACTGACAGCGCTGACAGGCTGACGCTTATTAAAATGAACAAAGCCTGGATTTCACCGGAATTCAAATCTCCTCCGGGGGAAAGCAGCTAAAGATTTAAATAACTTATGTATCCTATTCCTCTTCTCTACTCCTCTTCTCTACTCCTTCTCCTCCTCCATATCGTCTTTGCCTAACGCTGACCCAAAAAACGCCATTTTTTAGAGGTCCAACTGGCACTCTTTTAGCACAATCTTTCAGGAGGGCCCCCTACAGGCCCTCTCTTCAAACAATTTTTCAGGAGGGCCCCCTACAGGCCCTCTCTTCAAACAATTTTTCCAGAGGGCCCCCTACAGGCCCTCTATTCAAACAATTTTTCCAGAGGTCCACCTACAGGCCCTCTATTCAAACAATTTTTCCAGAGGTCCACCTACAGGCCCTCTCTTCAAACAAATTTTCAGGAGGGCCCCCTACAGGCCCTCTATTCAAACAATTTTTCCAGAGGTCCACCTACAAGCCCTCTATTCAAACAATTTTTCCAGAGGTCCACCTACAAGCCCTCTCTTCAAACAATTTTTCGGGAGGGCCCCCTACAGGCCCTCTATTCAAACAATTTTTCCGGAGGTCCACCTACAGGCCCTCTCTCCAATTCCAGTTCCAAGTTTTATTTGCGCATACTGCATACATTTTTATTTTTGGGATAGGTGAGAAAAATAATATTACTTGCGAATCTATATTGCCCAACATTGGATACGGTAGCAAGTAGAAGACCAAACACATGCTGCTCACAGGGTTCGGCAAATTCCTGGTCCACCCGCAAATTCCTTGTCCACAATGTCAAGGAGGACGAGGTTCTGTGGATGAGCAACAAGTCCTTCTGTACTGAAATCGCCGACAAAGTCTCCATCTAAGAACACACAGACCATTGTGGAGAGAGGGGCATAGCTCGCCATCAAAGTGAGGAACCCCAACGCCAGACTGCGCAGAGAAGATAACCAATAAATATCTCTGTGGTTATTTTTGCTAAATAAAAGTTAAATAAACCCCCCAAAAAATCTGTTAATGTGCCTGATCCACCCAAGTTGAATCTGTCCCATCATGAGAAATTCCCCCCCAAGGAGTCCCCACTGTAACTTGCTTCCCATACAACTACCTCACCCCCCGACACCTGTGTCTCGCCATTGTCCACCACCTCCTCAGACAACACTGGTAAATCCACACTGTCAGCACACGGAAACAGCAAAAGGTCTGGCGAATTGGGGCAGAGAATGTTCTGGGCTAGCACATCAGAGAAGGGGTGACTATGGGGTTCCAGGGAGTACGTGACCACATGCAATCTCCATCTAAAAAGTCATGCCACACTTGATCAATCTCATAATTTACGACTGTACCGGTTGATGCTAAATTTTTAAGTTGGGGTCCTGCGTCGTCATTCTAACTCCATCCGGCTGTTGTCACCACCACACACGCTAGCCCAGGGGGCTCTCCTCTGGCTCTTCCAGCGAAACCTCCTTGCCCCACCCTGCCCCCCCCACCTACAGGCCCACTCTCCAAACAATTGACGTCTTTTTCCTATCTTTCTCTCTCTCCAAACTATTTTTCCGGATAGCTGCCATATACGGTATTAAACGGAGAAGAATACAGAGAACACATGCTACACTTAATCAAGTTCATAATTTACGACTGTACCGGTTGATGCAACAGTTTTCAAAAATCCATTCTGGCTGTTGTCACCACCACACACCCTAGCCCAGGGGGCACTCCTCTGGCTCTTCCAGCGAAACCTCCTTCCCCCCAGCCTGACCCCCCCCCCACCTACAGGCCCACTCTACAAACAATTTAGCCGGATAGGGGACGTATTAGATGTTGTACTGATGTTTTTTTTTTGTTCTTCTTTTATCTGCCTCATGACCTGTGATAGGCAGAGCATGGACACGTCCCCTTAGCTGCAGTGGGAAAGACACTCCCCTGGCCAGAGCAAGCTCTTTTTCCCTTTTCCGTGTTCGAAATATCCATTAAATATAGGGTCCCAAGATAGGGGACGTATACGGTATTAAACTGAGAAGAATCGATACCATACCGGCTGATGCTAGAGCATTTCCAAATGCATTACGGCTGTTGTCACCACCACACACGCTAGCCCAGGGGGCACTCCCTTGGCTCTTCCACCGAAACCTCCTTGCCCCCCACCTACAGGCCCTCTGTCCAAACAAGGGGGACGTATTAGATATTGTACTGATTCTGAATTGCCTCCTGCGATAAACGGGAATGGAACCCAAATCAACTGCTTGGGAAGTAGCTATGCTCACCACTATACCACCAGCAGGCACAGCAATTGATAAGAACAGATACTAAACTTGATTTCAGCTGCAGTGCCAGCATGAGCAGTGGTGTCACCTGCAGGCGGTGATGGACCTTCGTTGCACCTAGTTGGGTGCTTCCCTAACATGTGATGGGCATGTGCCTCGCCTTTCTTGGTCTGGGTGAGCACAATTGCCATGAGGGTAACCACCAGGCTGTTGCCTGAGGATTTGGGGTAATGGTGGGATTAAGCAGCCTCAGAGGCATCCATGCATGCTGCCCCTGCTGTTTCCTGTCCATTTCCGTGGTCTTTCCATCATTTTCTGAGGTTTCCAGGTTTTCAGGCAAACTTCCCTGTGAAGAGCTTTGGTCCCCCGCAAAAATGCTCGAGTCTCCCATTGACTTCAATGGGGTTCGTTACTCGAAACGAGCACCCGAGTATCGGGAAAAATTTGTCTCGAATAACGAGCACCCGAGCATTTTAGTACTCGCTCATCTCTAATCCTGAATAGTTTTGTGTAATGTGAACACATTACTCCACATGCTTCCCCTTCGATTGTGATGAGGTCACACGTGTGCAGTGTTTCCTTACAAATAACTCTCACTCCGACATTGCTTGTGTGCTTATACATATTGATTACTCTAATGCAATCACATCATTTCTGTTTCTAGGTTGTTGCTCTGTAGTAAGTTAGACTTATTGTACTGTACGTGAACGCACATCGCTCTATATAAACTGTTGTCCAGACCTTTAAAGAGGTTTTCCAAGTTTCCGATACCTGACATCGGCGGGGATCGGATTTCTGGCACCCCTATGGATGAGATGTTCGAAGAGGGTACTCCATGGCACAGTACAGCCTCTTCCTTGCCCAGTGACATCACGTTCATTGGTTACATGGCATAAGTGAATGGGGCTCAGCTCCTATGCTAAGCATGGCTGTTATCCAATTGATAGTGCCTTGCTTGCTAAGCTCAGAAGAGACCGTGACACTCACTGGAGCATCACAGCCACTACAAGCAGCTGATGGGTGGTCGTTGGTTCTGGGAAACGGAACCCCACCGATCTGATATTGATGTCCTTGGGATAGGTCATCAATATCAAAATCTCAGAAAAAAAACTTTAATACGATGCACATGGACTTCTATAGAGCCCTAATGTACCTACAGTATCAGAAAAAAATCATGTTACATGCAAATTATAGTATCCTACAGCACTGCTTAGAGTACCTTAGTAGTACAGTAGTACATGCGCCACTTCAGCCAATGACTGGTCTCAGCAGTGATATGTGCCCAAGCTCCCTAGGTCCATGACTCTCTTGACTGGTCTTCTGGTCCCCATCTATCAACCTAAGCATAAACCTAAGAATGAATAGTGCTCCACTGCAGCCAATGACTGGCCTCAGCAGTGATGTACTCCCAAGCAACATATCACTGCAACAGTTATCTGCCCCTTGGGGACATTTCACAGCTAAGGCCAGTCATTGGCTGCAACGGCAAATGTGAAAGTTGATAAATGGGACCAAAACAACAGTCAAGAGAGCCAGGGAACCGAAATGGATAGCAACATATATAGCTATGGTTAAATGCATGGTAGCCTGTTTAATAACACACTGCACTGTAAGATTTTTTAAAAATAAAAAAACAATTCAACAATTTTCCATTTTTTGGTGGCTGCCATTTTGAGCAAGATGTGATGGACGAATCACAAAAGTTTTGGATTCATTGAAATTTGAATACTCAGAAAATTTGTTAAAAATTCTGTTCATGCAGATTTGAGTTGCTTACCTCTATATATTACCCGTTTTTGTGTATATATTTTTACAAGGATAACATTTTTGAATGTTGATTTTTCTAACATCAATGACCCACACAATGTTTAAATTCTAAATATCTTATTTCCAAATGACAAATTACCATTACAATAGAGAAATCTATTAAACAAAGTGAATGAGGGATTGTCTAAAAGTAAATATACGCACCTCCAGCTTCATAGATTGACATATGTTTGCCTTGCATATTTATGATTTAAGCAGTGTATGCGGCATTGAGCACATAGAATACAAAAGGGTGCAATGAATAAGAATGTGTTTGCTATCATTGCATGGCAGCCTTTTGAGTGTGATATCGATATGTAGTAAACACTCAGGTAAATTGGACAATCTATTTGATGTGCATACAAGAAATTATGGATTATGAATGAGTTTGATGAGTGTGAGGGGTTTATATTACATAGTAGAGCAGGGATCAGCAACCTCCGGCACTCCAGCTGTTCTAAAGCTACTACTCCCAGAATCCTCCTTTTACTTCTATGGAAGTTACAAGAATAGTAACAGGGGCCGACACTATATAGAAAATGCTTATTCTTGTCCACAATTTTGGACAAGAATAGGACATGCTCTATATTTTTTGTGGGGCAGCAGAATGGAACTACAGATGCGGACAGCACACACGCATTGAAATGAATGGGTCTGTACCTCTTCCGCAAAATTGAAGAACAGATAGGGACCCATTCATACGGTCATGTGAATAGCCCAAGTAGCCCAAGTGTGCATGCTGGGAATTGTGTTTTCACAGCAGCTGGAGTGCTAAAGGTTGCTGATCCCTGTATTAGAACATCTAATAAATTACTTAATGGAGGAAGGGTGCATTCAGGCCAGATTGGCATACCATCCGTTCCCATATGCAGCAAAAAATGACACAGGTCTTCTTTTCTCCA
Organism: Rhinella marina; assembly: GCA_900303285.1. NCBI lineage: Eukaryota > Metazoa > Chordata > Amphibia > Anura > Bufonidae > Rhinella > Rhinella marina. The sequence goes on from ONZH01026923.1 coordinate 9,580, forward strand.
AACTTTAACAAACAACATGGGGGGGCACTCGAAAAATCACAACCTGGGGCACACCGTTCAGGAGGGAAAATGAGGCAGTGGCCTCAGACGGAGCTGTACTAGGACTGCAGAGGGAGGCAATTTAGCCTTGTGCCCTGCACTCCTGCACAGCCCTACATACATCTTTGTGTCTTTGGGCATTATTGGACATCACTGTTTTAAACCGTGACAAAACCGTGATATACAATTTCACCTAGGCATAGACATGAGTAGAAGAGGGTAAAAGGCCTTTTGGATAATGTAATATAAGGGTAATGTCAGGTCTGGTCACCGGAGAACATAGGTTTCTATGTTTTGCTTGGTATTCTGAGTTTTTGGACCAGATTCTGAGAAGCCACTCAGCCCAGCACCTGAGTATTAACCCTAAGAAGACACACAAAAACATGAAGATGGGCGTTGGCTCCAAAACAACCCCACAGTGTGAACATGGTTAAAGGCAAGGCGTAGGCACTAAACAGAAACATACAAAAACTCAGAATACCAAGCAAAACATAGAAACCTATGTTCTCCGGTGACCAGACCTGACAGGTAAGGGACCTTTGGGATTGATGATGTATGTATGTCGCATGATCAATCATCTCAAAGGTCCTTAAAGGGGTTCTCTGGGAATGATGAGAATGAAAATACTTAAATATTCCTTTATTATAAATATATTCCCAAATACCCTTCATTAGTTATAGTGGCTCGTTTTGTCTGGGGAGCAATGATCAGAGGAAATAAAATAGGTGCTGTCCTATTAGTACACAAAAAACCTGTCCTAATCACACTGCAGGACTTTACAACACTGAGGTAAAGAGCTGCCTTATCCTCCTCTCTGCTCTGCTTGTCAGGGATTATGATCCTGAACACAGTTTAATATGATCTTCTTCAGCTGAATCTCTGTAGGAATGGAGTCCATGAAGAGACATGAAGTACAGAGAGGAGGGTGGGGATGTGGATAATGAGCAGCAGCCCTTGTATGGAGTCTCCATTACCACAGCTCCACATTACCACAGTCTGTCCTGTCTGTCCTCTCTGTTCTTTATGTCTCATGAACTCCATTCCCACAGAGATTCAGCTGAAGATCTTATCAGCTGTATTCAGAATCATAATCCCTGACAAGCAGAGCAGAGAGGAAGATGAGGCAGCTATTTAGCTCAGTGTAACTGTGAAGTCACTTGTCCTGCTGTTTGATTTGTTGGACCATCATTTATTTATCAACAGGACAATGACCCCAAACACACCTCCAGGCTGTGTAAGGGCTATTTGTCCTAGAAGGAGAGTGATGGGGTGCTACACCAGAACCAGAACCCAATCGAGATGGTTTGGGGTGAGCTGGACTGCAGAGTGAAGGCAAAAGGGCCAACAAGTGCTAAGCATCTCTGGGAACTCCTTCAAGACTGTTGGAATACCATTTCAGGTGACTACCTCTTGAAGCTCATCAAGAGAATGCCAAGAGTGTGCAAAGCAGTAATCAAAGCAAAAGGTGGCTACTTTGAAGAACCTAGAATATAAGACATATTTTCAGTTGTTTCACTCTTTTTTGTTAAATATATAATTCCACATGTGTTAATTCATAGTTTTGATGCCTTCAGTGTGAATCTACAATTTTCATAGTCATGAAAATACAGAAAACTCTTTGAATGAGAAGGTGTGTCCAAACTTTTGGTCTGTACTGTAGATATATATATATATATATATATATATATATATATATTTAACTATTATAAAGCACAAGAGAGGTCGAGTGTATGTATGTGTGTGCAGATTCTTATATAATGCGTAACAGTGACATCTGGTGTTCTAAGTGGATGCTACAATATCCATTAAATTAGGGCAAAATATAGCACACCATATTTAAATATAATACAGTGAGCAGAGCTGAATACACAAAACACTCTGTTTACAGTCATAATGAGTATATTTCTCTTAAAGAGACCATGTCCCCTCAAATAAAGGAAAATATCAACATACACAACTCATCACCTCACAGCAAGATACAGACACATGTGAAAGATAACATGGGCATACCACAAACCTATTCCCAAAATAAAGATGCTGTATGACAAAACATTCAGTAAGCTTAGAAAGTGGGACAACAATCAGAAGTATATTGTACAGTATGTTGAGCCAATAGCGTTTATGTGCAGTGTTTGTCAGTTTCACAATTTAGGGGCTATTGTTACATAATTATAACTATTAATAAGTACTAATTTATTCAAACCTACATTGGCTTAATTCTTTAGCGAGCATATGCCAAAAATTAACTCTGATTCTAACCTATTTTCAATATCACTGAGATACAAATGCCTTTTATTTCACTGTAAATAATACATAATTCTGCTTGAAACAATTGACTAAAGTGGCAAATAATCTGCTTGGTCTTAGTACTAATCGAAAGGTCCACCATTGATTTTCCTGAACTTTGCCCTGTTGTCATTTTCCCATCTGCATCTAGAGCGAGAGTTGTGGGATTTCTTTACTCAAAAATGGGATTTGCAAGACCAGTTGATTTCAGTGTGTTTTATTGAAGAGCACCACTGGCACGATGGATTTCTGAAAATGTCTTTAAAGTGCATTTCCAGAGATCTGAACAAAAAACTGTTCAGTGCTTGCTTCTGGGAATATGCAATAAAAACTGCTACATTTTTGTTATTTCATGTCTTACCTTTCTTTTTGACCTGTAATATTTGGAGCAAGATATATGGATTTCCATTAAACCCAAGTCAGGAGAGAAGTTTCTTCTTTCATCACTGATTCCATCACTTCTCAGCATTTCTTTTCTTTTAACGTCCAACTTGCTTTATAAAGATCAATAACCAACAAAAAATGTATAGGCTAGAAATTAGGAGGAGAACTCTAGCCCATCTGATCTAAATGAAGTGAGTTAAAGGGGGTGGATAACAGATTGTCACGGAGAGGTGACCAGATAACATACACATCAGCCGCACTAGAGTTTAGATGGTTTACAGTAAGTAGGTCTCAGATGGCTACTATCTATTCCAAAAAGGCTACTATCTATTCCAAATGCAGCAAGTAACTTGGTATAAGGATCCATGAGCACATTCACATTTTTATGTTTGTCTCCTTAAAGAGCCCCCATCACTCGAATCTACTGTATCATACCATACCGCCATGGTTGATTATGCTGATTAAAATGATGTAAAAGAAGAGTTCCTGTGCTTACTCTCTGACTGCACCTAAGTACCAGTGACTAGAAGCGGCCTATACCACGTTTGCTGTCCTCTAAGTTCTATATGTGTCACTGTCACGCCTACCTGTACTTGTAGAGGAGAGTCCGAGATGTTGATGGTGAATACTTGATAGTTGTCCCGATCCTCCAGCATGGTAGAAGTAGTCAGGCTATGTAGTTGAAAAACGTGCCCCGGCTGGCAGCACGTTTCCTATTTAAAAAAGCTTGCACTCCAAACCAGAGCGCCTTTTATGCCTTTAATTTGACATTACGGCACTGACCTTCCTTGGAGCATACTCACAGCATTTTTAAGTAAGAGTGCCAGTAAACTTGTTTGTTTTTTTTTGAGTAAAATTATACCTGTCTTGTGAAAATCAGTTGTGGCATTCTGATAAAAAAAAAGAAGATCTTTATTGTTTATGCAAATGAGTGATTCAGAGCACTGATGGGTGAGGCCTAGCCCCTCAGTGCACTTTGGATCCTCAGCTTTCCAGTGCCAGCCGCGCTCCTCACTGAAGCCTTAATTTGCATACGCAATAAAAGTCTTTTTTTCACAGAATAAAAGTCTGATTTTCGCAAGACAGGTATCATTTTCATCAGTAGGATCAGCCCTACCAGGCAGTATTCATGGTTTAATAAGGTTGATCCTGCTGGTTGGTGCTCCTTAAAGAGGACCTTTCATGGGTAGGGCATAGTGCAGGGATGTAAGATCGCGTACTAGTCTGGGCGCTGCGCCCCCTGTTCACTTTTCCCGCCTGGTATGCTAATGAATAGCATCGGTACAGGGAGGAGGAGACGGCCCTGCTTCTCAATGGGCATCTCCTTCACCCAGGCTGTGAGCTGTCCAATCACAGCAGAGAGTGTCACAGCCAGGGAGAAGGTGAGCTTTTTTTTTCTCCCTGGCTGTAATGCTCTTCACTGCAATTGGACAGCGATACAGCCAGCGAGAAAGAGACGCTCATTGAGAAACCCTGTTGTCTGCTTCTCCCTGTACCGTTGCTATTTATTAGCAAACCAGGCGGGAAAATTGAACAGGGGCACAGCGGGCGAACGGAGCGGCCCCCAGACAAACTAGTAAGTGATCTTACATCCCTGCACTATGCCCTACATAACCTGCCAGTTTCATAATGTCTGGACCCAAGAAAGGTACTCGTTAAAGAGAATATACTAAGTGCACACTATAAACAACTGTGCCAACCCCAGTCCAGAGGTCTGTACTCCAATTCTTAAATTGGTAAAATAGACATTGGTCTTGTCCATAGAATGATTTCTTTGGGGCTATATGCCAGTAGATATGTGCCCAACTGCAGATCTGCAGTCTTATCACATAAGTGAGAATGAGCCTAATTTATGCAGAATGTTTCAGTAGAAAAAACTGCTCAGTTGAGTTCCCTTTACTGCTTACAGTAATCACTAGATGGAGGAACCATCAAAATTACATTTGCCACTGCATATTTGAATGATTTTATATCCCTGGAAGAAATTAATATAAATGTACATTCGAGAAGGTTCAAAGGTGTCTTGCTGAAGTGTAGATTGAGCTTAGGTTGCCATCTTGCTAATATTTATAACTTTGCCATATGTGATTAGCTCTATTACAGTGACATACAAGCTGTTTGCCATCAGATTCATATGAGATTCCACATGGAGATAAAGCATGGAGAATACTTCCATAACACAGTGACATTTTGAGGAACCATCATCCATAGTACATTGCCTTCAAGAAAGACTCCGAGTTCTTAATATGTATAGTCTGGAGGAAAGAAGAGAAAGGGGGGACATGATTGAAACTTTTAAATATGTTAAAGGACTGAATAAAGTTCAGGAGGGAAGTGTTATTAATAAGAAACAGAACACAAGAACAAGGGGGCACAATCTGAGGTTAGTTGGGGGAAAAATCAAGAACAACATTAGAAAATATTATTTCACTGAAAGAGTAGTAGAAGCTTGGAACAAACTTCCAGCAGAGGTGGTTGATAAATCCACAGTAACTGAATTTAAACATGCCTGGGATAAACATGTATCTATCCTAAGATAAAAATAAAAGGATAATAAAAGGGCAGACTAGATGGACCAGGTGGTCTTTTTCTGCCGTCAATCTTCTATGTTTCTATGTTTCTATGTTTCTATTGCCTAAGGGACAACTTAAACCATGTTCATGTGCTCATAGAGACGTGAGAAAATATTATAAAAGAAGTCATGTTCCAAAGACTAAAAAGGTGCTACCACATAACCTCTGGTGTCACTTATCCTGTGTATACAATCTAGCCTGCTTTACTGATTTTTACCTCAACAACACACTTACTCACATGTCCAAGTCTATTTTCCTTAAAAAGGTTTTCAGTTTTGCATCAACATGCTTTAAAATAATAATTTATGATATTCGCTGTAATTTTGTAATGTACAGGGTGGGCCATTTATATGGATACACCTAAATAAAATGGGAATGGTTGGTGATATTAACGTCCTGATTGTGGCACATTAGTATATGGGAGGGGGAAAACTTTTCAAGATGGGTGGTGACCATGGCGGCCATTTTGAAGTTGGCCATTTTGGATCCAACTTAAGTTTTTTCAATGGGAAGAGGGTCATGTGACACATCAAACTTATTGAGAATTTCACAAGAAAAACAATGGTGTGCTTGGTTTTAACGTAACTTTATTCTTTCATGAGTTATTTACAAGTTTCTGACCACTTATAAAATGTGTTCAAAGTGCTGCCAATTGTGTTGGATTGTCAATGCAACCCTCTTCTCCCACTCTTCACACACTGATAGCAACACCGCAGAAGAAATGCTAGCACAGGCTTCCAGTATCCGAAGTTTCAGGTGCTGCACATCTCGTATCTTCACAGCATAGACAATTGCCTTCAGATGACCCCAAAGATAAAAGTCTAAGGGGGTCAGATCGGGAGACCTTGGGGGCCATTCAACTGCTACATGATGATGTGTTTCCTTCTTTATGCACTGAATCTGGCATGTTCCCTGAGTTTTTCCAGCAAGATGGTGCACCACCACATTATGGGTGTCAGGTCTGAGCATTCCTAGATAAACAGTTTCCTGGAAAGTGAATTGGTCATCATGGGCCAGTTGAATGGCCCCCAAAGTCTTCCGATCTGACCCCCTTAAACGTTTATCTTTGGGGTCATCTGAAGGCAATTGTCTATGCTGTGAAGATACGAGATGTGCAGCACCTGAAACTATGGATACTGGAAGCCTATGATAGCATTTCTTCTGCGGTGTTGCTATCAGTGTGTGAAGAGTGGGAGAGGAGGGTTGCATTGACAATCCAACACAATGGGCGGCAGCACTTTGAACACATTTTATAAGTGGTCAGAAACTTGTAAATAAAGTAACGTTAACATTTCTTGTGAAATTCTCAATAAGTTTGATGTGTCACATGACCCTCTTCCCATTGAAAAAACTAAAGTTGGATCCAAAATGTCCGACTTCAAAATGGCCACCATGGTCATCACCCATCTTGAAAAGTTTCCCATATACTAATGTGCCACAAACAGAAAGTTACACCAACCATTCCCATTTTATTTAGGTGTATTCATATAAATGGCCCACCCTCTATTTCTTTCACCTTTACTGCACCTATCGGCCGATCTGGGCTGTGGTCACATGACCATGTCCATGCAGCTCTTTCTTATTTCCTGTGATATCCATGGGCGGGGCAGTGATAAAGGAATGTCTTTGTAATTAGCTGGGTGGGAGGAGCTATAAACTAACAGGGTGATATTAGGGGTGGTGCTGGAGCTGTGGCAGAAAAAGAAGTGCATCATAGGTTTGGTTGGATGCTAACAGGAAGTGCTACATACAGGATGGAAACAAACCAGAGTGATTTGTGTACATGGTGAACTACATGAGTATATATGTTAAAAACCATAGTAAAAACAGTCCATCTTTCATTCTTAACAATGTCTGTGTTGCATCCTTTTTTGTTTTATGTGTTCAAATTTTTTCAACCACGTGTCATTCATTTTGCATGCACATGAAAAAAAAAAAAAAAAAGATGGAGGCCACTTTGCACTGAACTGTCCCCTGGTGAGCACTGCTAAGATGAAAAGGGTATTTACAGAGTGTCCTCCTAACAATAATCGATGAAAAACAAACAGAATGCAGATGGCATTTGTGTGTTCTCCGTGGTTTTCACACACTCATAGACTTGGAAAGTGTTTGGTTTTGAAATCATAACAAAGTAGTGCATGCTTCCTTTTTTTTCCACTGGATTGTGATTCACTCATGGAGGGGTAAAGCCTTATTCACACGTCACAGTGTTTTGGTCAGTGATTTCTGTCAATAATGTGAGCCAAAACCAGGTGTGGAGCTACACAGACATAAGGTATAAGGGAAAGATCTGCACCTGTTCTGTGTTTAGAGCCACACCTGGTTTTGGCTCACAATCACAGATAGAAATCACTGACCAAAAGGTGAGGGTCTGCAGCACCCCACTCCTGTGTAGAGGTACACAGCAAAGTACAAAAGACGGGGTCAAAATGTCTTTGCTTTAACATTTTTGTGCCTGTATTTAGGCCATATTCTCAGCCACCACTAGATGGGGCTAGTCTCACTCTCTATCTATACAAAGAGGAGAGAACATTCTAGTGAGCTTAGTTTAGTCTGGTCTAATCAGTCACAAGAGGCTAGAGCTAGAGCAGTTGGTAAAAAGTACAGATGCAAAAATGTGAAGCTGACACTCCAGCCATTCCCTGGACCAAGGTACCAGCCAGGGAGAGGCCAGAACAACTACAGAATCAAGTCAGAGGCATAGAGGAAGTCCAAAAGAGATAACTTGTCTGAAAAGGACTTATTGGCTCTACAGCACATATGTTCAGCAGTTTGCCTCTGGTGCCTGAATACGCACTTAGGTTGATCACGTGTGAAAGGATCCCCACATCCCAAAGTGGACTTTGTGACTGTGTACTACAGCAACATGTTCAAAAATCAGAGTCTTTATCTGTCTTTAGGAGGAACTGCCCTGCTGGATGCACCGCATTGCCTAAAATCTACACCCCATGCATGGATGCTTATTTCTAAAGACAGGTAGTGAAGTGCAGAGTATGGAAGACTACTTTAAAGAGATACTTTGGCCTATTAACTACCTGTGCAGCTATAAAACCTGTAACATCTGTGAAAGTGCATTTTGTTTTACATCTTCCAGTCCATTGCATGCTAAGTCTTTCAGAGAAAGACCATTGCACTCAAGAAGTTGATGCAAAGCGTAAACTTATTTAATTTTCATAGTCATCCATCCAAAATCATTTATACGCGGACTAAGGCCAACGTTTCGGTCTAATCCCAGACCTTGATCACAGCATGGCTTCCAGCGCTCCATTTAACTGGAGAGCTGGATGCCATGCCGGGATCAAGGTCTGGGATTAGACCAAAATGTTGGCCTTAGTCCGCATATATATGATTTTGGATGGATGACTATGAAAATTAAATAAGTTTACACTTTGCATCAACTTCTTGAGTGCCGTGGTCTTTCTCTGAAAGATATTGTGTGTTATTTACCACTGAGCACCACCACTGAGGAGTGCCGACCAACTTTGATTTACACATTGCATGCTAAGAACTGTTCTGAACTGTTCTGCTGCTCAACTGCCTCATCATCGCTTCCTGCACTACTGGGACTCCGCCTTGCACCTCAAAAACTTTTACATCAAGTGCACCTCAACCATCATCAGGCAGGAGGACACCAGACCTGGAGTGTGCTCCAAAGGGAAAGGTGCACTCTTCCACATCACTGCACAGGCCCAGAGAGTATGAGAACCGTGAGTAGCACAACTGCTGCTCCTATTGCTGCAGCTCTGTCAGCCCAGAACTATTATTATATGCTACACATAGGTTTATATTACATTATCACAGATGACTTTGGCTTATTTCTAACATAGTAACATAGTTATTTGACTCTTTTTTCCATCATAGCGAATATTTGGAATCGCAAAGCGATCTTGACTTTTCTGTGACATTTACATGTCATGTACTTGACAACCACTTGTAAATTGTCCTTCATAATTTCCAGCATTTCTTTAGTTTTACTGACTGCTGATCCAACAACCCATGGACGGACATATCACCTTCACAGCGCATACAGGATTGAGAAAAAGAAAACTGGTGAGTGATTGGTGTGTAGCATGACAGCTTGTGAATTACCCTTCAGTGGCACGTTGTCTATTGTAAGTTGCACTTGAGTGGGATGTATTTAATGTGGTATATATGCAGCATGTATCTTATATGAGTGCTGTATGTTTCCATTGTGTTATGGGTGGTGCATGAGGGATGCTCCAAATAAATGTGTTGCCCAGGGACCCTTGAATTTGTGTCCACCCCTACAACACCAAATAGAAAACAGTTTCTTTACTCTTCTAGGTCTGCAGATTTTACCTTAGCCGGATGATTTAAGGCAAGAAGTGTAATGTGCTGAGAAAAAACTAGTAACTGATTACGGTATACCTTATTTAACATGTTTCATGGCTAACAAAATGCACTTTTCTGTAGAAAATGTTCCATCCAAATGACAAGAAGACAATATAATGCTTTACTGTGGTGCCGCTTGCATTCCCCATAAGTAGGATTCTTGACACACCGTGGGTTATTTTCTTTCGTATTCAAATTGCAAACCGTATTTTAAAATGATCAAGCAAATTCCGTGGGCTCATTTTGTGATTCCAATTTACTTGCTTATTGGCATTTGGAATTGTCATGTTTGTAATACTTAGGGAACGTAATTGCAGTTATATGCTTTCGAGCCGAGAACGTGGTTTATTAATGATTTTTAAAGGGTGATTTTTCAAAGCACTGAAAGTGATGGGAACAAATAAAACTGTTTAAGGGCTTGTTCACATCACCGTTAGGGATTCCATTCTCCTGCTCCGTTATAGGAGCAGGAGAACGGAAAGGACGGATTCGGGACATAACTGAGCCCAACGGAGCCTAAGGGACCCCATAGACTATAATGGGGTCCGTTAGGTTTCCGCTCAGAAGATGATTTTTGAAGCGGAGACAAAAGTTGTGCACGCAGGACTTTTGTCTCCGCTTCAAAAATCATCTTCTGAGCAGAAACCTAACGGACCCCATTATAGTCTATGGGGTCCCTTAGGCTCCGTTGGGCTCAGTTATGTCCCGAATCCGTCCTTTCGGTTCTCCTGCTCCTATAACGGAGCAGGAGAACGGAATCCCTAACGGTGATGTGAACGAGCCCTAAAGCTGGTCATGCACTTTAGATAGCAGGAGGGAGAACGCTTGTTTCTCCAACAGCTATACCCCATATACATGCATGCACAGCTCAATCAAGCATGCTTGTGCTCTGAATGGAGAGAGGGGGAAAAGCAGCTGCTAGACAGCTCTTTGGTCACCTTATCTCCCCTGGGAACAAAAGGATCAGTTGAAATCCAACAGACAGATCCCTCTCTCCCCATTATCTACTAATGGGGGAAACAAGACACCTGGGGGTGGACTGGGAACTTAAAGTGGCCCCTGGAAAAAAAAAAACTAAAAGTGGCCCCATGTTGTAGGTAGGCCTAAATTGTATCTGTACTGCAGCACAAAATATCGCCCAAATAGAGCCAAATACCACAGTGCAGCACAAAATACTGTGGCTCTCACCACAATATTAGCAACCTTCTGGACATCCACTGTACATGGACGACGAATGACGGGTCTTTAAAGTTGCCGCCTGCTCCGTAGTGGAGCAAGCACCATAACCGCCAGGTGCCTAGTGTTTTATATAGTACCCACAGCTAATGTCTGAGATCGGTGGTAATGCGGACATTTAAAGGGAGTCTGTCACTTCATTTTCACCTATATAACTAAGAGCACTGCCCCACAGAAGATTGCAGATACATCCCAGACATACCTGTGTGCACTGTGTGTCTGTATTACATGTCACATCCCAGACATACCTGTGTGCACTGTGTGTCTGTATTTCATGTCCAGGACAAGTACTTTTATTCTACTGGAAAACAGCTCCCAAGTGCCTAGCTAAAAGTGAAAGTAAAAACAGCTTTTTCTCCCGACTTGATTTCTAACAGCTATATCTTCTGAAATACTGGATATATAGTCCCCATTGACATCAAGAATAAAAGACTACATATGTAGTGCATAAGCTTGCTGTGCACAACTACATATTTCTTGGTCTCTTTATCACATTAAGGGTCCATCCTACGTCCGCATAACGGGTCCGGATCCGTTCCGCAAGTTTGCAGAACGGGTGCAGACCCATTCATTTTCAATGGGGACGCAAAAGATGCAGACAACACACTGTGTGCTGTCCGCATCCGCACTTCCGTTCCGCGGCCCGCAGAAAATAGAACACGTCCTAATCTCATCTGCAACCACGAACAAGAAAAGACATTTCTTTTATAGTGTCCATGTTCGATCCACAAAATGCAGAATGCACATGGCCGTTTTCCGTGTTTTGAGACTGCAAAACACTTGTGGACGTGTGAATGGACCCTAGGGATGATTTCACATCACTGTTTAGCTCTCCGTTCTTCTGATCCATCAGAAGAAGGAGAGAGAGAAAAAAAAACTGGATCCTGTAAAAAAATGTATCCTGTGGCATAACTTGTCATCCATTTGAGCCACTTCCGCCCAAGATCCGTTTTTAGATGGTAAAAAAAAGTCCATGAAAAACGTTACTGTGGACGAGGGCTGACTCCTTCTGAGTGCTCAAATCTCCTTGGGTTCCCATACTTTTGAAAGGTATTCCTTTCCTTTTTTTCACTCTAAAATTGTACAAAACCAAAATCATACAATAATATTGATTTAAATGTTGAAAAGTGTGTTTCATCTTTAAAGGGGTTGTCCGGGTTCAGAGTTGATTTTTACCCAGGAAGCCTCACTAAGATGAGATTCGATGCTCTCCTTTTCAAGAGATCCAGTGATATACTGGGCTCTACATAGGGCTGCCAGGCAGAGGCTTCCGCCCAGCAGTGAGTCCGGTGATGTCACCGGCACTGATGGGCGGGCTTTAGCACTGCCCTAGGCTGTAAAACGGCTAGGGCAGCGCTAAAGCCGGCCCATCAAAGCCGATGACATCACTGAACACACTGCTGGGCGGAAGCCTCCTCCTAGCAGTGTGTTATTGTAAATAAAAAAGCCCTTGCCCTGCACGATCCAGCACAGGTCAAGGGAGAGCATTGGAGCATTTCATGCTCCAATGCTAAAATCAGGGGGGCCGTCTGGGTGAATTTATGGGTCTTTCCGGGTTCAGCTCTGAACCCAGAAAACCCCTTTAACTTTATGCATTTTGGAGATCATTTCATCTTCAACTTGCTTAACTGTTCACAGTAACAGCCATTTTGACCGGGGGTGCCTACACTTTTGCATGCCACTGTACATTTGTTGCACCATACAGTTACATACATCAGAAATAGGCTGAAATGTAAATTAAATGCATACCTTGCGGCATGCAAATTTTTTTGTGGGTTGTTTCTGCGTTGAAAATTGACCGTGCTTTACATTACAGCAGACAGCAGATTAACTAAGATATAGTTATTAGAAAGGCGTCAAGCCTAAATGACACTGTACTCTTTCTATACTTTTTTCGGTTTTGCCTTTCTTGACATTCCATAGTTTCTAATCCATGAAGATGTCTGTAAAGGATCTGTGTTTGGTTAATGTGTTCACTTTTTGATCTCTGGGTGTCATCCGTATTCCACAGACTCTGCTAGGCTTAAAATTCATTTCTAGAGCATCTACTAATAGTTGTCAGTTAAAATCGGACCAAACACAGATGCCATCTATGTTGAGTCAATGATTTTTCACGGTCTCATAGAGTTCAATGGATGTGTTTTGTCCACATCATGGACCAAAGCAGTGCATGTTCCCTTGTTTTTTTTCAATGGTCAGCAAAAAAAATAAAAAAATACTGATGTATAAACAAACACATTAAAATCAGTGGGTACATGTGCTGTCCATGGAAAATGCAGATAACACACATCTGTTAAAAATTGAAATGTGAATGAGGCCTCGTTCACAGTTCACTGATTTGGTCAGTGTTTGATCAGTGATTTTCATCAGTGATTGTGAGCCAAAACCAGGTGGGGGTCAAAAACACAGAACATGAGCAATCCTGGTGTTGGCTCACAATTACTGATGGAAATCACTGACTAAACACTGACCAAATCACTAAAGTATGAACTAGACCTTAAGCCTAGTCTACATTTCCGTTTCAGTGACCATCCATGATGCGTCTGTGATTTTCACGGACCCATAGACTTCTATGGAAGTTTTTGGTCCGCATCACAGATCAAAGTAGTGCATGTCACCGTGATTTTTTTACTGACCCACAGTCAGTAAAAAAATACTGAAATGTGTGCTGTCAGTGGAAAATGCTTACAGCACACGTCAGTGAAAAACGGAAATGTGGACGCGGCCTTAGTCCTATTTCATACGTCAGTGTTTTGGTCAGTGATTTCCATCAGTGATGGTGAGCCAAAACCAGGTTTGGCTCTAAAAACTAAACAGGAGAAGATCTTTCCCTTGTGCCACATGTCTGTGGAGGCTCCAATCCTGGTTTTGGCTCCCAATCACTGATGGAAATCACTGACCAAAACACTGTCATGTGAATAAGGCCTTACCCTGTAAAAAGGTCTGACTGCTCTTCTGACATTTCTGACTCAGTAAATACTTACATTCCCCATAAAATAATTTTGGAGCATCTTTTTTTAGAATGCTATGGTTATGGATTTTACAGTCTCCTTTGTGTCCCTATACTGTTAGACACTGTTCATTGATGCTCACAGGATCACATGGTGCAGGAATGGGGAACATTAAAATCTCATTTTTAATTTATTCATACTTTTGCAGGAAAATAATAGAGAGATGGCACAGTACCGATTTTAAAGAAAAGGTGTCTTAGAATAGTAATTTCATGGGGAATCCTAACTTACATCAAAATTACATCAAGGGGTAACATCATGTTTTTTTTAAAAATAATTGCCATGCTGCTTACAGTACTCATCTGTTCCTTCCGGCTCTCTTCTGGCATTCTTGGCTCTCTTCATTGGTTTTCCTGTCCTCAACTTTAAAATTCCAGATTGATGGGGTCACGTGTGCCACAGAAGCCAATCACTGGTCTCACTGGTGACGTGTCTCCAAGCGGCACATAATTTCTGGGTCACATGCTACTTGCTGACACATCACCACTGAGGTCAGTCATTGGCTGTAGCAGTGCACATGACCCTGTCCACCTGGAAGTTGACAGAGAAGGGCCTAAAGACCAAGGAAGAGAGCCAGAGAACTAGAACATAGCAGCGGTGAGCAAGTGCGTATTGATTTTGCAACTATTGCAGGCCGGGGTGGACTGTTTTTTTCTCTTGCCTTTTTTCTCAGGAGTCTTTTTTTTCCAATAAAGAAGTTTATGGGAAAATGTCTAAAAAATACACCATATCCAGTGCATTTTTTTTTAAAATTCCACAAATGATAAATGTGATTTATCATTCTGAAATGCGGCTAAATTAGGCGTATTTCAGGTGCCCTGCTCACGCCAGGTCTAAATAAGTGGGCATGGCATGGGCGGCGAAGGGGGATGGGCCGGCAGGCCTGACTCCATCATTTTCTATGCCTGTTTCAGGCATAGAAAATGGTCCAAATGTAATACAGCTAGGAAGCTATCTTACATTTAGAATTTGCACTGGATGCGACTAAGTTATAGAGAGGCCGACGGCTCTACATAACTACGGCAGATCCACCACCAGCTTAGGGCTTTATTAAGACCAGTGTGTAAAATTATGGTCTTACTAAACGTGCCCCACTGTTTCTAGTGTGTTTTAGAATGGAAGCAAAAAATGCTGCATCTTTGCAAAAAAATCTCTTTCTTCATGTCACAGTCACAGCTTCTGCGTCAGTGAGCCCACTATGACATAAATGTGCACGAGTAATATACCGCTTCTTTCCATGCACATTTATGTAAAATGTGGGCTTAGTACAGCAAAATAATAATAAAGTGAAACACGGTAATATACATAAAAATAAACATGTTATTATAAAAATAATAACACAAAATAAAAACTCCATTTCATTATTTCATCCACAGAAATGCACACATACAAGCAGCTGGTTGCAGAAATTGTCACAGATAAAGATGGAGCTGTTAATAGGAAGTGGCAGCTTCACAAATGAGACAGGCAGAAAGCAACATTCTGATTAATCTAAACTACATAGTAGAGAGAATTACATTTCTATTATGACAGGACGTGCTGACTGTTAAATGACTCTCCTCTAAGCCAATAAATAATTATCAAATGTCTAATTCACAAAGGCAAAAAAGAAACAACTCATTCTCATAATATCTCGAAACAAAGATTATATAATAGCTGTCCCCATTTCAGCCTGTTCCACACAGATGTATAATAGCTCTCAGGGCTTTTTTGACATAATCACTCCTTGCTTTGTATCTATATGTAAGGCAGCTTGGTTTCCTACCTTTTTGTCTACCTCCTTAATGTATACCGTAATTGATTACTTGACCATTCAGAGAGAATATTATTTGTGTCGCCACAAGCACAGTGGTCGCTGGTTTTGAATGCTTTGGCACCATCTACAGGAATAACAATGACACTAAAAGAAGAGAATTTTCAAATGTTGCTTTTTGTACTTTTCTGTGTTTGCATACATAAATATAAACCGGTATATATATATATATATATATATATATATATATATATACAGTACAGGCCAAATATTTGGACACACCTTCTTATTCAAAGAGTTTTCTGTATTTCCATGACTATGAAAATTGTAGATTCACACTGAAGGCATCAAAACTATGAATTAACACATGTGGAATTATATACTTAACAAAAAAATGTGAAACAACTGAAAATATGTCTTATATTCTAGGTTCTTCAAAGTAGCCACCTTTTGCTTTGATTACTGCTTTGCACACTCTTGGCATTCTCTTGATGAGCTTCAAGAGGTAGTCACCTGAAATAGTATTCCAAAAGTCTTGAAGGAGTTCCCAGAGATGCTTAGCACTTGTTGGCCCTTTTTCCTTCACTATGCGGTCCAGCGCACCCCAAACCATCTCGATTGGGTTCAGGTCTGGTGACTGTGGAGGCCAAGTCATCTGGCGTAGCACCCCATCACTCTCCTTCTTGGTCAAATAGCCCTTACACAGCCTGGAGGTGTGTTTGGGGTCATTGTCCTGTTGATAAATAAATGATGGTCCAACTAAACGCAAACCGGATGGAATAGCATGCCACTGCAAGATGCTGTGGTAGCCATGCTGGTTCAGTATGCCTTCAATTTTGAATAAATCCCCAACAGTGTCACCAGCAAAGCACCCCCACACCATCACACCTCCTCCTCCATGCTTCACGGTGGGAACCAGGCATGTAGAGTCCATCCGTTCACCTTTTCTGCGTCGCACAAAGACACGGTGGTTGGAACCTAAGATCTCAAATTTGGACTCATCACAAAGCACAGATTTCCACTGGTCTAATGTCCATTCCTTGTGTTCTTTAGCCCAAACAAGTCTCTTCTGCTTGTTGCCTGTCCTTAGCAGTGGTTTCCTAGCAGCTATTTTACCATGAAGGCCTGCTGCACACAGTCTCCTCTTAACAGTTGTTGTAGAGATGTGTCTGCTGCTAGAACTATGTGTGGCATTGACCTGGTCTCTAATCTGAGCTGCTGTTAACCTGCGATTTCTGAGGCTGGTGACTCGTAGGAACGTATCCTCCGCAGCAGAGGTGACTCTTGGTCTTCCTTTCCTGGGGCAGTCCTCATGTGAGCCAGTTTCTTTGTAGCGCTTGATGGTTTTTGCGACTGCACTTGGGGACACTTTCAAAGTTTTCCCAATTTTTCGGACTGACTGACCTTCATTTGTTAAAGTAATGATGGCCACTCGTTTTTCTTTACTTAGCTGCTTTTTTCTTGCCATAATACAAATTGTAACAGTCTATTCAGTAGGACTATCAGCTGTGTATCCACCTGACTTCTGCCCAACACAACTCATGGTCCCAACCCCATTCATAAGGCAATAAATCCCACTTATTAAACGTTACAGGGCACACCTGTGAAGTGAAAACCATTTTAGGTGACTACCTCTTGAAGCTCATCAAGAGAATGCCAAAGTGTGCAAAGCAGTAATCAAAGCAAAAGGTGGCTACTTTGAAGAACCTAGAATATAAGACATATTTTCAGTTGTTTCACACTTTTTGTTAAGTATATAATTCCACATGTGTTAATTCATAGTTTTGATGCCTTCAGTGTGAATCTACAATTTTCATAGTCATGAAAATACAGAAAACTCTTTTGAATGAGAAGGTGTTTCCAAACTTTTGGTCTGTACTGTGTATATATAAATATATATATATATATATATATATATATATATATATATATATATATATTAGAGATAAAAGATTCATCCAAAATTCGCTTCGACGAATTTCTGACAAAATTCGTACTTAAACAAATTACGAACATACAGTCAGCGTAGTTAAAAGTACGCAATACGTAAGCATTAGCGTACAAAAGTGTGTACGAATCCTTAGCATACTATTGACGCGAGAGTGCGTCATATGCACGAGGCTAGGCCGCGGCGTACAGTCTTTAGAGGCAGTCAATATGAGGTAGAAATATAAGGTGCTCACTGCTAGCTATCCAACTAAGTGCATAGTTTACTAAAAACAGCGTACAATAAGTGCATAATAGGACACCTACATTGCAGTACCTGAAAAAGAATACACACAATGGGCTAAAGTGCTTAACAAGTAAAAACAGTGTAGCTAAAATACAGCAAAGATATAAGTATGCAAACATTTTAGTGCAATCAATTTCACATTTGCAAGCATAAAAGGCTCAGATATACTTTTGAGTCTCTCCTTATGGCTCCTAGTTGGCATGATAAAACACTGTCTGGAACACATAGTTCAAAATTCAGTTGTAATCCACGTGAGATAATATTGTAATCCAAATAGGTAACGTGTAATCCGCATGGATAATAGAAAATAGCAGCAAATTGAGAACCCTTTTTGCAAAGGGGGCTCCCAAATAACCTGAGATAGGGGGGGAGGAAAATAGGCACACTAAAGTGCAACTGGGACTTTTCTGTAGAATGGGGCGAGTCCTGACAGCCATGTCCATCTGGGTGAGAGTTATAGGGGAGAAATACAAGCATACAAACATAAAAAGTGCCAACTAGCTGTCACCCATCAGGTGCAGTCCATTGTGTGGCTCCCATAGGTCCTCCAGAGGTGTCCTTCACTCAGCCAGTAGTTGGGTTCCTCAGATGAGGGACCTGAAGTCCTCCTCCCTGGAACTGCTGCTGAATGACGAGGACACTCCTGCCTCTTGTAGGCCACACTCGATGCCATAGTAGAACTCCAGTGCCCTCTTCCGGAAGTCGGACTTGACCGGGTCCGCGTGGTGGTCACGCTGGTGAGTGCTGCAGCCATTTGCGCTTTTCCGGATCCTCCTGCTGGGACAGCAGGGGTCAGGACTTCTGGCTGCAGTGGTTCCGGCAAGGTTGCATCCAGGGAAGTAGCCCCAGCTTCCCTGGCTGCTGCTGGCTTCATCTTCCACGGCAGCTGGTATTGGTGGATCACTGTGTATTGGAAGGTAAACAATGAAGTTGTCAGCTGACCCAGCTGAAAGGACTGTGGTGATGGTGCTGGCAGTCCAGGAATCAGAAGCTCCAGCTGTGGCTTTTCCCTGAACCAGAGGACGCCATCTGGGGACTCCTGAAGGCAGCACAAGTGTCCTGGACCTGGTGGTTCATCCGGCCTCACTTCAGGTTCTGTTGTAAGTACCAGGGGATTAGAAAGGAGGGTAACCCCGGTCTCAAAGGGCCCTTTTAGGGACGCCATGGGGGTGTACTCCACCTGATTCCCCACGTATAGGCTGTGACGAGGCTGTAGCAGATACGGCCGTTTCACCGATCTGCGGCCCACAAAATACTCCTTTCCGTCCTCGTTGTCTGCCAGGAAGCCAGACCCTCTCTCAACGGAAAACCACAGGACCGTTCCCTTTCGGCGTTCCAATGCAGGATCTCCCGGCCTAGAGTGGTCCAGTACCTGGATGACCCAGTCCTCCACGGCGTTTTTATAGTCCCAGAGGGTCTGTGCATGGGCCGTCACTGATGGTGGCACAATCGGGTTATGCCTTATGAAAGGTGTTGTCATGGATCTCCTCCTGGGCAGGAAAGTGGATGCTCCACTAACTCCGCAGGTGGTAAGGAGAATAAGGGCACTGTAGGTGGGTTACTCGCCTTCAGTTCAGAGCATGACACCCTGATGTCTAGAGCAGGCGGTGGTTCAGGGAATTAGTCCCCAAAGGCCATCTGGTTCCAGTTGGGACACAGCTCTTTAGCCATGCTTTCTACTTGCTCAGTGTTCAGCGCTGGTCTAAACTAGTTCAGAGGAGGGTGGAGGAGTCTTCACTCCCTATACGTGCAAATAGTTAGATCCCGGTGGACCGGGGTGTTTTTTTCCAGTTCTGAGGGTGGCGTATCTTCACTTTCCTGCTCTTGCGGGGGCGTATCGTCATTTTCCCGCCTCACGCAGAATGCGTACGTTTCGTACGTATCGTTATCGTTCAAAATTTTGCAAAGATTTCCGAATAATATCAAGCGAATCCGAAAAAATCCGGATTTGCTTCGAAGGAGAAAATTTGTCATATTCGACACGAATCTACTAAGCGGCGAATAGATTCGCTCATCTCTATATATATATACACACATATAAAGCACAAATCTGGCAGCACTACATCCAATGTGAACACACCTGAAAGGACTAGACTATTGCCCAATATATATAAATATAAATAGATACATACATATGCACACTTATATACAGTAGTGAGTTAATGTTGATGTATATGCATTACTGTTGACCGAATCAAAGTATCTGAAGTGGAATTTGATACGAAATTGAGGAAAAATTTGATTTGCCACGAATTGGAATTTCCTTGCACTTCGTGATAATGAATAATGTTTTCCTAAAATGGCAAAAAAAAAATACTCTTAGCTCATCGTGCGGTGACATCACTGCGCGCAGGCAGCGTGATCACATGGTGACGTCATCACACTCGCAGAATGTCCTTTGGCGGGTTTTCCTTAATCAAGATGGCAGTGGAAGACCTCTCTGCAATCAAGTAGATGAGGTGGGTACAATCCACTGGATTAACCTCCTGAGCACCTGAATGTAAGTCTCAGCCGCGATCAGTGTTCAACACAGCATCTGAGGGGTTAAATGACGGGGGCAGTGCAATCGTCTTTCCCTATCATTGCACCCGCTCCACACAATGAAAAACGATTCGTGACTAAGTAATTCGTACAAGCTGCCAAGTTGAATTTTTTAAAACTTTGCTCACTACCTAACATGTTCATAGGCTGTCATTAGTCAAGAGCATGTCAAAAGTATTCAAAGGCACAGTCAACTATGTGTTTGTTTATTTTTATTTTTTTTATAAAATGGAAACAGGGGTGTATGTTTTTTGTTTTTGTTTTTTTTAAATGGGAATGAATGTCAGACCTATGCAGCTATATAAATATATATTTACATTCATCTGGGACATACTTTCAAACATTTATACTGAGGTAAATACCTAAATGTGGCACAAAGCCCCTTTACCCATTCAGATTTTGAAAAATATCTTGGTCCATTGTTGAGATATTAGTGTAGTCCATTGCATGCAGTTTTCTGAAAAGGCCTCATAGACTTGCCCTCAGTAGAGCAGTCCTATCTTTGTCCGTGTTATGGACAAGAATAGGACATGTTTTTCTTTTTCATTCAAGTGAATGGGTCCACATATGACCTGCAAAAAAGTGGCTCAGATGCAGACCCAAACCACGGTCCATGGTCAAGTGCATGAGGATTAAGTCTGAAATTATATTATACTCTCATCATATCCCATTCTAAACTTCTGCCATTTCCCAACAAATTCATATCAACGACAATGACATACACAGTAGTCTACAACCTATCCCTTGCATATATCTTTCTGACACAACCTACTTGGGGATGATACCACCCAACCTAAAACACCTTCTTTTATGTCCTTCTTTTACATGCTCCTCAAATTATTCTTTTACCATGCACTGCCCATTCTCTGGAACTCCATGCCACATGGATCAGATTCGATATGGCCACATTGAGTGGATTTTTCACTTTGGTATTTCTGCTGTAGATTTTGCTGTGGATTTGTAGAAGATTTCACCTTGTGCAATGCAAAGGATCAAATCGACGGTAAAAATCTGCACCATAAATTGACATGCTGCAGTTTTGAAATCTTCACTGCCAGCCAATTTATGCTGATGATTTTTTTTTCACAATATAATCAATTCTCAAAATCTTAGCTACTTTGCTGGTACTGTAAAATGCTGTATATTTGCTGCAGCTTATATGTCCCATGTGGACATACCCTTAAATAGTCATTTTAAAAAAACTTTGTATAAATCAATTGTACAGGTGAATATGCCCTTTTCTCCCTCTAGCAGCTCATTCTTCATTCCCTTTCCATAGGTTTCTAGAGGTCGCATGTGTCTCTTTCTCTTTAAATATGCTCATTTTGTCTCTGTTTTTCTTCCTGTTCTCATTCCTCCTTCTCCCTCCCTTCTCAGTAGTCTTCAATGGGTAACATATTTTTTTAACATGCACCGAAAAAAAAGCATCAAATTGTATGCGTTTTTATTGCAATTGCATGGTTTTTTTTTTTTACAAATGAAACCTGTTAAATCAATGTGGTAATTGTCTTTCCAGTTTATAGGTAAAATACATTTATTTAACATGTAATAAAACTTATTTGCTATAAAAATGAATGTTTTTATGCATTTGTAAAAAGCAAGACAAAAGTAATGTGTAAACCCCTGATAAGCAGAGAATGCTGCTTTAGGATGGGGTTGGGAGAGAAAGAAACAATTTTCACTAATAAGATATAATACAAAGTTTCCTCACACGTGCTATTGTGCTATTGAGTATGCAATGCAAGTGACCATGCTTGTAACCTGAAAAATCCTGTCTCCACTGCAGAACTATATACACAGGTTCTACCCTCACTCAGTGTCTTTTTCCCCTTCCACGATAAGATGTAATTCTTTGCATGCAGTCCTTGTGTACCAGTTTATCACATATATTTATTGTACTTGCTTCTTTTTATTACATATTCATGTTTTGTAGTTAAACCCCCATCTGCATTTCAAATGTGCATCACCCTGGAAGTTAATAATGCTTTAAAATAAACAATAATAATCATAAATGTACCACAGATATGATAAATTTACCCACATAATTGTTATTGCTTGGATGGCACAGCAAAAATCTGTGTCCTAAGACATGTTTCCAGAATTTGAAACCCATGTGTAGTACCATATGTAAAATTCATAATTTCAACATGTGATTTTTAATAAAGAGTTGTGTTTTGATTAAAGTGTGCTTGGATTTGAAAACAGCAGTAAAACCTTCATTGGCATCTATATATCTTGTCAAATTCTGAATATATTTTCATAGACTGTGACCGTCATGTGACAGTTTCTATCCCAGATGCTAGGCTATATGTTACAGCAGTGGGTGAGGAACCCTTCTGTCAACCAACAGATATGACTTTGGGCTGCTCCTAAAGGCATTACCCTTGAAGTTCCCTGGTTTTCACCCTTAATCCCTGTAAAGAGATTTGGACTCCACTGTAGGGGAACCAACAGGCCACTACTTCCTGGAGTAGTCTCTGTGTAAGTGACAGCTAACCCACAGGGGTCAGAGACACTGATGCAAGGCACCAAGGGGTTTGGAAAATCATAGCCAGGGACAGGCCAAGGTCATGGTGGGCAAAGTATTTGCTTAATGATAAACATTCCAAGTTCGAGTCAGGAACAGGGTCAATACAGAGGTCAGGCACAGGTCAGGTCAGGCAGCAGTGGGTCAGAATCCAGTCAGCAGGCAGAGGACGGTACATAGGCAGACAACAGAGATAGACAATGTCACAGGTACTAACAAGCTACAGAACCTAATGTTCAGGCACCATGCAACACTTAAGCACCCAAGGATTGCCAGCCATTGGCTGGTGAAGATTAGGGTGTGTGTGTGCTTGCCCTTAAAGAGATGGAAGGAACACACATGCACGTCCTACAAACAGAGAAAGAGGGCTTGCCATCAAGCAGGCCACAGCCTGCATGGAGGGACTGGGCATGTCTTGCAGCCATCTCTGGCTATCAGAAGACAGTGGGAAGCAGGTCAAGGACACCAGGAGATGAGTTTAGCAGTGGTGGCCATGGGCTGCCGCGCTAACAGGCTTTAGAAAATCTATGGGCAGTCTCAGTCTTAGGGACCTTTCAGATGGCCGTGGTATTGCAGATCCGGAAAAAGTGGATCCGCAATACCACGGATGGCGACCGGCGTGTGTACCGCAACACATGACCCAGCACCCTGTTCAAAATGCCTATTCTTTTCCGGTATTGCGGACAAGAATAGGACACGTTATATTTTTTCTTGCGGAGCCGCGGAACGGAGCCGTGGCTTGGCAAGATCACATGCTGGCAATTGATTTGCACATGCCGGCAATTGAGTAGATGCGGACCTGTTCACACGGTCACGTGAACGGGCCCTTAGGCTGCTTTCACAGGGTTAGTATTTGATCAGTACTTTTCTTCGATATCTGTAAGGCTACTTCCATTTCTGCGTTTTTGATGTCCAGTTTTGAGATCCGGTAGGAGATTTCAAAACCACAGCAAAACGCTTCCGTTATAATAATACAACTAGCTGCATCCATTCAGAACGCATCAGCTTGTATTATATTGAAAATGAAGAAACCGAATCCGGCACTAAAACCATTGTAAGTCAATGGGCGCTGGATCTGGTTATTCATGTTCGAAAAAACTGATCCGGCACCAATTACATGGTTTTTGGTGCCGAACCTGGCTTCTTCGGTTTCCTATGCCGCACAAAAAACACTTTTTACAGCAATTTTGTGTCCAGAATGGAAATGCAACAAACCAGAATGGAATTCATTGACAATGAATGGGAACTAAACTGAAGTGTTGTGCTGCGGTTTTGAGACCCTGTGCCTGATCTCAAAACTGGACAGCAGAACACGGATATGAAAGTAGCCTAAGCCAAAGCCAGGGTCAGGACGAAAACACAGAAAAGCCACAAATCTTTTCATTATATTTTTCTCTGTTAGTTTCACTCTTGGTTTTGACTTACTTAAAGGGGTTATCCCACGAATAATGTAAAAAATGAAAATCAGACATCATATAATACAGGACAATACCTTTCTAACAAACCTAGGACCAGCCCTGTACCTCACAGGGATCCAGAGATCTCCACATTCATTGCTCTCTAGATTTATATCAAGTTGACAGCTCAAGGGGAGTGTCTTTTCTGCTGCTGCTAAGGAGGCGTGTCCATCATCTCCCTATCACAGCTCAGGAGGCAGGTGAAAGATGAAACTGAGCATGTGTGGCCTTCTCAGTGAGCAGGTCAAAGAAATAAGAAATTAAGTGGCACTATACAGAGACATTTTATTGAATAACTCAGTAGCTATACAAAATTTTTAATGACATGCAATTACAAAAGTATTCAGATCCAGGTGCTGGTTTGAAAACTGTAAAATATTTTTTGTGGGACAACCCCTTTAAGCCTCATGCACACGAACGTTCGTGTGCATGTAGCCTAATACTGATGTAAAACACTGACCAAATACTGACTGTGTGAAAGAGGCCTAAGGCTATGTTCACTCATAGTGGACCAGCTTCAAATTAGTTGTAGATTTTCATTACAGAATTTTAACTAGAAATCAAAAGAAGTACAATACAATGCATGTGAATAGGTTTTAACAAAAGTTCAAAACCTGCAGAAAAAAAATCTCTGTTTACTTACATATTTCTGATTCTGCAATCAAGTTTAAAGCACTGTTCACACCACACAGTATGCATGTGTTACAGGCTGGCGGGTGTGCTCCCTTGAGAGTAGTGCTGTCGGCATTAATGTTAGATCCATGCCTGCGCCAGTGGGCCTGCAAGTGCCAGCTGCTGGCGTCCTGTCTCTTTGGTGATCAGACTAAGCCTCCGAAGGCAGGAGTGCAAGCCAATGAGATGGAGCATTGGCTTGTCCAGCATAGTGACGTCACTGGTTACATGACGCGGGAAACATCATGTGATCGGATACACTGCCTATTTAAACAAGCAACTGCTGGCCACAGTTGCCTGTGATTAAAGTGTATACTCCTGATTTAGCTGACGATATATCTTTTTTCTGACCTCTGGATTTTGGACCTAGTCATGTTTCTACTACCCCTTTACCTGATGATTTGGACCTGATGTGACTTCCTGGTTTGACCTCCTGGCTTGGTACGTTTCTTCATTCCGGTTTATCATTTGGCATTAGTTTTGATTTTCCTTTTATTAACTTAGGCGTGTACAACTCTATTATATTCAGTTTGATGTTGTTCTGGTTAGCCTACCCATCTTGTCAGTTATCTGATCTGTGTCTGCTACCACATTTCTTATTTTATCTTTACCTTTGATCCCTGTAGACTTCTGCATGTAGTAGTGCAGCGACCAGGACCATTGGGGCAATGTGTGAGTGCGGTGGCCTGATTGGTACTCAAGTTTCTGCAGTTCCCTGGGCCGACATGCAGTGATGATAAGGATAGCACCGAATTCCTTCGGGGCACACTCTGGTGTTGAGGGATTCCCTGCCAGATGTTGGTTGAGGTACCCTTGGTGGTATGGGTTTTGGTTTTAGGTGCAGGGAAGGCAGGGTCCCTGAGGTTCATGACGCTAGCAGCCTTGGGTGCAAAGGAGGTGTAGAAATGAAGAGGAGACAGTTCTTATAAATAACTGGAACTTTTACTGATAATCAACTTCCTTGAGGTAGATGTACAAGTTCAATGGCATGGCAGAGGTAGTTGTAATCCATATTCACTTCAAATCTTACTTCTGCTGCAATTCCAATTAACAGGCTTAGTTGTGGTACTAACAGGCTTCTTTTAGCTGGTATGAGAGTGCCTTAGCTGTGCTCACTGGGCAACTGGCCCACTTGCTAACTGTCAGGTACTGGATATAATATAATTCTTACTTTGTTTTCTGCAACCTACAGTGTGGTTCTCCCTAACGGCTGGCATCCATCATCTGCTCCATTCTTTGTACTGGTTGTCAACAGACACAGATACACATGTGGTGACAAACAACTTTGCGCTTACAGTAGTTGTTAGGCTTTGTCCAGGTGCTTTGAGGCTTCTCCCGGTCACTAGGTGCTGTGGAGTCCATAAGCTAAGACTGCTGTTATCTCCACTAGACTTGCTCTATATCCTAGTTCACTCTGGTCTGTTCTGGGTAGCTTTTGATGATTTCTTCAACCTCTCTCAGCCTGGCCAGTGCCAAGGGGGCTAAAATGTGAGCTACATGGTGGACATGTCTGACTCTCCTCATAATCTCCATCTAGATTACAACTCCAACTCCTCACTTTCTACTCTAATCTATACTTCCTGTGTCTAGCCTGTCCTTTTTATATGGGATTGCACCAGCACCATATAGTGGTCACTAATGTGTAGTGTTGTTTACCAGCCTGTTATTAGGAATTTGCAGCTACATATACATAATGCATACAAAGACATGCTTAAAGATACAGGCCCCACTGCTATCACAGAGTTGGACACTGTAGTAGGCAAAGACCATCGTCCAGTTGTGAGCCGTCATCTAGGGAGGATCATGCGAGCAGGTAGGGACAGTGATTTGGTTAAATTTCAGGGCCTTACTGATCCCTATCAGGATAGAATGGCTGGAATATACACCAAGAAAATGCACCTTATATGCGGGAGATACAGCCATGCAAGACATGTACCAGGCAACCTCCACGGAGAATTGTCTCCAGTGGTCTGCAGGTTATACAATAGCTCTCTCAATCAGGTCATACTTTATTTTTTCATTAGTCTTAGAAAGTTGTATAGAGTAACAACACACGTGTTCAATCACTGCTCAATACCAGGAGGAACTTAGGACCCCCATACTGGTGATAGGTGGATGTCGTAGCATGGAGGATTCCTATGGTGGGATCTATGACTTATCACCCAATCTGTATGAAACCACTTTACGGTGGGCTCACATTTAGGTTTTTGCTGACTTTTTCTACACTTTTGCATTTTAGTGGCATTTTTTTTTTTGCATCTGAGTTTTTGTAGGAAAATCCCTAGCTCCAGATGTTTGCTAAAGGTCTATGGGAAATATGAAAAGTATGACACCAAAGTGTTATTTTTTGTCCTGGTGTTTTTGTTAATTAGGTGGCTTTTCTGGCATGGTTGGTTTCTGACTGGCTAATGTGTACATGTGCAAACAAAGCAGTCTGTCAGTCACCATACTAAGGGGTGAGTCTGGTGTATGAGTCTGGTGTATTTGCCAAATGAATACACCAGACTCATATATTGTTGTGTTTGTCTGGTGTATTATTTCAGTGCCATTTTGGCTACTAGTTGGACAGACCTGAAACTGCAATATGCATAGGGCAGAATTTGAAGCTGACAGAGCCACTGTAAGTATTTTACTTCAGCGGCAGGAGCTTACATTGTACCAAATGTGATTATTAGAGATGAGCGAGTAGTGAAATATTCGAAAGTTCGAAATTCGATTAGAATAGACCGCGAAATTCGACTATTCGACCGAATATCGAATCCCATTAAAGTCTATGGGAAAAAAATGCTCGCCACTTGGAAATCTCAATTCGACCACTTGGAGGTCACCAAGTCCACCCTGAAACCTCAGAAAAGGATGCCAACACTGCTGGAATGCAACTGGGACAGCAGGGGAAGCATGTCTGGGTGCATATAACGCGCCCAAGTCGCACTATTACGCCACTATCACAGCCTCTCAACAATACACTCCAAAGACAATATAACCTCTCTGTAAAGTGAGACCATACAAGGAAACCTTCTTTCCTCTACATTGCCATGGACCCCAAGCCAAACTAGACAAAAAAGAAGATGAAATTCTGCACCCCTTAAAATCACGTTGCCTATGACAACCACAGATGGCATAGGCAAGGGGGAAAGCAAATAGACCCCACCCCTAATTGTCATTGTGTGTGTGTGTGAGATGTGGTCAGACATGTCTTCTTTAAAATGTAAAAACAACTCAAACACATGCAGAAGCCTTAAAATGCCCAAATTGTTGGCGCTTGAGATGTCAGTGACCCGACCTGGCCCAGTGTCATGTCTAGCAGGTAAAGCAGTGGGGATGTTGAGGGATGCGTAGGACCGCAAAGGCAGGAAGAGGCCGTGGGCTGGCCAGAGGCTCATGGAAAATTTTGTGGAGGCCCAAGAGGTGAGACGTCTTAAAAATTGTGTGGAGGCTAAAGAGGTGAGACCTCTTAAAAATTATGTGGAGGCCCAAGAGCTGAGACCTCTTAAAAATTATGTGGAGGCCCAAGAGGTGAGATCTCTTAAAAATTATGTGGAGGCCCAAGAGGTGAAGACCTCTTAAACATTTTGTGGAGCCCAAGAGGTGAGACCTCTTAAAAATTATGTGGAGGCCGCAAGAGGTGAGACCCGTTAAAAATTGTGTGGAGCTAAAGAGGTGAGACCTCTTAAAAATTGTTTGTAGGCCCAAGAGGGTGAGACCTCTTAAAAATTATGTGGAGGCCGCCCTAAGAGGTGAGACCTCCTAAAGATTTTGTGGAGGCCCAAGAGGTGAGACCTCTTAAAAATTTTGTGGAGGCCCAAGAGGTGAGACCTCTTAAAGATTTTTTGTGGAGGCCCAAGAGGTGAGACCTCTTAAAGATTTTGTGGAGGCCCAAGAGGTGAGACCTCTTAAAAATTATGTGGAGGCCCAAGAGGTGAGACCTCTTAAAGATTTTTGTGGAGGCCAAAGAGGTGAGACCTCTTAAAGATTTTGTGGAGGCCCAAGAGGTGAGACCTCTTAAAATTTTGTGGAGGCCCAAGAGGTGAGACCTCTTAAAGATTTTGTGGAGGCCCAAGAGGTGAGACCTCTTTAAAAATTATGTGGAGGCCCAAGAGGTGAGACCTGTTAAAAATTATGTGGAGGCCCAAGAGGTGAGACCTCTTTAAACATTTTGTGGAGGCCCAAGAGGTGAGACCTCTTAAAAATTATGTGGAGGCCCAAGAGGTGAGACCTCTTAAAGATTTTGTGGAGGCCCAAGAGGTGAGACCTCTTAAAAATTTTGTGGAGGCCCAAGAGGTGAGACCTCTTAAAAATTATGTGGAGGCCCAAGAGGTGAGACCTCTTAAAGATTTTGTGGAGGCCCAAGAGGTGAGACCTCTTAAAAATTATGTGGAGGCCCAAGAGGTGAGACCTCTTAAAGATTTTGTGGAGGCCCAAGAGGTGAGACCTCTTAAAAATTATGTGGAGGCCCAAGAGGTGAGACCTCTTAAACATTTTGTGGAGGCCCAAGAGGTGAGACCTCTTAAAAATTATGTGG
>ONZH01026924.1:0-130060 GCA_900303285.1 Rhinella marina
GGAAAGCAGCCAAAAGTGAAGTGCCATCTGTATGAAGTGCCATTTCCTCCTCCACCTCCTCCTCCTCCTCCTTAACCGCCGTAGAATTGCTCCGTAAATAAGAAAAATTTATATATTTATGGCTCACCTCTTGGGCCTCCACATAATTTTTAAGAGGTCTCACCTCTTGGGCCTCCACAAAATTTTAAGAGGTCTCACCTCTTGGGCCTCCACATAATTTTTAAGAGGTCTCACCTCTTGGGCCTGCCACAAAATGTTTAAGAGGTCTCACCTCTTGGGCCTCCACAAAATTTTAAGAGGTCTCACCTCTTGGGCCTCCACAAAATCTTTTAAGAGGTCTCACCTCTCTTGGGCCTCCACAAAATCTTTTAAGAGGTCTCACCTCTTGGGCCTCCACAAAATCTTTAAGAGGTCTCACCTCTTGGGCCTCCACAAAATCTTTAAGAGGTCTCACCTCTTGGGCCTCCACAAAAATCTTTAAGAGGTCTCACCTCTTGGGCCTCCACAAAATCTTTAAGAGGTCTCACCTCTTGGGCCTCCACAAAATCTTTAAGAGGTCTCACCTCTTGGGCCTCCACAAAATTTTAAGAGGTCTCACCTCTTGGGCCTCCACAAAATCTTTAAGAGGTCTCACCTCTTGGGCCTCCACAAAATCTTTAAGAGGTCTCACCTCTTGGGCCTCCACAAAATCTTTAAGAGGTCTCACCTCTTGGGCCTCCACAAAATCTTTAAGAGGTCTCACCTCTTGGGCCTCCACAAAATCTTTAAGAGGTCTCACCTCTTGGGCCTCCACAAAATCTTTAAGAGGTCTCACCTCTTGGGCCTCCACAAAATCTTTAAGAGGTCTCACCTCTTGGGCCTCCACATAATTTTTAAAGAGTCTCACCTCTTGGGCCTCCACAAAATGTTTAAGAGGTCTCACCTCTTGGGCCTCCACATAATTTTTAAGAGGTCTCACCTCTTGGGCCTCCACATAATTTTTAAGAGGTCTCACCTCTTGGGCCTCCCACATAAATTTTTAAGAGGTCTCACCTCTTGGGCCTCCACAAAATGTTTAACAGGTGTCACCTCTTGGGCCTCCACATAATTTTTAACAGGTCTCACCTCTTGGGCCTCCACATAATTTTAAGAGGTCTCACCTCTTGGGCCTCCACAAAATCTTTAAGAGGTCTCACCTTCTTGGGCCTCCACATAATTTTTAAGAGGTCTCACCTCTTTAGCCTCCACACAATTTTTAAAGACGTCTCACCTCTTGGGCCTCCACAAAATCTTCCATGAGCCTCTGGCCAGCCCACGGCCTCTTCCTGCCTTTTGCGGTCCTACGCATCCCTCAACATCCCACTGCTTTACCTGCTAGACATGACACTGGGGCCAGGTCGGGTCACTGACATCTCTAGCGGCCAACATTTGGGGCATTTTAAGGCTTCTGCATGTGTTTGAGTTGTTTTTTACATTTTAAAGAAGACATGTCTGACCCACATTTCACACACACACACCAATGACAATTAGGGGTGGGGTCTATTTGCTTTCCCCCTTGCCTATGCCATCTGAGGTTGTCATAGGCAACGTGATTTTAAGGGGTGCAGAATTTCATCTTCTTTTTTGTCTAGTTTGGCTTGGGGTCCATGGCAATGTAGAGGAAAGAAGGTTTCCTTGTATGGTCTCACTTTACAGAGAGGTTATATTGTCTTTGGAGTGTATTGTTGAGAGGCTGTGATAGTGGCATAATAGTGCGACTTGGGCGCGTTATATGCACCCAGACATGCTTCCCCTGCTGTCCCAGTTGCATTCCAGCAGTGTTGGCATCCTTTTCTGAGGTTCCAGGGTGGACTTGGTGACCTCCAAGTGGTCGAATTGAGATTTCCAAGTGGCGAGCATTTTTTCCCCATAGACTTTAATGGGATTCGATATCTGGTCGAATAGTCGAATTTCGCGGTCTATTCGAATCGAATTTCGAAATTTCGAATATTTCACTACTCGCTCATCTCTACTTATTATATGTGCCATTCATACATTTGGCAAAACCTAACAAAGCAAATACAGACTTAAAACTGACACCAAAACCACCGTAGATGATAAATTACCCCCTAAGTATGTCACTGCATGCTACCTCTTTGAACCATCATTTTCTCCACTAGAAGCACTGCTTCTAAGGGAACACATCTGCATAAACCAGAATTCAGTGTTCACATGTTCATGGCTTCATGCTTTGTCACCTGGACGCCCCTGAGGTTTTACTGAACTGAGCTTACTGTAGATCACTATAGGGTTCTCTGGTGATCTAACTTCACTTAAAGGGGTTGTCTGGGTACACAGCTGAACCAGGACACATCCCCTTATTCACCAAGCCAATCCCTCTGATATGAGCATTGGAGCATTTCATGCTCTGATGCTCTCCCTTGCCCTGCGCTGAATCACACAGGGCAAGGGCTTTTTATTAGATCCAGTAACGTAACGGGTCTCTGCTAGATGGAGGCTTCTGCCTAGCAGTGAAGCTAGTGACATCACGGGCACTAATGGGCAAGCTTTAGCACTGCCCTAGCTAGCAACATGGCTGTGAAAAAGCCAAAGCCCGCCCATTAGTGCCGGTGATGTCACCGGGAACACTGCTAGCCAGAAGCTTCCACCTAGCAATGTAAACAAACAAACAGGCCTTTCCCTGCGCAATACAGCGCAGGGCAAGAGAGAGCATCATATCAGAGTGGCTGCCTGGATGAAAAAGGGGATATGTCCGGGTTCAGCTCTGACCCAGACACAGTGGCGGACATATCGCCTGTGCGGCCGGTTCAGTTGCACAGGGGCCCAGAGAGGGAGGGGGACCCTTCCCAGTGCCAGTTGAAGTATTTTCTTTCTTTATTTTTTTCCCCTCCCTTCCTCTGCCAGAGTAACTTGTCACCTTGGGGGTTTGTGCCAGATTAGGACTTACTGTGAATCTGCTGCCCATTCTGCCTAAACTCCATAGCTGAAGGACCTTCGATGACATCATTGTCATGTGATCTTTTCAACACTGGAAGTGGTGGTAGGACCTGTGATGAGGTCACCATCACGTGACCAGTGCAGAAAGAGGCAGCGCTCAGCAGTGGAGACCTGTGATACCATGGAATGAATGTGAGTCCCAGAGACATGCTGGGAGATGTGGTTCTCCCCATTATACCTCCTCCCTGCTTATTCGGAGGGAAATATGTTATTTAACTGGGACAGTATGTTAGAGGGGCTGAAGGAAAGGGAGGGATGTTAGTTACATGGGACTGTATGTTACAGAAGATTGGGGGGAGATGACTGGTGTTGTTTACATGGGACTGTATGTTACAGAAGATTGGAGGGAGATGACTGGTGTTATTTACATGGGACTGTATGTTACAGAAGATTGGAGGGAGATGACTGGTGCTATTTACATGGGACTGTATGTTACAGAAGATTGGGGGGGTGACTGGTGTTATTTACATCGGACTGGATATTATAGAGGACTGGAGGGTAAGGAGTAATGTTATTTACATGGGACTATGTGTTGGAGGGGCTGAAGGAGGAGATTTAAGTTATTTACGTGGGACTGTATGTTATAGAAGACTTTAAGGAAGAGAGGTTATTTACATGGGACTGGGGGACAGAACTGGTGTTATTTACATGGGACTGTATTGTATAGAAGACTGGTGGGAGAGGAGGTGTATTATTTACATGGGACTGCATGGTATAGAAGACTAGAGGGAGAGGAGTGACGTTATTTACATGGGACTGTATTGTATAGAAGACTGGTGGGAGAGGACTGGTATTATTTACATGGGACTGCATGGTATAGAAGACTGAAGGGAGAGGAGTGATTTTATTTACATGGGACTGCATGGTATAGAAGACTGGAGGGAGAGGACAGACATTATAATTTCTGGGGGCACTACAGAGAAGATTATATTTACAGGGGGCACTGCAGGGAACATTATAAATACTGTGGGCAGTGGTGGCGGGCATTACTACTACTGAGGGCTCTATAGCTCTATAGATTGGCCCTGGTACATTCTTTACACAGGGGCCCTCTGCTGTCTGTGTCCGCCACTGCCCGAACAACCCTTTTTTAAGGTAGTTCTCTGGGCACTTAACTTTGCAGTTCATACTAAACCATGAAAGAAAGATCTTTCAGTAATTACCCATCCCTCGCTCCCCGATGACAGGCTATATGGGAGCAAGGTATTAGTAAATACTATCTAAAAGATCCTATTTCCACAGTTTAGTACAAAGTACTAATTGCAGTAAGTGAAATGCCTGAAGAACCCATTTAAAAGAACCCACTAGATCTATACCAGGTCTACAAATTGTGCCAATATCATGGCTGACTGCAACAAACCTAAAGCTTATTTTCCCTTTAGCGTCTTTGTAGGACACATCAATCATGATGCAGTTGTTACTCTGGATCTGAGGTATCTCTAGTCATTTTCCCATATTATGTTTTAACTGATCCATTTATGGCACTTATTAGATTTTTTACAAGATATTGTATTTGTTGCTTGCATCTTGATACTAAGATCGCCATGATCACCATTCTGCTTCTGTTCCAATTCTCTTAACAGTATTCCTTGGTTTGGGTGCTGTTTTCATTTAACTGAGTAATATATTCCATTTTTAAATCAAAAGAGCATGGAGATATATTTATTTCACTATTTTTACTTAAAAGCTGACTACTGATAGGAATGTTGCTGGCCAAGATTTCTTCTGAGCAGTAGCTAACAGTACTAATACAAACACTGACATGAACATTTGACTAAATGCGCATATATAAAGGGGTTCTCAGTCACAACTGGACAGGAGATCACTGTCAAATCAGTAGGGGCTCGACCACAGGGAACCCCACTGATCATGAGAATGAGGAACCCGCATTCCCTATCTAGATGAAACAATGTTCAAACATTGTTTTTTGTTTCATTACTTTTGCACAATAAAAAAACCTTTTTAATGTGAAAGAAAAGAGAATGTTTTTGCATCACCACATCAAAAAAAAACATAACTTTTTTATTATTCAGAGTGATTTTTGCAGGATGACTTTTACTTTTCATTAGTATTACTTTAAGGTACATAACATTTTTTGATTACATTCTCTTTTGATCACTTCTATAATACTCTGTACTGCTTATGTCACCAGCAGGCAGAGCCAGCAAGGCATCCTGGTGTGGATATACTGCAGGCAGACCTGGGACCTTCAATAGGTCCCAGGCTTTCATGTAATACGTTGGCACCTCATGATTTAATTCATGGAGCCCCCTCCCTCTAAACCATTTAGATGCAGTACTTGCTCTTGGCAGTTATCACAAAAGCCCCTTGTCTGTTGAAGAAACCACAAAACATAATGCATATTTGGGTCCCCTATCCTTTCTGTAATGTGCACTGATGACTATAGGAAGGTAAGGGAGAGAAGGAGAAGCATCCGATGTCTATGCCGGTGGTGACACATGACCTTTGGTAATATCAGAGAGTGCAGGTTTACTTATCAGAGGCAAAATATGACCTGAAGATTAGTTGTTAATCGTCATCATCATTCTTTCCAGTTCCCTGAGCTAGCTACTATATATATTGTATATCCAGACCTTGCTTGTATTATGGAGAATTGTAAAAGCGTCAGTGTATGCATCTTTTGTACTTTTGTCCTACTTACAGAAGTGGAGAACCTTGGTGAACAGTATTTTCTGTGCATTCCTTCCGGACTCAACTGCTGTTGATAAGTGGTGTTTTAAACAAAAAGTGGATTGTTCATAAAATGTTACAGCATGTGGTTATGAAATGTCTGAAGCAGTGGGATCCAACATTGAGTGGGATGTGAAAATATGAACTGTCCAGATTGGATGACACTAAAGAGTTTAAACGTTGGGATTCAGAAGCAGCACAGACATAAGAAGGTTTACACTAGACATCCCACAAACATACTGGGAGAGATTTATCAAACTGGTGTAAAGTAGAACTGGTTTAGTTGCCCATAGAATGCAACCAATCAGATTCCACCTTTCATTTTCCAAAGGAGCTCTGAAAAATGAAAGGTGGAATCTGATTGGCTACTATGGGCAACTAAACCAGTTCTACTTTACACCAGTTTGATACATATCCCCCATTTGATAACTACTTGCTTGTTGTAGTTACTCTGAACCTTAATAATATATCTGGCATGAGTACAATGTGGTTTACACCTATATGTGTAAAGGTACACAACGGGTGTCCTAAAGTAGGTTGCGATTTAATCCAGCCATAATCCAGGTCTAATCTCACTTTTAGCTCTTAAACATAGACCAGTGTGAAAAGTGGCAAGGATCACAGAATGTCGCAAATCTAACCAAATGCCACAAAAATGTTGCAGTTGTAACTTTTTTAGACGTATCTGATTTGATAAATCAGGCCTCAGTCAGTCATTACTAACCATTTCTGCAGTGGATTTTCCTTAATAATGTGGGACAAATTTCCAATAAACATGGCAAAATCTGCACTGGTTAAAAGCAGATTTTGCAGCATATTTCGCATGAATTTGACCCTGTGAATTGCAAAGAGTAAAATTAACCTTAAAAATCTGGATCATTTCCACAACATAACGGGCAGTGAGCATGTGTTCATTTTAATACACCCTGATTTCTGAATGGATTTTGGACTTTTAATACCCCTTCCGCATGTATTGTACTGTAAATTATTCTGGATTTTCAGTGCACAATCTCCAACACCTCTAAAGTCACCTAACTCTAAAGTTCAGATATATTATTCACTGGTCACCAAGGATATTACTTAAATATATTACGTTTTATACCAGTCAATTGCTATCAAGGGGTTTTCCAGGACCCTATGAGATCGGTTGGGGTACGATACCTGGCACCAACTACAGATCAGCAGTCAGTGGGGTTTGCAGGTTCTGGACGGAGCCAGAACACCACAGCTCCATATGCTTTGTAGTCGTGTTCTCAGCTACAGCATCTGATGCTCTTATTCAAGTGCAGATACAGTATGTTAGCCCTGGAAAAACCCTTTAAGTCCCTTTGGTGAGAGTATTCATGGATTCTAAAACCAACAGTATAAGTCAGTGGATAGGGATCCGCAAAAAATACGGAAGATTTTTTGTGTATTTTGCTAAACAGAACAGCTGACCCCTAATAGAACAGTCCTATCCTTGTCCGTAATGCGGACAATAATAGGATATGTTCTACTTTTTGTGGAACGGACATACGGAAATGGAATGTACATGGAGTAACTTCCGTTTTCTTGGGGGGGGGGTTTGCGAACCCGTTGAAATGAATGGTTCCACATATGGTCAGCAAAAAGAATGGAATGGACATGGAAAGAAAACAAGTTAGCGTGCATGAGCTCTAATACAGACTAAATAGTTAATAACTGTTTTCCTGGTGCTCTTCTGGGGTAGTGGGCTAATGGTTTCATCTCTAGTCATCTGGGGTAATGAAAGGGTCTATGATCATAGAGGGATTCATATGGTCTTATATGGTCGTGGAGAGGTAAGTATCTTCTTTCCTGCTGGACTAGAGTAAGGCCTCCGATTCGCATATTTTGCTGATAGGATGTGGACCCATTTATTTTAATGGGTCAGCAAAAAATGCGGACAGCACACTGTGTGCTATCTGCATCCGTATGTCCATTCAGTAGCCCACCAAAAAAATAGAACATGTCCTATTTTTGTCCATTTTGCGGACAAGGATAGGCATAGTTACAATGGATCCGCAAAAAAACGGATACCATACGGACATCATCCGTTTTTTTTGCGGATCACGGACTTAGCGGATCAGCAAAACGCAACGGTCGTGTGAAAGTAGAATAATAGGGAGTAAATAACTTCTTCTCTTAGGGTCTAGGGTGATAAAGGGATTAACACCATTATCCTAGTGGTGTAGGGTAGCAGAAAAATTATTGAGTGCTTCCCTGGTGGTCTAGGGTCCTAGTTAATTTTAAACAATCAGTAGTCACGTTGAGTATAATGAAGGTTTGATGGTATCAGAGATATTGTCACCATAAAGATACTACATAATTATTAATTTAATTAATAATATTAGAGCAACATCACCCTTTTCAGGTTAAGGAGCAGGGGCAAAATGTGTAACTTATTAAATATAAAATATAAATTAACGATCACTATATTGTGACAATCCAACATCAAAGTGTATTGGTATACTTCTTAAAGGGGTTCTTCTACATTTTTCAAACCAGCACCTGGATCGAATACTTTTGTAATTGCATGTAATTAAATATTTAGAATCGCCAGTGAGTTATTCAATAAAATCTGTATAGCGCCACCCGCTGTTTGTTTCTTTATTTTTTTGTCCGTCTTACTGAGGTGGTCACACATGCTCAGTTTAAATCTTTAACTGGGTCCATAATTATAATACGTGTTCATCTAATAAAAGGTTACCTTTAATAGGTTCCGTAGACGGGTACCAAATGTGAAAATAAAAAACAAAGATACAAAGAAGGAGACCAAATACAAGGGGCCGGGATTGATTTTTTATCCCTATAATGCCCTGATTCTGGACTCAGCCCAGAGGTATCCCCAGATGGCAGGGATCCTCTGTCCTCGTACCTAGAGCCTAATCAGTCTCCTATAAGGCCCTACCGAGCAAGTTGTCATGGAGGGAAGGCTAGGCAATGTATAACCCGCCCACCATCACAATACAAATAAATTAATCAACTCAGACCCCGACGCGTTTCTCCAAACAAAGGGTCCTCAGGGGGTGATATTAAATATAGAACCAATGCGTAGGGAACTCTATATAGATGAAAAGAGTATACTTATCCCCATCCTGCGGTGGGTGTTGGCTGTGATGGAGCCTAACGATGCAACCTAAAACCACAGATGGAGACAGACCGAATAAATATGACATATCCAAACTTTGGGACCAACATCCACAGATCCTAGTACTTACCCAGCGCGGATGACGGGGATTATATCACGCTGTCTGCAGTGATAATGCAGCAATAAGCGTGCATACGACCGTACCTTAAATACCGAGGCCGCCCCAGTCATCAACTTCCGTCAGATGCGCCATATCCGGGTAAATGAGGCGCATATTGGAACGCACCGTCCGGCGCATCGCGCACGTGACCGGAACCTACACGGCCGGCACAAAGGAACGCAAGCAACGTCCAGCGTGATGAGCACATGGCCGGACCCTCCCATGACTGGCATGATGAACCGCCAATAGGAGGGTCCAAACCAGGGCAATCCAAGAGGATAGGGCGCCGGGGACACCACCCCAGCGAGCACCAACCGGCACATGAGGTAAAAGGTCCTGATTGGACATGTCATAATGTATCCAAGTTAAAAACACATCATACCCTAGATAAAAGATACATGATGTCCATCAAACTGGCAATCAAGGCCACATAAAGTCGATGTAGTGTTCAGGATAATTGAACCTACTAAAGTGGCACTTCACGTGCCGATGGACTGAATTCATGGTAACATATTGAAATAAGAGGCCAGCCGTTTACAGACAAAAAACATCATCGGGAGAAAGAACCTCTCTTATATTAAATGAAGCAAGTCTTTTATTAAATGAAGCAAGCAAATGTCAGTCTCTCATTAAGTCCACCAGGAGACTGGGATCTAAAACGATAAATCCATTTAGTCTCTTTCTGGAGTATCTTGCGGTCCCAGTCTCCACGGCGGGGAGACATAGGTATCACTTCGAGTGCCTGGAATCGTAATGATGAGGGGTCCCCATTATGACGGTCAATAACATGAGTAGCCACTGGTGTGTCCTTCTTTTTTTGAATATCATTAATATGTTCCAGAATTCTGCGTCTCAACTCACGGACTGTTTTGCCTATGTAGTCCATAGGACATGTACATTGGCAAATGTAAACTACCCCCTTCGTACGGCAGTTGACAAAGTCCCTGATGGTGATGATTTCATGAGTCCTGGAACATATTACCATCTTTGAGGGAGATATATATTGGCATGCAAGGCAGGAGCCACACCGGAACATACCCAATGGTTTTCTGGCTAGCCATGTTGTCTTTCCCTCCAACGGTGTATAGTGGCTGTGTACGAGTCTATCACGGAGACTTCTGCCCCGTCGGAAGGTCACAGTTGGTTGGGGGGAGATGACCCCGCCCAAATCCGGGTCCATCGTTAATATGGGCCAATACGTCCTTAGAATCATCTTGATTCTATCATGAGCGGTATCAAAGGTAGATATCAGTCGGATTTGGTCTGGGTCATTATGCTT
This sequence comes from Rhinella marina, assembly GCA_900303285.1. Lineage (NCBI taxonomy): Eukaryota > Metazoa > Chordata > Amphibia > Anura > Bufonidae > Rhinella > Rhinella marina. The sequence goes on from ONZH01026924.1 coordinate 10,195, forward strand.
TCTCATACGGGGGGTCAATAAATCCTCCCTCTCACGTGACTCCGCCCATTTAAAGGCATCCTTCAAAACTGATTGGGGATAACCCCTAGCTTTAAATCTGTTCTGCAGTTTATTGGATTCAAGGTAGAAATCCTCCCTATTAGTGCAGTTCCGGCGCATTCTAAGATACTGCCCACGTGGAATGCCCCTTTTTAAAGCAGGGGGCTTTAACTGCAATCAGCCTTATCCTCTGTTAGAAGCTGCTAGCCTGAAGAAAATCTAGAAGAACAATTGGAGCAGTGAATGGGGAGATATCTGGATCCATGTGAGGTACAGGGATGGTTCTAGCTTTCGTAGAAAGAGCTTGTCATGTACTATATGATGTCTGATTTTTCCTTTTCACATCAATTATGGCATAATCCCTTTAACCCTAGATATGAGATTATAGCTAATGCAGTATTGATTGATCAGTCAATTACTTATTCATTTGTGTCTTCAGCTTTAATAATTTATGGCGCAGATAGTCACCAGATTATATAAAATCACAGTTTTTATATGTGATTTTAGGTTTATTAAACCAGCTGATGAGTCAGTATGTATCTTTTTCATGGATGAATGGGAGTTTACACTCTACACTTTCTCAGTGACTGTGCTGTGGTAACTGATACCCTGCAGATGCATTCTATGGAGAAGATAGCGGCAGATGTAAAGAACAGAAGGAAATCTGATGAATCCATAGAGAAAGCCGGATTATTGTGTGAGACTGGATGGATGAGAGATTCCTTATTGATAAGCAGCCATGTGCCATAGAAGTACAAAGCAGACAAAACACGTCCAGAACATGCAGATGTTTCAGTGGCAGAAACCAAAGCTGAAGCTCAGCTGCATATGTCTTGATATTCCCCTGGGAAAAAATAAGTAAATCCTCTGTTTTGGACTTTCTGGAAAATGCATATTTTTCATAAAACAGTTTGTGGTGCTTTAATGCAGATATGTGTCTCCACATGGCTTCCATTACTTCCTAATGAGACCCACACCAATTTACTGTAAGCATGGGAATACTGTAGGTTAAGCTTGTAGTCAGGCAAGTCGTTCAGAAAGGACAGTATACAAGTTTTTTTCCTTTTATGGCAGTTGCTTTTCATTCAATCTGGAAAAATTATATTAGCGTGTAAGCAAAGCAACAGACTGAAAAGCTGGATGCTCCCATAGTAATGTTTCCTGCTGGGAGAAAGAGTTGTACTGTCAAACTGGTTTGAATTAGATTCCTCTGAACATTTTTATAGCTACTTTTTATGATATATATATATATATATATATATATATATATATATATATATATGTTTTGCCTTAAAACAGAAAAGTGAGGATGAAGGCAGCAGTGTAACGATTGTGATCACAGGAGGTACAACCACGTCCAGGCCCAAAGGGGGGGCCTAAGCTCATCAGTCAGACTTTTGGGTCAGATGCGGCCTGCTTTCCACTTCTCTGCCATGCACTGGCACAGCGCTTCAGCTCAGCATCCCGCATGCTTGCGCAGTGCCCCAGAGCAGGGGGTACTTGCAACTTGCTAATTAATGATTGTCATGTTATTTAATGTCATGCTCTGTATACCCAGTATAGTAATGTCTGAAAATGACATAGTTAATTAACTTTGACACTGCCCCTACAGGTAGTTTGGGTGTGGATCCTGGATCTGACCCTGGCTCAGTTAGGGCTCATGCACATGACTATATATATTTTGCGGTCCGCAAAAAAAAGATCTGCAAAAATTACGGATGGCATCTGTGTGCATTCCGTATTTTGCGGAACGGAACAGCTGGACGCTAATAGAACAATCCTATCCTTGTCCGTAATGCAGACAATAATAGGACATGTTCTATTTTTGTTGCGGACATACGGAAACGGAATGCACATGGAGTAACTTCTGTTTTTTCACGGACCTGTTGAAATTAATGGTTCCGCATACGGTCCACAAAGAAAACACAATGGGCATGGAAAAATAATATGTTCATGTGCATAAGGCTACTTTCACACTAGCGGCAGGCCTGATCCGGCAGGTGAAGGGTGCTGCCGGATCAGGACTGCTGCAGCGACATGTGTGGAGCCGGAACCGCGCTCCGGCCCCACACATGTCACACAGTACATACATACACACAGACACACACACATATACACAGACAAATACACATACATACATACTTACATGCTCCCGGCAGGTCTTCAGAGCGACGGAGAAGCAGAACGGCTCACACAGGTCACGATTCCCCACAGCGCCCTCTGCTGGGCGCCTGGTGGAATCGACACCTGTGCGCGCCGTCCTGTCCCTCCGACGCTCTGAAGACCTGCCGGGGTGCATGTAAGTATGTATGTGTATGTGTATATGTCTGTGTATGTTTATGTGTATGTCTATGTCTGTATGTGTGTATGTGTAGCCGGATCCGTCATGAACTCCATTGAAAGTCAATGGAGGGTGGATCCGGTTACCATTGTGGTCACACCAGACGGATCCACCCCCATTGACTTGCATTGGGGGTCATTCCGGATCCGTCTTGGTGCGGATGCCTGGACCGGAGAGCAAACCGCAGCATGCTGCGGTTTGTTCTCCGGTCTGAAGACGGAACGGAATGCTTTCAGGAGCATTCCGTTGTCTTCAGTTCAGTTTTGTCCCCATTGACAATGAATGGGGACAAAACTGAAGCGTTTTATTCCGGTGTTGAGCCCCTATGACGGAACTCATTACTGGAATTTTAAAACGCTAGTGTGAAAGTAGCCTAAGCCCTTAGGCTGAGTTAACCCTTAAGTTATTTGGTCAGTTATTTGCATTAGTTATTGTGAGCCAAAACCTGTAGTGAAGCATACTCAGATATAAGCGATAATGGAAACCCCCACACTGTTCAGCAGGAGCACTGCCGTCCAGCTGCGCTCCCCTTCTCTGCTCTGCCGTCTCTGTCTTCACTTTCCACGGGCCTCCATTGCTGTCTGGAAAAGTCAGTAGCATCACTGCAGTGGTCGCAAGCATGGCATCCCTTTGTTTCTTCCTGCACATCTTGCTGTGTCTCCTCAGTCAATCCTCACAGTGAGGAGATTGATGGGCAGAGGGTCTGGCTAGATTCAGGACTCAGGAGGACCCAGCAGTGCTAGGCCAAGGGGTTAGTAGCACTGTGTCATGGTAATGAATATAATTAATAAAGTTGGGGAGTGTGATTGGGCCAGTTGCTACTTAAAGTAGAATCTACATATATTACTATGCAGTTATATAGCTGTAGCATGTTTTTGGTGGACTAAGATTTTTAATTTGCCGACGCTGCATCCTGCCTTGTCCGGTGAATCAATAACACCTGACTTCAGCAGTCAATTGGCTGATTGCTAAGTCTCTCTAGCAGATAGTGGAGGAGCAGCCAGGCAGTAGCAGTGAAACATGAAGACAAGAACCACCATTTTTGTGCCATACTTAAGATAAATCAATGAGAGCACAAGACAGGAGGCAATTTTAATGATACACAAGGTCTGTGCAATTAGCTGGGGGGAAGGTAAAATTTCTTTGGGAGTAATGGGCAGGGGGAACCCCAATCCAAAGATTTTTCAAGGGCCCATAGGACACTGCATCTAAGCTAGCTAGATATGATTACAGGAAGCAACACACAGAAACCTTAAAGGGGTATTCCCATCTCACAAATGTAGTTTGTATAGTTAGATATAGCCATACCAGTATTATTACTAATAGAATGTATTTATATAAAATGTACCATTTAGAAGATTTCCTTATTTGTAAATCCATTGTCCCACACACATCAGTCGGGCCGTTGCCCCTAGTTACGGCCACTGCGGCCATGTAGTAGTGGTTGGCCGGCTTGCTGTTGTTAAATCCCGCTCTGAGGTAACTGCTGTATTGTGAACGCACATTACATGAGCATGCGCAGACACATCTTAGGGTACTTTCACATCTGTGTTTTGGACGCTGCCAGTCCAAAACGCAATGGTCAGGTTCCATCCAAAACGCAGACTTTATAAACGGATCCTGCTCCATAGAGATGAATTGATCTTGGAACAGGATCCGTTTCTCTGCGTTTTTGAAGCGCAGACAAAAATGCTACAACCCTAAGATGTGTCTCCACATGCTCATGTAATGTGCGTTCACAATACAGCAGTTACCTCAGAGCAGGTCTGAACAAGAGCAAGCCGGCCACCACTACTACATGGCCGCAGTGGCCATAACTAGGGGCAACAGTCTAACTTATGTGTGTGGGACAACGGATATACAAATAGGAAAATCTTCTAAACGGTACAATTTATATAAATACATTCTATTAGTAATAATATTGGTATGGCTTTATCTAACTATACAAACTACATTTATGAGATAGGAATACCCCTTTAAGTGTCTCCCAGTTAACCCCTTAAGGACCAGGCCATTTTTAGCAAATGTCTCATATTATGTGGTGATAACTTTAAAATGCTTTTACTTATCCAGGCCAGTCTGAGATTGTTTTCTCGTCACATATTGTACTTCATAACAGTGGTAAATCTGAGTCAAAATATTTGATTTTTATTTATAAAAAACATACCAAATTTACCAAACATTTAGAAAAATTTGCAAATTTGCAAATTTCTATTTCTCTACTTTTAAAATACATAGTAATAACTCCAAAAATAGTTATTACTTTACACTCCCCATATGTCCACTTCAGGTTTGACTCATTTTGAAAATGACATTTTATTTTTTTGGGACGTCAGGAGGCTTAGAAGTTTAAAACCAAATCTTGAAATTTTTCACAATATTTCCAAAACCCACTTTTCAAGGACCAGTTCAGGTCTGAAGTCACTTTGTGAGGCTTACATAATAGAAACCACCTAAAAATGACCCCATTTTAGAAACTACATCCCTCAAGGTATTCAAAACTTATTTTAAAACTTTGTTAACCCTTTAGGTGTTCCACAAGAATTAAAGGAAAATGTAGACAAAATTTCTGAATTTCACTTTTTTGGCTGATTTTCCATATAAATCAATTTTTTTCGGGTAATAAACCAAGGGTTAACTGCCAAACAAAACTCAATATTTATTACCCCGATTCTTTAGTTTACAGAAATTCCCCATTTGTGATCGTAAACTGCTGTATGGGCACACGGCAGGGCGCAGAAGGAAAGGAATGCCATATGGTTTTTGGAGGGCAGATTTCAAGTTGTCATGTCACATTTCATGCACCCCTAGAGTAGAAACTTTAAAAAAGTGATTTTTGTTAGTACTATTTTAGGGTACATGCAATTTTTGGTAGCTCTATATTACACTTTTTGTGAGGCAAGGAAACAAAAAATAACTGTTTTGGCATAGTTTTTATTTTTTGTTATTTACAATGTTCATCTGACAGGTTAGATCATGTGATATTTTTATAGAGCAGGTCGTTACAGACGCGGCAATATCTAATATGTATACTTTTTTTATTTATTTAAGTTTTACACAATAATATTTTTGAAGCACAAAAAAATCATGTTTTAATGTCTCCATAATCAGAGAGCTGTAGTTTTTTTTATTTTTTGGGTGATTGTCTCAGGTGGGGATCATTTTTTGTGGGATGAGGTGACGGTTAGATTGGTACTATTTTTGGGGGCATACGCCTTTTTGATCCCTTGGTGTTGCACTTTTAGTGATGTAATGTGACAAAAAATGGCTTTTCTTACACCGTTTTTATTTTATTTTATTTTTTTACGGTGTTCACCTGAGGAGTTAGATCATGTGATATTTTTGTAGAGCAGGTTGTTACGGACGTGGCAATACCTAACATGTATACTTATTTTAATTTATTTAAGTTTTACACAATAATATAATTTTTGAAACAAAAAAAATCATGTTTTAGTGTCTCCATAGTCAGAGAGCTGTAGTTTTATTTGGGCGATTGTCTTAGGCAGGGGCTCATTTTTTGAGGGATGAGATGACGGTTAGATTGGTACTATTTTTGGGGGCATACAACTTTTTGATCGCTTGTTATTACATTTTTTGTGATGAAAGGTGACAAAAAATTGCTTTTTTTAGCACAGTTTTTATTTTATTTTTATTTTTTTATGGTGTTGACCGGGCGGGGTGGATCATGTGATATTTTTATAGAACAGGTTGTTACGAACACGGCGACATCTAATATTCTTATAGAATATATATATATTCTTTATTTTTTTCTATTTTTTACAATTTTATATGCAACTTTTTATGGGAAAATGACTTTTTTTATTGAAACTTTATTTTTTTATTGTTAAAAACACTTTTATTTTACCTTTTTTTTTTACTTTTTACTTATGTCCCACTATGGGACTTCAACATTACAGGGTCTGGTCCCTGTTCAATGCAGCACAATAAATCTGTATTGTACTGTATTGACTATCAGTGTATTACACACTGTAATAAACTGATAGTTTGCCTATGAAACCCAGTCTATGGGCTGGGCCTCCCAAGCCTCTGAGAGGCTTGGGGTTGCCATGGCAACCTTCGGCTTCCCGCGATCGCAGTGGGGGGAGCTGATGCAACAGGTGAGGGAGCACAAACCTCCCATATGCCGTGGTCAGCGCTGACCGCGGCATATGAGGGGTTAATCCACCAGCATCGTCATCATCACTGATGCTGGTGGATACAGCAGGGATCCGGCTGTCAGTAACAGCCGTATCTCTACTTCTAATGGGGGCACCTGGCATGGGGGACAAGGAAGGACCCCAGGACAAGAATGCTCATCCTGGGGCACTAAGTACCCACAATTTAGGATGAGCATTCTCGTCCTGGGTCCTTAAGGTGTTAAACAGGTCCAACCCTGACCCGGAGACACAAACAAAAATAACTTTTTTTTCATTTATGTTAATTATTAGTTATGCTAAGTACTATTAGTAGCCAAACCTCGAGTAGACCAAAACTGTCAAGTGTATCAAGATCTAGTTCTTTAATTTAGTTTTTTTTACATTTTTAAACAGAAATAAAATATGAAAACAATATAATGAGGGACTGTGGGTGGTTAGCTGAACTGTTTGGCATCCAAAGAGTCACAAATTACCTGGCAGGTGAACTATATGCTGCTGGGGATACAGTTTTGACCTCCTGTATCGCCAATGATGGCCTTGATGCCCTTGACATTTTAGGTGACTAAGAGCACTACACTAGAAGGCACAACCATTGTGCTCTCTAAAATGCTAATACTGTAAATGAACTAAACAAAGGCATTCCATATAAGCCCCTATATATGACAAATTCTGACAAAACTTTACAATAGGAAACATTTGTAATAAACAGTGACAACACAGATTCGACAGTGTAAGACACCAAGTTGCCATTTCATTGACATTGTGAATGAATATTAGAGGAATAGCACAACATAAAGTTATATGAAAACATGTCCACAATGGTCCTTTCATGTGGAACACAATTATTCAATAAAACAGACGGTTCTCTTTAAATGCTAATCGTAAGAGTTCCTGTTGGAAAGCTATGTCATTTTTGGGTCAGTTTCAGCTGGGCACAAATAAAGATGATTCATCGTATCCCACACCGGCATTCAAACATCATTTCCCAAACTTACAATTTTCTCTGTGTCATAGACTAAGTAAAAGACAAAGCCTGTGAGTAACATATGAGCGACATATAAGAGTAAGAACTTGTAACTCACCTATGACTCAACCTGGGAATACACTTAAGTCATACAATGTAATAACTGAGTTTATTAATTGATCTTCTTAAGAATAACACCATGGTGATAGACATTACATGGTAAGCAAGATATGAATCTTCCGAAAGCTAATGTGTTTCAATAGTGGAACACTTCATTCCATTTTAATATACCATTGGACACACTTTTTAGCAAGAAAAAATCTTGCAAAAAAGTACCTGCATCTTATAGTCTACAGTCAGGGTTGTCCAACAGTGCCAGACCTCCATGACTGCTTCCCTATGATCAAGCAGAATGATCATGTACCTATACATCTGCACACCCACTATGTGCAACGTCCCAAAGTTAGTGACCTTGAATCCTTTTCATTAAACCATCGGGGAAGGTTTATTTTTTCCAATTTTCTGTTGTCTAAAACCTAGACCCTATAGTCTGAAAAATATGATACTGGACATGGGTTTAGTCTCTTCCTTGCATCTGAGTAGTCTTTCTCTTGACTCTGTGTTGGCATACATACCTCCTTAAGGTTCTAAAGGTGACTATACACATTGAATGGCTATTCACTGAATTATCATTTTGCTATTCCTAGCCAAATGAGCTATTCCACCCCCCATACACATTCAAAGCCAAGCTTGCATGTGGTATGAATTGGGAAAGGAGATTAAACTACTGCCAGATGACTCTGCCCGCAGATTATCTCCCTTGTTGAAGCTGAGCATGCCAGTGCTTTTTTTCTCTGACATAGGCCAAAGGAACATTGAATATTACATTAGACATTCAGATGATCCCACCAAAATTGGCAGGTTTGACTGACCCTAGTCTAATGTGCATGGCCACATTTAGAGTGTTGACCAGGATTCTGATATTGCATTTTTCTGGTATCCCAATTTCAAATAATGCCAAAAACTGTTAGAATTTCCATAAACAGTTCACCTTTGGCCAGTTCCATAATGTTTGCCTTCCAAGAGCAGAATTGTGTAGTCTACTGTACTATTCTATATTGTGGAAAAAAATGAAAACTCAATGAGATCTTAGGATCCATTACACAACCTTAAAAAGGAAACCCATGATGAGTGTGAGCTTTGAGGTTTGTGTTACATGATAACAAACATTTTTATTAGTACAAAGTCTTCATTATTGCAGACTTGACATTGTTGTACTTTAAGCTTCTTCTAGAACATATACAAAGTCCCTGGACGAGAATAACCTCTAAAACTAAAAATGTGTATATACAGTACATGTTCATAGACAGTCCCCAAGTACAGATCATCAGAATCGCAGCTGCAAATATTGTAGGACACTCCATAAATCTGTTGCAGTTTGAAGTGCAGAATAGCCTCTATGGCAGGTCTAGGCTGATATACTTGTGTCATTATTTTGGCTAAAAAGCCAGAGAAGATAAGATCATACATATGTCAACATACATCCATTGTTTAACTTATGCCCCCCATTTTATAGTTTTGAGAACTCCCAGAATTTAAAGTAGAATATGGAGATAAAAATTTAGAGCAATGTTCCATATTTTCAGACATGTCTACTACTTACTGCAATTGCTGCATGAACCCTATTCAGAAATGTATTAAATATACCTTTGTCATCAGACAGAAGCAATTAGATTAAAGGGGTTCTCCGGGAATAAAGAACATGAAAATACTTAAATAATTCTTTATCATAAATATATTTCCAAATACCGTTCATTAGTTTTAATGGCTTGTTTTGTCTAGGGAGCAATCATTAGGAGAAGTAAAATGGCCGCCACCCTATTAGTACACACAAAACCTGTCCTAATCACACAGGAGAACAAGTTACTTCACTACTCTGAGGTAAAGAGCTGCCTCATCCTCCTCTCTGCTCTACTTGTCAGGGATTATGAGCCTGAATACAGTTTAATAAGATCTGCAGCTGAATCTCTGTAGGAATAGAGTCCATGAGGAGACATGAAGTACAGAGGGGATGGTGGAGATGTGAGTAATGAGCAGCAATACTTGCAGCCTCCATTATCACAATCTGTCCTGTCCATCCTCTCTGTACTTCATGTCTCCTAATGAGCTCCTTTGCTTCAGAGATTCAGCTGAAGATCTACTTATCTGTATTAGTTAGTTATCCCCTATCCATTGGATAGGCCATGACTTGTAAACTAGGTACAATAGCTTTAAGGGTCTTCATTTCAATTTGGGCAAAATAGTGGCCACCATTTACAGGTCAGAGGAAGTAGGCATCAACCCACAAAAAGGGATCATTTTTGTACTTTTTTAACTGAAAGTTGATTAATTGTTATTAAACAGGATGTTTGTTACCACCGGCTACCATCCGTTTACCGATAGCCAAATATGTTGCATTAAAGAACCTGAAAGGGGCTGGATACAGTCCTGGGAGACCTCAGAGTATCATACATGACTTTTCAGGGCAATTGATTAGGGTCAAATTTATTCATGCCTGAATCGAATCTGTCAACTAATTCGTTAGAATTGGACCCCAAACTAATTTCAAGAACGGAATCTTTCATAATCCTGACAATTTAGACTGATGTTGAATTGTATAAATTAGATAGATAGATAAAATAGATTAGATAGATTAGATAGAGAAAGGCTCAGATACGGAGCCAAAACGTTGCGCTTCCCACATGGGTAAATAAATTCACTTTTTCATTTTCATTATTTGGGAGTGCTGCCTGCTTTTTTAGTTTTATCACTGGATCCTTGTCAGATCAATGGGCTTGCACCTACTATTTGTGTCCAGTGCTGCCCTCTTTTTGTTTTGTTAAATTAGATAGATAGATAGATAGATAGATAGATAGATAGGTAGATAGATAGATACAAAAAAAGTAGCAGCACTCTGTATGCACTAAGACAGATAAGGCGAATATATGAAAAGGTAAAAAAGCATTACTGCTATATAGACTGATAGATAAAGTGGAAGCTCTTAACGCATATAAATGATCATGAATATGTCGAGCCCATCCAGCGACCGACAAGGTGGCTTCCAATCAGATGGGTCCTACTCTAACCCTGACCTGCATCCTACAAAAACCTGCAAGTCTGAATCACAGGAGCACCCAGCTAGTTACCTGATCAGAAGCTGCAACATGTGAACAGGAGTGCTAAGTTCCCAGAGGAAGCCATACTCCCCTATATATACATAATTATTCAAAAAACGGAACAGCACCTTCTATAGCTGAGAGTCAGGTGCAGGCTACCATGGCTGATTTAATACAATACAAAAAAAGTAGCAGCACTCTGTATGCACTAAGACTGACTCTCACCTGTAGGAGGTGCTGTTCTGTTTTTTGAATAATTATGTATATATAGGGGAGTATGGCTTCCTCTGGGAACTTAGCACTCCTGTTCATGCAGCTTCTGATCAGGTAACTAGCTGGGTGCGCCTTTGATTCAGACTTGCAGGTTTTTATAGGATGCAGGTCAGGGTTAGAGTAGGACCCATCTGATTGGAAGCCACCTTGTCGGTCGGTGGATGGGCTCGACATATTCATGATCATTTATATGGGCTAAGATTTTCCACTTTATCTATCAGTCTATATAGCAGTAATGCTTTTTTACCTTTTCATATATTCACCTTATCTGTCTTAGTGCATACAGAGTGCTGCTACTTTTTTTGTATTGTATTAAAACAGCCATGGTAGCTTGCACCTGACTCTCACTTGTAGGAGGTGCTATTCCGTAGATAGATAGATAGATAGATAGATAGATAGATAGATAGATACTGTAGCTAGACAGATACTGTAGATAGATAGATAGATAGATAGATAGATAGATAGATAGATAGATAGATACTGTAGATAGATTGATTAGATAGATAGATGCTGTAGATAGATAGAGTAGATAGATAGATAGAGTAGATAGATTTTATAGTTTTCAATAAATTCACAATGAATGATTTTTGTATATTTTTTCTGTTATCACATTTTATGTTAATTGTATGTATTAAATCTTAATCCCGCCACTCACATTACTATACAGAGGGTGCTGCCATCGTTGGTATAGTGCACGTCTGAGCTGTAGGTGTTTAGACTTCTGTGTTATCTTTATGTCAAGTTACATGCTGCTATCCCAATAGCAGCAGACGAGTTAAAGCTACCATTTACTTCCCACAGGGCCTCTTATCTCCAGCACGTCAGAATATGGTTTTAAACGGAGGGTGCCATTCACGAGACCAGACAACGATGCTATAAATACGCAGTGAGAAATGAAGGCTGCAGAAGGCTCTGGCACATTGCACACTGTAGTGATTCTATAATGAATACATACTCCAGAAGGACAGAAAGAGGAAAAGACACAGGGAAGATAATAAAACACAGGCTACAGTCAAAATAACCCAGTCTTGTTCTAATTGTCTTTGTGTCCTTGAAGCAAGGGTGTTCATCTGTCTGGCGGTTAATGGCGGATGTATTTGGCCATGGTTGCCTAGGCACTTTAATACTTTTTTATCAATGTAATCCACTAGGGGGCACAGGCACACCTATATGTGTGATGTATGTTCCTAGAGATGTGACATCACTGTCACCATTTTACAATGTAGGAAATAGCTATTATCATTTTACGTATTATACCTCAATTCCTTTTGATTTACGCTTATGCATTTTAATACAATTGTGGTAAAAAAACATTTACCTTAGTAATTTTACTTGGAGTCATTGGAAGATATGCAACTATATAGGTATATCATTTCATCTATCTGGGGCATGAATTTCAAGCAGTGTCAATGAACATGATTCACACTTGCAGTATAAACCTAGCCTAGGTTAGGTTTACAGCAATGAATCGTGACTCCTCCATTACCATGCTGGAGTGAGCTGGATATGCCACAAGCATCTGGCTCCAGTTCATTTTGGGTGACACTTAAAGGGAACTTATCACATTGAACATGATGTCTGAGCAGGAGGAGCTGAGCAGACTGATATATAGTTTTGTGGGAAAGATTCAGTAAAATGTCTAATTTATTCAATTAAATCTTGGCCATTTTTGCTAAAGTCTGTTATCTGAGGAGGACCATCTACTGGACTCCTAACCACAAAATAAGCAGAGATTTAAATGAATAAAATACAGATTATACTGAATCTTTTCACGAAAAACTACATATCCATCTGCTCTGCTCCTCCTGCTCTATAAATTGCTGTCAGCAGATCTGACTGCATATTTAATAAGACAGTCCCCTTTAAAAACTAACCACAGCAGATGTCAGAAGACTGTCAACCAAATGATAAGCTTGTATTAAAATCCCCAAATCTAATGTCTTCTCTAATATACATATCCATGTTAGACAAACCTTAACAGGTTGCATCTTCCCCTAAAATGCAACCTAAGGGTGGCACAGCCAGGCTATTATATGGGCACAGGGACCAGGCAGATTTTTCACAATTTTGCTTCAGCATTGATGCAATATCAGTCTCTGCAGATCTCCACAAACCACTGACACAGGTTTCCCCTCAGCTCCCAACTACCATCACTCAAATAATTTCCCAAGTTTAGTTTGGTAAAATCGGGGCATCTAAAACCCCGCCCCTGGAAAGGCCTCAAATCCACCGAAAACGCCCTTTTTTGAGCGGTGTTATCATTAGCCACATCCATTTTCTGCCCAGGACAGCCCAAATTTACCGTGACTGTTTCTGAAAATCAGGGGCAATCAGGGGCAGTCAGTGCAATTTGGGACAGTTGGCAACCATGCTCTCAGTGATAATTGTCCTAGCCGTTCTTAGCTGTTGTTGTGCTTGACTCTAAGAGGGAGATTTATCAAAACTGGTGTAAAGGAAAACTGGCTTACTTGCAACCAATCAGATTCCACCTTTCACTTTTCAGAGCTTATTTGGAAAATGAAAGGTGGAATCTGATTGGTTGCTATAGGTAACTAAGCCAGTTTTCCTCTATACTAGTTTTGATAAATCTACCCCCAATGTCTCAGTCTCCTCTGCTGCTCTTCTTGACAAATGTCCTCTCAGGGGTCCCTCCTTAGCCTCTCCAGACTTTCCTCCCATAACCCCTCCAGAACAGTTCCTCACAGCCCTCTTCTTTGTCAGCCCAAGCTCCACCCCTCCATTTTGGCACTTTCTACTGGGTTGTTTGAGTACACTCTGTACAATCTGCCACATTTAGAAATACATTTATTCCACATAAATAAGCAAACAAACAGATATCTGAAAAAACTACTTCAGTTACATCTTAAACATAGTACAGTAGAATACATACAGGAATGTTTACCCCTCTTACATGTTGTCCAATGAAAGCAGCCCTAACCATAGAAATAGAACTTGTTATATTAATTACCCTGCATTTTAAAGGGGTTTTCCACTATTTAGATACAAATACCAGTGGGGTCTGACACATGGTGTCCCCACAAATAGCTGTTTTGTGGCAGCCATCAGTTCCTCAAACATAACGGAGCCAGAAGCAGAAAGCCCAGATGTAGTGGCCATTTAAGAGGGAGCTGAGCTAAAGAAAAGTCATCCATATCGAAAAGGTGGAAAGCCCCTTTAAAGAAAGGGGCTTGGTAAATACTACCGTATATTTATGAACTCTTTTTTTCTAATGGCTAGTTGCCTGTAAATCATGGGGATGTGAACTGGGTATGAGAAGGGACAGGTAAACTCTTTTTAAAGTCGAAATCTATGTTCTCATCCATTATCTCTAGATCCATCTTTTTGTAAGTATAAGAGCTCCACAGTTTTCAGATACAAATTCCCATGTTTCATATCTCTTGGGAAAATTCTTTGTGCCTGGCAGTTTGTGAGAGCGTAGATGAATTATGGAACTGATTTACCATAATCCACGATTATGACCTCATAGTCGCAGCATTTAGTCATAGAGTTCAGAGGTACAGCCGCACTACTTGTATAGAAGGATATATTGGGGGGGAGGGGTAATCAGTCAACAGAGTAAAAATAAGGGCATCTTGTAAGGTATACATATTTACATAAGGCCTTACCTATACAGGTACATATTCACACTATAGGGTACATCCCCAGGACAGAAAATTCAGCACATTTCACAGCTCATCTATAGCAAAATCTGCACAAGGATTTTGTCGTAGATTTTTTTGTGTGGATTTCCACGTGAAAAGAATTCACATACTGCAGACTTAAAGGGATTTTGTCACTTCAGCAAATTACATTTATCATGTAGAGAAAGTTCATTCAAGGCACTTAACTAATGTATTGTGATTATCCATATTGCCGCCTTTGCTGGCTGGATTGATTTTTTTCCATCACATTATGCATTGTTTGTTTTTATGGTTATGACCACCGTGTAATGCATCAGCAGTGGCCGTACTTGCGTACTATAAAAAAAGCACCAGCCTATGCGAGCTCCTATGGTCCGGTAACCAGAGAGGTCGGCATTTTTTCCCATAGTGTGCAAGCAGGACCACTGTGGAAGGATTGCAGGGTGGTTGTAACCATGGAAACGAACGGTGTATAATTTGATGGAAAATTTGATCCAGCTAGCAAAGGAAGCAATATAGACAATCACAATACATTAGTAAGTGCCTTATATTAACTTTCTCTACATGGTAACTGCCACTTGCTGAAGTAACACAAGGGCATCTGTCAGCAGATTTGTAGTTATGAATCTGGCTGACCGGTTAAATGTGCACTTGGCAGTTGAAGACATCTGTGCTGGTCCCCTGTTCATATGTGCCCACATTGCTGAGAAAAATGTTTTATTATATGTAAATGAGCCTTTAGCAGCAACTGGGGCGTTGCCGTTACACCTAGTGTCCTGCTTTCTCTGCAACTGCTGTGCCCCCTGCACTTTACTTGACAGGGCCAGGCAGCGAAAACATCATGTCACCAGCCCTGTCAATCAAAGTGGAAAGGATGCGGCAGTTGTGGAGAGAGCAGAGCCTTAGGTATAACAACAACGTCGTTCCTAGAGGTGTATTTGTATTTATGAAAACATAATTTTTCTCAGACAAACGCGCACATATGAACATGGGACCTGATGCCTTCAGCTGCCAAGTGCACATGTAACAGGTCAGCCAGTTTCATAGGTACAAATCTGTTGACAGATGCCCTTTAATCCTGTAGTGTGTTATCATACCTGTGGATGAATTTTGTTGAAATCTCATTCACTTTGCTGCTGTAGATTTTACGGCAGCAAATCCAGAAGGAAAAACTGCAGCATTTCTGCTATGTGTGGACATGGCTTTAGGATAAGATGCACCACAATTATTGAGAGGCGTGCGACTCTTAACAATGGTGGTGAATCTGACTCCAGTGAACCACATATTAACGGGGTTTTCCAGACTCCTGGTATTGAGAACCTATCCTCAGGATAGGTCATTAATATTTTGATCAGAGAGGGCCCAAAACTGCGCACCCTTATCGATCAGCCGTTCCCTGCAGCCTTTGGTTCTTGAGCTAGCACTTTGATGGAGCGCAAAACACCACACTATTCTTATTCTAGTGGTCGTACTGGGTTACTGCAGCTCACATCCCACTGAAGTGACTGGGAGCTGAGCTGTAGTAACCCAGCATGTCCACTTCACTTTGAATGGAGCTGTGCTCCCTATTCCATTCAAAGTGCTATTTCAAGGACCAAAGGCAGCAGGGAACTGCTGATCGTAGGGGTGCGGGGTGTCGGACCATCACCAATCAGATATTAATGACCTATGCTGAGGATAGGCCTTTACTATCAGAATTTTGCGACTTGTCTGCAACTTGTATGTGTGCAACTATTGCATGCCTGTGATTGGCTGAAAAAACACTCCAAATCGAAGAAAAGTTACAAAGCAAGCCACACTCACACACAACTTGCTTTGTGATCTATGATGGAAAAGTCATGTGTGGTGTGCAGTCAAAAACCCAATAGTGTTGGATGTTTTTTTTTAATTTCACAGGTGTGACCCCACTGTCAATCTGTATAAAATGGTGAGTCTAAAAGGAGTTGTCCAGAATTAGAAAAGCATGTCTACTTTTTTCGAAAAAAACAGCACCAGATCTGTCCACAGGTTGTACGTGGTATTGCAACTCAGCTCCATTCACTTCAATGGACTTGTTGTGCAATACCAGACTCCACCCACCAGCAGGAGTAGCGTGGCTGGAAGCAGTTTTCCTGATCCTGGACAACCCCCATAACAAACGTTCCCCAACGTGAAAAAGAGCCTCCAGTAATATTATTGTGCAGGGGTGTAATGTTACACAAAAAGTCGACACTCACACCTAAGTGATAGATTAACAGTGAGGTAAGGCTGGGGCTACACATGACATCAAAATAGTGCAACATTGCACCTAATGATTGTCGCAGACGCAAGTCACACTAGACTTTGCTGTCATGCGCATTAAATTGAGCACAACTTCAACTTAGGGCTCATTCAGACGACCGTATAAATGGGTCTGCATCCATTCCGCAATTTTGCAGAACAGGTGTGAACCCATTAATTTCAGTAGGGCCGCAAAAGATAAAGACAACACACTGTATGCTGTCCGCATCCGTATGTCCGTTCCGCGGACATATGCATGTCCTAATCTTTTTCACATTCGTGGTCAAGAATAGTAATTTCTATCATACTGCTGGTCATGTGCGGTCCGCAAAAAGGGGAACGTACATGCCCGTATCTGTGTTTTGCGGATCCACAATTTGCAGACTACAAAGTCTACAGCTGTCTGAATGAGCCTTAACTTGCCGACTTTTCCGCGACTTGGTTGCGTTTTTACAGCCAAATCACATCGCGTAACAGCAAGTTGTAGACAAGTTGCACACATTTTTTTTTCGGAGACTTGCTGTCGCCGTGTAGTACTAGCCTTAATTGTATTCTAATTGTGCAAAACAATTAGTAACCGCTATATGCTGATGTAAACACGGTCCTTTCACATATAGTACAAATGTAAATTACATTAATCAGTACAGCCTAATGAAGTATGAATCACATGCCAAGAATATCATGCCAAAAGACAAAGCGTTTCGCCGTGGCAGGTCGAAGACAACGACTGCAAATTCTTGACATTATTTCTGACTGCGCGTCAATCTGCCCTAAGGACAATTCCCTCAGCGTCAGTTCACTCAGGAATACTTATTTCATTGTCCTCGGATTATTCTTGATAAGCCCCCCCGGGAGCGGAAGGGTTAAGCCATTGTGACTGGCGATTATTCGAATACACCACTGCTGGGATGAAGCTGATAGGCTCCGACGTAATCCCAGTTTAAACTCCGCAATGACTATAGGGGGTTATTATCAGCTGCTCTTCTGCAGTCGAGAAGAGGATGCGTTCGAGATCTGAATGTTTATGCGCAAAAGCCCCTTGACTTGGACTGAGATTTCCATTCCTCAGATATTTGCTTGAAATTGAATTTGGAGTATTCCTGCACTGGCTGAACGGAGAGGACGAGAAGAATGTGAAACACACCTGGTTTATGTCAGAAAGGCACTAGGACCTTGAAGAATAGTCCTGCCTTATGAGTCAGCCTTAGATCCCCAGCTCACAACTCAGTGAATGAGAGGACAGACATGTGAATGGCTCAGCTGGGTTTCAAAGCACTTTGTGGACTGGGCTGCGAGAGGCTACAAGACAACTGGATCATCCAGGATTTCACCACCTTGTGACTGGCAGATCTCCCCAAGCCCAGGTGAGGATGAACCTGCACTAGCTCAATACTCACTACATCAACTTTTCTATGGGGAATACTATAGCCTGCTCCTTGCTTTACATTTCTGCACTGATTTTCAACGCTTCTTCATCACTTGCAGCTTGAGAAACCACTCACCCTAAAGCTTTTTGGATTACTTTTGAGTCTTTGCAGTAGATCTAGAGACATAAATCCTATATTACAGCATTTTATGCATTTCCTTGTGCCTACTGATGTAGCAAAGCTGTGTTTGTCACTTAGCTCTGTGCCAGTTTTACCAGTGACAAACTCCTCTCTGCTGCATAGAAAAAAGACAAGACGTCGTATGAACGTGTTGTGTCTTTCGCAGCAGGTGTTCGTTCACCTTTTACGCACTTTTATATTGTGTTTTAGCCCAGATTATAATAGTAGGTTTCCGCCTTTTGCATACATTTTAAGAACTGTCCCGTGAATAAGAAGGTGTGGTGCAGGTTCCCTGCAAATATTGGGGTGTATTATTAACCCTTTCAAGTCTGGATGAAAGTTCAGCACCCACGTATTTCCTTTTTTTTTTTTTTTTTTTTTTTTTTTTTTTTTATATGAGTTCCCCTGGTGTAAGGGCACAGATCAAAGAGTTAGTCCTGTACATCACGACTCTCTCAAGAGTTAAGAAATGCAGGCTACTCTCCGTAATCTTCTTTGGTTGCCAGTGTTCAGCCTTCAAAGCTGGTGAATCGAAAAGTAACTTCTTATAGGATGAATATTGGGTGTTTTCACGCATTAAAGCGCATTAAGTTAAATCTCGTGGCGTATTAGTCAATGTAAAGTCTGCCAGCTTTAGTCTACACATTAAGAACTGGGTAATGCCGTCCCTGTACTATATAATCATATAAACATGGAAAAAGAACGTGTTTGTCAAATAGCAACTTGTAAATCAGGTTTCGGGATGCAATGAATAAAGCTAAAGTGCCATTCTGTGCAAGATTCACACTTGCAGATCCCGTTCTATTAGGTTTTTAGATTGTTTTATGAAGCCAGATAAATACTATAGTGAATTATAACACACAGTACATTCAAAGGGGGGGATCTATCAAAGATTGGTGTTTAATACTGCGCCGCCGGAGGATGCACTTTATTTATGACGAGCTACATGCCTCATCATAAATTAGGTGCATCCTCGGGCAATCTGTGCACCTAAACTGAAATCTACGCCACGTCAAATCATCATTTACACCCAAAAAACTGGCATAAATGATGATAAATGTGTCGAGGCTGATGACCACGCCCACACTTTTCTCCCCCGTTTCCCCCTTTTTTGAAAGTGGCAAGAAGCCATACGCCACTTGCATCTACATTTTGGCGTAATGACGTTTAAAAAAGTAACAAACCCGGGGTGTGCAACTTTTTATACCAGAAAGCTGGTGTAAAGGGGATGATAAATTCCTCCAATCTTTGGGGTCAGTGGAATACAACATCTTCTGGGTATGGGATCATTCTGATGTTTTTCCAATAGAAAACTGCTAAAAAAAAGTATTTTAAATTAAATTATACAAAAGAAGAAAAAAAATAAAAACACATCATTAACATAATTATAAAATATGCTATAAAAATGCTTGAAATGCTGCATAAATAGCATGAATGAAGGATGTGTTCGTCACATGTTGGTTTATAGGGGGTCTAGGGGGCAGTGTTTGTAAAGAATACTTTTTCTATCCACACCATGTGGAATAGTAATAGTACTATGGGTTAGATGATGGAACCATAGCATAGTATTTCTATAATAAGGGCACTGTGGTGTAGCTGTGCGCTCAGCAAGTGTGCCTATTGTATACAACACATGCCTGCAAATAGCTCTGGAGTTGATGCCAAAGGCACATATCCCTGCGTTTTTTTCCCTTTTTTTTATATATGAATCTGTTGCAGAAGAGTAACGGAGACAGCTTGGGGGATTGGATTGTTCCCATACTAACCCTTGCCAATAGTTATTAACCCTGACTTTGCCAGGCATAACACATCAGTCAGGTTTGAAGACATGCAAAATATGCTCTATACGGTATAGTTTGTGTGATCTGATGAACATTAGGGGTTTATGACAGTAAAGCTGGCATATGCTTGTGATTACATACAGCAATGCATTGGTTTGCTCTAATTTAGTGCTGCTGTTTGCATTTTGTAAGTGTGACAAGGGGGATATGATCTAAAGCAAGCAAATGTAAGGTTTACATTGAGTGCTCGAGTGCCTATTAAAATGCACAGTATAGTCAAACTGCAACTCTGTATGCATAACATATGTAGCAGAGTGGAGTTTGTAATTTGGCACACTATTGGAGCTGAATATAAAAATGTAACTTAGGTTTCTGAGATTAGATATGGGCGAATTTGGCCTGTGGGATTAATCACCTTGTATCCAGGAGTAGTTATAAATACCTTGCAGCATACTTCACCAGTTCCTGTCTAAAAAAGGGAAAACTAGATGGCTTTCTGAGTTTAGGAGAGTGCAGCTGGATTGAGCCCGTAATCGATGTTCTTGCTGCCTGAACTTGTTTTTGTACATCGTTTTGACTGTAGTTTTCAGCTTTTTTTGGAAAATACTGTAGTGAGCCCATAAAATGAATGGGTCTTTTCCAGATTATCTGCTGGTAGCTGCATACAGATGTGTTAAGGGATTATCCAGTATATAAATCTGATTGTCCCTCTTCCCTAGCTCTACAACTTTAATGGATGACATATTAATACCTACAATAGTCTCATGGAAATGTATGATTGAATTTTGGATTACGACTGTTCCATCTGTCTTTACAATTCACTATCTGAACATAATGGGGGAGATTTACAAAACAGTCTAAAACCAAAACTGTCTTTGTTGCCCATGGCAACCAATCACGCCACAGCTTTCATTTTTTTTTTTTTTTTTACAGTGCTTCTGCAAAATGAAAGTTGCCCTGTGCTTGGTTGGCATGGGCAACAAAAGAAGTTTTTCTTATTTCATAAAAGTGTGTCAAATGCTGTAGTTCTATACTGACGGTGTTTTTTTAATTTGCTTAAAATATCCACCCAGGGACGCCGCTATGGTGTTGCTTGAACTGCGCCTCCATGCTGGTATCGTGGGTCATGACATTGCCATTAACAATGACCGTTTATAGTGAGTTAGTTGAATACCGCCCTGGTTTGCAAGGGTGCATGGCTCAAGCTGTACCATGGCCGCACTGTGTGGAATGACGAGCTAGCAGTCAGACCCCCACTGATCAGACACTTAGTGGATACGTTGTCTTAATGGGGCAACACCTTCAATATTAAGAGTGTCCACTGGGTGTTTTCATGACATTGTGCTTTTCAATGAAGTGGTGCCACTTACATTAGGCCATTTAGATGATCAGTTAGTATAGATTACTCTGTATAATGCTACTTTTTTCAATTTCTATTAATGAGGCTTTATTTTTTCCTTTCATCAAGCAAATTGGTTAATTTTTGGTCATTTGCTTGTGGTGGTCAAGACCATTTCAGGTGCTGAATAGAAGAGACATACCCTATTTCTTTCGAACATGTGCTGCTTGTTCAACGCTACGGTATCTAAGATGCAAAATATAATAAAGCATCAGATGGGTAGGCCATTGAATGTGTCCCCATGCACCCTCCTCTTTTTAACCCTAATCTTAAGAGGTTGTCTCATTTAGTGAAACCCAACCCCTTAAACGTTACCTCCTCCAATAGTAGAGAGGATTTCTATATTGCCAATTGTGCCTTCTGCTCAATGTCTGGTGGACTCTGGTGTCTGGTAACCTTCTTCTGCTCATCAGTTTCGGAGAGCCTCCCTAGATGTCTCTATCATCAAGCTTCTTTATTTTTAAAGTCCTTTTTCTTTTATCTGGGGAGACTCGGGATAAACAAGTTAACTGGAGATTTTAGTGTGTTGATTACTGACATAATTCTTTGGATTATGGGAATTATCCACATTGCAAGCAAAGGTAGAGTGGACCACTACAGCCTATGGATTTGTGCCTACATCTGGTAGGTGTACAATGCTACATATTCTTAAAAACATGTTTTTCATTGTTTACCTTTAAGCCCAAGATAGGTGGAAATGCCTCTTGTCCCCTATTATCAACTCACAAGTCTTCATAATCTCATAATCCCATCTTCATAATTTAATCATAAACACACTCTCTAAGATGTTGGACCTTTAGACATCATTTAAAAACCCATTTAGTGACATTGTACATCACATTAATCAGTAATTTTGTTTCTACTCAAAAGCTTTTAATCACACCATATATGTGACAAGATCTCATAGTACCTCACCTTAACCCTGCACCACTACACCATATCCAGCTTTCCTTGTTGTCTTCAGGTCACTTATACTCTATACCTTTCTGATATGGCATTACGTGTTCATATAATTCCATGGAACTAGACCAGTCTTTAGTAGGTGACACGAAGAGTGCAAAAAGCTTGCAATTAAATATAAATATTATTAGAATGTGTTGACTTACAATGAGAATCTGTTGCTCGGATTCTCCTCTTGCTTTTGGTACTCATAAGATGAGGACATGAGATCTTCTTTGAGAAGACCTCTCCCTTATCCAGACTAGATTTCTATGACAGATTTTCTGTTCCACCATATATTATGCATAGTTCTTCTTAGAGAAGGCCGCCCCCTAGAAGACTACTTTCAAACCAATTAGGTGGTGTTCTCAATGAGTATATTGTGAGTTTCAATATAGTCTCAAACACCATACTTTCCAAGAAAGAAAATCACTTTTTTTTAAACTAAAAAATGGTGGTTTGGATTACAGCTGGTTCACAATAATACGCTTTGAACTTTGAAGCTGAATATTGACTAGCCCAAGCATTTAATTTAGTTGTAATTGATTTCATGCTGCACATTGATTTTTAAACCAAGGTTAGGACACATCCTGTTTGTGTGATATACAGTATATCCATTGTACTATGTCATATTTGATTCTGTCACCTTATTGCATTTGATTTTTTTTTTCTTGAATACATATTGATACCAGTATTTCATAGTCCAGTCTCAGAAAATTACAAGTAAATTACAACAGATGTATTAAAAAGCACATAGATCTTACCAAAATTGACACATTTGATTTGTCCTAAAAGTCCGGAAATAAAATGTACATGTCACCTACTATAAAGCAGGGTTGGATTTGTGGCAAAATGTGTTCTATTTTCTGCCCTTCATAAAAATACATTTGTGTAAAGTTTTCTTCAAGGCCAAGGACACACACAATCAACCACCCTGCCCCACCCAGTAGGTGTGCATCAAACACTCCCAGACAAAGCGGAATTTAAAACACAGTGCTCCAGAGTTCTGATTAATTTACAATTTTAATACATTTTAATTTTAAAAAATTCCTCCTCACCCACTGTATTTGAATTGAAAACCTGGAACAGGTGTTTCATAAATATGCAGCTTATTGTGAACAACATATTTCTCAATGTATGCACCAGAGGACTTTTATAATACATTGATAAATAACCTGCTTCCCTTCACACATAATATTATAAAACTGGCAAATGCAGCCTCCACTAGAGGACGCTTGGTGCATAGGAATTTATACAGTCTACTTTGAAGTCAAAGAAAGCTGTAGAATCTCTATGCACTGAGCTCCCCCTAGTGGCAAATGGTGGAAAATGCAGTGGCTCTGTGTCAGAAATTGAAGAAGCAGTTCAATGCCAGTCCCCAGAAACACCAAACCACCTGCCCATAGCCTGCTGCTGCCCAGGCAACATAGCAGTCACATGGTCTGCCTCTATGGTCTGTAAATCACTGGTCTGTCTGCTCACAGTTTATCAACTTTTGGCATTCAAGAGGTAAAAGCAGAATGTGTTTTGGTGCAACAGCGAAAAACTGGGAGACTACAGGTTTTGAGAGGTGGTGTTTTACTGTGAATTGAACCGTTTTCTTCATTGAGCTGTTGCGCAACCCTTCCCCTCTACTCTAAGTATAAAAAGAGTCGAGGTGCTCCCCTAGTGTAACTCCTTCAACAATGAAATATCTGTCCCTAGTACATGATGTTCCTCCCAGTGCAGTGCCCGAAGTTTCCATATTTTTTACACTTACCTCTTCATCTACTCTGAGTGACAGCTGTAAGGATCTCCCGGTTGGATGCAGCAGCTGTTCCTCAAAGCAGAGGAGCAGGGTTATTAATCAGGTCAAAGCAGAGGGCACCTCAGGCTTCTTTCACACTGGCATTCGGTTTGTCTGGCAGGCTGTTCCGGCAGGGGTGAAGTTTTTGTCTGGCCGCTTCTCAGCATGTTATAGTGACTGAGACCAGGGTGGACTTCCGGCAGCACACGTGTGCATACGTTAGTACGGATCCAGCAGGCTGCTCCCCTGCAAGAACAGCCTGCTGGACAAACCCAATGCCAGTGTGAAAGAAGCCTCACAGTAAAGCACCACCTCCAGGGCACTTGTAGGAGCAGAACCTGCCAGACTAAAAGTTCATATTCATATTGCTTCTGATAAAAGCTACACGAAAGGTATGTTTGTACTGCTCTGCCCAGTCCCTTCTTAGCGCTGTCATAGTTAACCATGGTCAAATCTGGAACTCTGTCAGCTCTGTCCTCTCTATGTATTACAAAGAAAGTGTGTGGGGGAAACCCTGGTAAGTACAAATCACCGACCTGAACTATGCATCAGCTGCACTATTCATACATTAGTGTAGTTAATAGGATCTTGTCTGAAGTGACAGAGTCCCTTTAACATTGCAAAATCACGTTGTATTTTGTGTTTAATATGCAGATCTCCTGTACAACCATGATGAGGATGTACCTAGCCAGATTCCAAACATGACCTATTGGAATAACTGGTAGTTCAGGAGGAAGACTAATTCCAGGGCTACAGCCATTGAAAAGTCTGATCTTTTTTGGCCAGATTATACCACCCAGTCTCAACTTTTTTGCCATACCCTTCCCATTTAGGATTTATTCACACTTGGTGGACTGATCCATTCATGTAACATAAACCATGTGCTTGATGCAGATTTTCAGTTGCAGAACTTTCTACAGTAAATGTACCAAATATGAATATGCCCTTATTTACTGTCCATATTAGCACTAGTAATAATAGAAATTCTGGAGATTAATCCTGTAAATTAGAAAAAAAAGCCAAGAAAGGAACATTTTCCTGTTGTTTGATGAACAGAAATATTCAGTAAAAATACAGTAAATATAAGTGTTTTAGTAATAGACCAAGTTTTTACATACTCGGTAGTTTATGGGAGTTCTCAACCTTCAACCTTTATGGATCAGTTTCACAGTTCATGTCATAAAAAATGTACCTTCCCTCTGTGCGTTTGTGAAGTACTACATCTGTGCAGCATCTGTGCTATGGAGTATAAATGCAAGTAGACCCTGCAATCCCTGTCATAGTGCTTGCCAAGATGTCCATAGACATGACTGTTGTCAGCCCTGAATCTCCTGATCACCTTCAGCTCTTCCTAACATGCGTCATGTTAATGTCTATGTAGAAGGCAGGGGGCCAAACACCTCTGGTGCTGCTTCTGTCAAACAAGAAGCAAATTAAGAGAAAATAAATCCAACAGACACAAATGTATTAATTGTCTGAACCTCATCAGAAAAGATGTCAAGAGCACCAGGCTGCTGCCAAGGAGCATATGCAAGAGGGTGGTTACACTGGTAAAATTGCCAACTTAAACACTGCACTTTTTAGATGTATCAGATTCCTTTAGGATGCAAAGCTGTTGACTCCTTTAGGGAAGGATGCCATTGGCTCCATCATGCCCTGGCATATGTTTTAGTAAGTCACAGCCCAGGCCACTTTACAGCGGACACAGATAGACATGATGTCGTTATGTCATCACACCTGACTACGCCATGTCACAATCAGAGCAAACTACCGGCTAAAGGAGGCCTGCAGGGGTCAATAGGGGAGTGTAGTATGGGCAGCATGGTTTCTCAGTGGTTAGCGCTGGTGCCTTACAGCACTGGGGACGGGTTCGAATCTGACCAAGGACAACATCCGCATGGAGTTTGTATGTTCTCCCCGTGTTTGTGTGAGTTGCCTCTGGGTGCTCTGGTTTCCTCCCACACTCTAAAGACATACTGATAGGGACCTTAGATTGTGAGCCCCATTGGGGACAGAGTGCTGTAATGTCTGTAATTATTAATGTGCTTTATTGTGTAGGAGCAGTATTATTTTGTTGATTCCACGGAGAAGGAGGGACTTTTACCAAGGGGCAGAAAAGGGGGAGGTATTGCTGTATGTGGACATAATGGAGGCACTGTTAACTGTGTGGAGCTGTTAACAGGACACTACTACTGTGTTGATGCCACTATGGAAGCACTATTGTTATGCATTAGGGAACAAAAAAGGGAACTATTATTGTGTAATTGTATTATTACTATTATTACTGTTTAGGGTAGAATCTGTTTGGCACTAACTTTTAGGCAAGTGTCTATAAATATGGGGACACCTAGGGCAGTAGCAGGCACAGTATTTGGGAAAGCAGCAGTATGCTGTTAAAGAAGTAGCAGGAAGGGAAGTTTGTACAAGGGTGATAGAAAGTAATGGTCTAGAAAAGCTGCCATCATGCTCCACATCAGATGGAGAAGAAAAGGAAAGTGAAAGACTCTGATCAGGTAATATGTCACTTGTGATGCAATATTACTTTGTTTACAAGGTGCCTGTGTAGAACTGATATTGCCCACCATATGGTCTCTGTATGGTGGTAATTTTGTTCAATGTATATTGTACCGTATTTGATGGTAATATGATCTCATGGTGTGTGTGTGTGTGTGGAGTTATTACTTGGTAACACTATGAAGGTGGTATTTAGTCATTAATCAGCGATAATATGTATTGTGGATGTGGAGGTATTATTTGGTATCAGTACTTTAATGACAACATGACTGCAATTCTTAATTCATAGTACACACTCACTGACTTGGCACCAAACACACACCTATAAGGACATGCCTAAATTCCACCCAAAAGCAGTACTGTGCGGCACACTTGGCACCACAACGTTCACCGTCACATCAATGCAGGGCATCAAGACAATAGTCCCCATTGAGCAACACCATCTCCTGTAAGATGGTATCTGGAAATTCCATTCCCGGAGTCATCAGGAGATGATGAGATTGCTGTTGAGAAGGTTTCAGCAGCTAATATCCAACACACAAGGCAGGTGCTCGGACGCTGTGCAGCACAAAGGTAGAATGCATTCACAAAAAGCCTCAATAACCATGAAGACATATTCACATAACATTATTCTGTAAGGGGGCAAGTGAGTTTATTTTTAGGTCCACCAACCAACTAGGGCTTGCCTTGGAACCCTTTTATAAACCTCTTGAAGACAGAGTGCATTCTCATATGCTTGCTTACTCAAAAATATCTGCTTTAGACAATTATTGCATTAAACATATGGGGAGGGGGGGATTTATAAACTGTCTACAAAAAAGTATTTTGTAAAGTGTTTGAAATGTACTTAGACCCAATACATTTATCTTAATGTTAGGCTACAAAACTGGCTTTTAGCTGAAATCTATACTAGCCAATAGTGTAAATTCATGCTTGTTGCACACAGATGGTACAAGATCTGCCTCTTAATAAGTTTGCTGCTTCTTCATCTGCTGAAAGTTTTACTAAAACTACCAACTGCTAACCTACATCCATGAAGGTGTATTGTTTCTGTAGGAAATCTAGACATTTTCACAGATAAAACTTTTTTTTTTCCATGCTGACCTCAAGTGTCCCACTTTAGATATCAGAAATGTTGGCAGGTACAGTACTGTATGTAATGTGTATGGCCATGCAAAGTAATCTAGATAAAGCAGTGCAGTCATATTTCCCATCATTCACATTGTCATGTCATGGACTTGTCAAACTATAGACGAGTAGTGACATAAACACAGGGTCAAAGTGACACATTAGCTTTTTATCAACTTTGTACAGGGATTCCAAAGGATTTTGTCCTTTGTAATATAACGTATGCCGTTCTCATCCAGGCTAAACGTGGAACATGACCAGTAGATCTCAGAATAAGCGATTTTGTTCTTATTAGTGTAAGACAGATTAACTACTACAGCAGTGGCACAGAACCAACCATGTGATGTGGCTTCCATCATGTATGTTTAAGAGGCTCAGTTTTTCATGTATGGTTCTTAAACCTGACACAGTAGCCCACACATGGATGACAGAATAATTGAGGCAGACATAGCAGAGAGATCAAAAGAACAGGAAATTACTCAGGGCAACAGGCCATTATAAACAATGGCAGTGGGCTTGGTGGTTACAAGGACTGGAAACACAGCCTGGTGGTTAAAGTCTCTTTTAGCTGATCTTTCAGTTTAGGTTATTTACAAAAGTTTTATACTTTCTTGTGAAGGGCTTGTTGGTTTCTCTTGTTTGCTCCCTTTTTTCTTTCCCTGACCCCGTTTAATAATTTCAAAAATTTTAATAAAATATATAGTTGAAATAATTTTATTAAAGGGGCACATTTACTAAGATTGGCATTTTAGACGCTGGTTTTAATAGGGGCCTGTGCTGGCGGTGGATCCGCTGAAGTTATGAAGCGGTATGTAAGATAGCTTCCTTGCTGTTTGACCATTTTCTACTCCTAAACCAGACGTAGAAAATGATGAATGAGACGTGCCTGCTGATCTGTCCCTTTCCCCACCGGTGACACGACCACTTTTTTCAGACCTGGCATAAGCAGGGAGAGGTTTTAGATTGCGGCGCAACGGACCTTTGTGCCACAATCTGCGCCAGAAATGTGCCTGGTATAAGTCTATTTCTGGTTAATAAATTAAATGACCCCCAAAGTCTCTATTGGAGATTGGTATATAGTTGGGAGTTAAGTCTCTGTTGGAAACATAACTTGTAGATTGAAGTATTTAATGGGTTCCCTACTTGGTTACAAGTAATGGCACACAGAGAGTCAATTACAGTGACTAATAGGCATTCAGCTTGACAATACAACCTCTATTACATACCTAGATCAGCTCATGGTACAAGTCCATAAAGGGCCTCCATGGCCTGGCTCTGCTAACCCTCCCAGGCTGAACCAGCAAAGCAACCACCCATCTTGGTACACTGAAAGTGATTCACAACCACTTGCAGGATACACAGGGTTTTCCCTTCTGGTCAAAGGTCTACTTGGGGGAGAGTGATCCAAGCAGCACTACAGCCCAATTCAGGATAAAGGTACTGAACCTTGCCTGTAGCTTCTCAGGAGGATTCTCAAGGCCTTCAACTCTTCAGTGACATACTGTATACAGGCAGGGCTTAACTCCTCTCTGTAGATCTCACCACAGTTCTCTGCAGCACTGTGAGTCCTGTGCTCAAAACTCTCTTCACTCTCAAAACACAGTCTGGTGGCTCATTTCTCAAGACCAAGCCAGACGCCTCCTATTATATTCCAGCTCCAACGAATCTCAAGGAGCCCAAATGGTGCTATGCTTCAGGGTCCACACACAACCAGAGATCATGCCATATACTGTAAATAAAGACATGTATTAACAGTACAAGAGCACACCACAAGGGGTTGATTTAAGGTGTGCTGATCAGTGCCCTGAAGAATAACTCCCTTTCCTAGGACATTGCAGGGGTGGATTGGCCATAGACCATACATGGAAAATTCCTGGTGAGCCATCCAGTGGAAGTTTTTGGGGAGATATTTTGTGCTGCTGGCAGTATTTTATGATAGACTGTGGTATTTGGCTCTGTTGGGGCAATATAATGTGCCACAATATGGTATTATTGGCCCTGCCTTCCATGATTTTGGACCCAACTACAAAATGGGGCCACTTTTAGTATTTTTTTTTTTCCAGGGCCACTTTAAGTTCCCAGTCCGCCCCTGGGACATTGCCATATAGATCTATTTAATCTCATACCACATTGTATATCATTTATATCATATACATGTTGTGTACATTCATAGAATGCTTTATATACCTCAATGTATGTATCTGTGTATGTGCTTAACTTTAGAAAAAAATAGTTAAGTGTGAACATGGGTATGAACTCCACTTCATCCAATTGAATTCAGTCCTGTCACCCTACTGTAAAACTAATTGATTGTGGTGATTAATGGCTTTGTAGAAGTGATGCTACTGTACAATGCATCCACCCTGGGGCAGTGTCAGTGGTTTCATGCGTCACTTTGGGCATTTCATCACTGTAATCATCTACTTTAATTGTCCCATTGTGGTTACTGCAAATTGGATATCAACAACACAAAACAATTACTTTACTATTCTATAATGTAACAATTGAATCTTATGGCTTCCACGTATACCAGTGAAGATAAAATGTTTGTCAGGAGCATACTGCATTTAGGATACACCCAGAA
Organism: Rhinella marina; assembly: GCA_900303285.1. Lineage (NCBI taxonomy): Eukaryota > Metazoa > Chordata > Amphibia > Anura > Bufonidae > Rhinella > Rhinella marina. The sequence continues at coordinate 40,702 of ONZH01026924.1, forward strand.
ACAATTGCACATATTCAGAGGGCATTCCAGGAAAGTGTTTATGGAAAAGAAATGGAAAAATATTTGAAGTTTGGTTGCATTAGTATATTTGCTACTGTATAATATCCTTTTATGTCATTAATCTTGGCTGTTGTCCCATGAAATATATTCTACATTTTTCATACTAGCAACTGGATCTGAATACTTTCGCGATTGCATATAATTAAAAACTTAATATAACCCTAAGTTATTCAATAAAATGTATCTGTATAGTGCCACCTGCTGTTTTTTTCCTCATTTCTCTGCCCACCTCACTGAGGGGGACGCACATACTCAGTACCATCCTTCAACTGCCACCAGCCTTATCTATTTCTTAGAAACTGTGACAATGAGAAAGAGAGAGAGCTGCAGCAGAAAGGGGACACAGAGAAAGGACACATCCCCTGAGCTGCCAGTCTGAAATAAATGTAGCCTAGCATTTGGAGCAGGGGTCTGTCTAGATCCATGTGAGGTACAGGGTTGGTTCTAAGTTTATTACACAGAGATTGGCATATACTATATGATGTTTGCTTTTCACTTTTTTACAATAATCATGGGATAACTCATTTAAAATGTACATGCAAAAAAGGCAGCCATTTCAGTTCTCATCCACACTAAAAAGAAAGGCTCCCAGGGATTTGCATTTCTGTGATTATTCATACTGTGAATTAAAATTGGTATTATATCCTTGCTTCCTGTTGTGGAAGGGAATGGGTAAATCTATAAATATATGTATCTAACTAGAAATTAGGTAATAATACATTAAATGGGTGGTTCCATCCCTTTTTATAAGAAGGATCCTTAGAAATTAAGCTCATCTCAGGATATCTCAGTCCTAGGATACTGAAAAATCAACTGTAGTTTGCAGATGTTCAGCTCCGAGCCCCGAGCTACAAGGTGGCCATTTTTATGAATGGTCTTTCCATATACATGTACTGTAGATGCTGTATGTGTCATGAGAGCTGCTTTGTAGATATTCACTGCTTTGGGTGGCAGATGAGTTTTGAATGGGTAACTGCCTTAAATAGGGTATTTAAAAAGTTTTTCCCTAAACCAAATAAACCTTTTAGAGTTTAAAAAAAATAAAGTTCCTCTGAGATGTCAATTTTTCTTGTCAAATTTGCATCTGACAGGCAGGTCATCCTTTTTACTATCATGACATGCTATGAAAATAGAAAAAACATGCAACAAAAAATTGGGCAGAAACGGGAGAAAGTGTTTAGGCCAAACTCCAAGAAATCAATGAAATGCTATGGTATTTATATATAGAAAAGTAAAAAAAAAACCAATACAAACACCCAAACAGAAGAAAAAAAGTTACACGGGGCTCAAGATATGTCATTGTGGAGTGTGTTTGTTTGAATGAACATAATATTCAATAATGAATCATCAGACTGCAGAGGAAGATGCTGGAACCATCCAAGAAACATAAAAATGACTGCCTAAAAATAAACAAAAACAAAAAAAGACAATTCCTCACATATGCATGATATGGGGTTGAGGGATTGAATGAATGTCAAGCAAAGGACTAGGAAGACCGTAACTGCCAGTGAACATGTATGCACAGCAATGATTCTCATTCCATTGATTGAAAATGGAATGATGATGAAAGGAGGTTTGAAGAATAATAAACTCAACAGAACTTTTCTTCACGAAAGACAAATCAACTCAACATCAAGGAGTCCAGATCTCAATGTGATAAAAAAACTTATGGTGGCACCATCCTACAAAAAGTTTGAACCCACTTGATGTAGAATATTTTTTATCAATTGTGAAGTCCATAACTCAAATTAAGGCCAAATAATAGCCAGAGGATGTGATAAATGGAATTTTGTTCATTCCATAATTTCATCTACTTGTTCTGGAAATTCATATGTGAAATTTGCATATATATATTTTTTTTTTTTATATTTCACAAAGTCAAACTGTTCGGCTTTTTAACACAGTTTTGTGTTATACCTGTGATTTGTGTATTTGCTATAAAGTAAAGAAAGCCTGGAGAACATCCCTTAAGTGTGGTGATTCCATCATTTTTGCCAGGGTTTGTAGTTATGTTTGATTCCCAAACAAGCATGTTTTTATATGGTGCAGTATGTCTGGGCTTTATCTGATGCACAGAATCTAGAAAATAGATTTTAGTATTTAGTATGGTAGAGATTTCTGGTTACTTTAGGAAACATTTTAGAATCTTTCTTTTAAAATAAGATTCTTCAATTTCTTTGCCATCCCTGTCATGGTTTAGAAGATATAGATAACAGTATTTATGTGTGTGTATGGAATATCATGAAATTGTAACAGAGTTATGTTCTTTTAGTCTTTTTTTTTTAGGAAGTATAAAGCAGACATGGAAATGTTTTGTTTCCAGGCTGCATTTTTATGTATATGTTGTGAGTTTTTGGCTTTTTGTAAGGGGCACAATAATTTGGTCTTGTTGTCCAAGGGCAACACTGACCTCTTCTGGTGCAATACAGTGTGCAGGCTTGTCACTTGCACTCCATTAGTGATTACCTGTATGTCATGGGGTACAGATAAGTGGCATTAATAAGAATATGTTACATAAACTTAAAACACAGTACAAAACAAATGACCATTCCTTTATAGTTTTAAATTTATAAGTATTGATTTCTTTATCTATGTAGAGTGTTTAGCTACACAATACATGACATACAGTTGGTCATTTAGCACGGTGGCTACCCTTTTGCAGTACACAAGACCTGTGATCCCATGTGAATCCATTTTGATGGGTTTGATTATGAAATATATAAAGGGGTTTTAAAGGATTAGAAATATAGATCTGCTTTAAAAAAACAAAACAAAAACAAAAACATGACCATGTGTGGTATTGCATCTCAGCCCTATTCACATCATTGAAGCTGAGCTGCAATACCAGACATAACCTATGGACTGGCATGGCAGTGTTTCTCGAAGAAAGCAGCTGTGTTTTGAATCTTCTACAGCCTCTCTAATATAGAAGTTGTGTCATACAATATATTAACCTCACAGCATGTAGAGACCTGCCAAGTCATATAAAGATTTTAGGACATTGAAAAAATTTAAATGAAAGTGTCATGTTGACCAGTGAATTGTGAAGTTCATTTAAATTGGATGACAAACAATTGTGGGACCAGTGCTCCTCAACTTGCAGCTGTAAGAAAACTGCAACTCCCAGCACGCTCTGAAAGCCTCTAGCAGTCCTGGCCTGCTGAGCTTTCTTTCCCAACTGCTGGAGAGCCACATTTTGGGGACTAATTGATTTAAAAGGGTTCTACACGTCCGACACCTGGGACCCCCGACTATCAGCTGTTTGAGAAGGTAGCGGTGCTCGCAGTAGTGCTGTGGCCTTCTTGCTGTTTCCTACAGACCCAGTGATATCACAACTATTATCGGTGGCTTGAGCATGACTCAGCCCCGTTCACGTCAAAGGGGCAGAGCCAGGCCCAGGCTAGTGGTAATAGTGATCACGTCACTCGATCTGTGGGAAACAACGAGAAGGCCCCAACTCTACTGCAAGCGTTCTCAAACAGCTGATAGTTGGGGGTCCCACTGAGGGCAGCATATATTAGTTACAGAAATGCGGATTTCAGCGGTGTGTCACTCATGAGCTAAAAGTAAGTGGTTGCTGAGAACCAGCATCATAATTATTGCAGCACAGGCCTTGAAAAGAGTCAAATCTACTTGAGAAGAGTCATGGTTATTCATAATATCCTGCTCTCCCCGCCCATCTGCTGATTATTGACTGTTGTCTCCTAGAGAGAAAGGGAGGAAACTAGGTAGAAGACTGTCAATCATCAGCAGGTGGGCGGAGAGAGCAGGAATTCATGAATAACCATGACTCTTTTCAGGTGGCCATGACTCTTTTCCAGGCCTAGTCTGCAATGATTGTGATGTTGGTTCTCGGCAACCACTTATTTTTAACTTATAAATGACAACTTATAAAAGATAATGTGGCAAAAAAAAGCACAATATATAATCTATAACAGGGATCAGGAATCTCCGGCAGTCCAGATGTTCTGAAACTACAACTGTCAGAATGCTCCATTCACTTCTATGAGAGTTCTGAGAACAGCTGAGCATGTTATCATGCTTGGAGTGTAGTTTCACAGCAGCTGGAGTGCCGAAGGTTGATCCCTGATTTATAAAGTGAGTGCCGTTTTTTTCTTCACATGGGTGTAGAGTGCCTCTCCTAGATACGAGCACCACCACAAACTGAATGTCTGAATATTAACTTGAATGGGACTGAGCCGTGCCTAGGTCATGTGACCTATGAACGTTGACGTTACTGGCCTAGGAAAGCACCCCACAGCCTCTTTGAAAAGCTGATCTTAGGAAATAGCTTGAGTTGGCTCACCACTGGTGATACAATAATTTGAGGTGCTCTACCTTACGGCTCACCCGTTAGCCGTGTAGGTAAATGCAAGGAATAATCTGAATAGTTAGGTAGGCACACTCTCACGTGGGATATGCGTGCAAATAAATAGCAATAAACGTGGGGTTAATGAATAGAAATGAAGTTTAATGTTAAAAAGAGTAAGTATAGCAATGTACTATCCAAAAATTAAAATATAGATAATGAGAATAAAAATAAGGATAAAAGCAAAAATAAAAATTAAAATAAAAATGGAATAGTCTTTCAAATCCGTAAGTCCTTCAAATAGAGGTATCAAGATGGTATATAGTAGGTAGATCCTCTAGGTATAGATATCCAAATAGCTAGTAGTGTTTCCACTTGTTTTGCTATTCACACATAGCAGTTTAGGTATATCTCAATCAGCAAGTATTTTGGCCGATATTTCAATGGTGTAAAAATGATGCAGGAATAGTCAAATAATGTAGTCTTATCTTATTGGTCCCGTTCAATAATATTGTTGCACTATATTAGTCCCGTTCAATAATATTGTTGCAGCGTATCATTATATTCCATATAGTATAATATCTTATTATAAATGTCCAGTCTAGCTGGGTACGTTACCCTCCTAGTAGTCCGCGCGGTGCGTCTGCTGTAGTCTCCCGCGATGTATTCCTTACAGCGGGCGGCCGGGGAGCGCGCTCTTTTCTTGAGCGTTCCACGTGGCGTCCCATGTGGTCGCTCTCGTTGTTTGGTTGCGGCGTACTGCACAGAGTAGGTTCGGGATGTGTTGTAATTATTCCTCGCTCCTAGGGGCTGTTTACAATCCACTCTTTCTGATGAGTTGGTGCGTTATATAGGTTGTTAGTTTAGACTTCCTCCAGATCGCATACACTGCTGATTCACCATACGCGTTTCGGGGTAAGAACCCCTTCCTCAGTGGTAAGAACCCTGAGGAAGGGGTTCTTACCCCGAAACGCGTATGGTGAATCAGCAGTGTATGCGATCTGGAGGAAGTCTAAACTAACAACCTATATAACGCACCAACTCATCAGAAAGAGTGGATTGTAAACAGCCCCTAGGAGCGAGGAATAATTACAACACATCCCGAACCTACTCTGTGCAGTACGCCGCAACCAAACAACGAGAGCGACCACGTGGGACGCCACGTGGAACGCTCAAGAAAAGAGCGCGCTCCCCGGCCGCCCGCAGTAAGGAATACATCGCGGGAGACTACAGCAGACGCACCGCGCGGACTACTAGGAGGGTAACGTACCCAGCTAGACTGGACATTTATAATAAGATATTATACTATATGGAATATAATGATACGCTGCAACAATATTATTGAACGGGACTAATATAGTGCAACAATATTATTGAACGGGACCAATAAGATAAGACTACATTATTTGACTATTCCTGCATCATTTTTACACCATTGAAATATCGGCCAAAATACTTGCTGATTGAGATATACCTAAACTGCTATGTGTGAATAGCAAAACAAGTGGAAACACTACTAGCTATTTGGATATCTATACCTAGAGGATCTACCTACTATATACCATCTTGATACCTCTATTTGAAGGACTTACGGATTTGAAAGACTATTCCATTTTTATTTTAATTTTTATTTTTGCTTTTATCCTTATTTTTATTTTTATTCTCATTATCTATATTTTAATTTTTGGATATGCTATACTTACTCTTTTTAACATTAAACTTCATTTCTATTCATTAACCCCACGTTTATTGCTATTTATTTGCACGCATATCCCACGTGAGAGTGTGCCTACCTAACTATTCAAAAGCTGATCTTATATTGATGACCTTATCCTGTCAAATTCCTGGATAAACCTTTTAATAGTTAATGCCTCATTTTTACTACCACACAAGAAAATATATATACAGTACAGACCAAAAGTTTGGACACACCTCATTCAAAGAGTTTTCTGTATTTTCATGACTATGAAAATTGGAGATTCATACTGAAGGCATCAAAACTATGAATTAACACATGTAGAAGTATATACTTAACAAAAAAAAGTGTGAAACAACTGAAAATATGTCTTATATTCTAGGTTCTTCAAAGTAGCCACCTTTTGCTTTGATTTATTGCTTTGCACACTCTTGGCATTCTCTTGATGAGCTTCAAGAGGTAGTCACCTGAAATGGTTTAATAAGTGGGATTTCTTGCCTTATAAATGGGGTTGGGACCATGAGTTGTGTTGGGCAGAAGTCAGGTGGATACGCAGCTGATAGTCCTACTGAATAGACTGTTAGAATTTGTATAATGGCAAGAAAAAAGCAGTAAATCACAGAAAAGGGGGTATTAGTGCACAAAAATAGATGCAAACAATATATACTGTATAAACTAAGACCTCATTCTGATATGATAAAATCTGAGACTCTTAGCCAATATATTTTGATCAAAACACATCTGTGCCCACCTACCCAGCGTCACGGTGGTCTCAAGTCAGGCAGGTCCTACGCTAAACCTAACTATGCCGTTGGGCATCTATATCTAGGAGCATGGACACTGCACATATAGGTGTGTTGCTCCTAGTAACCTCTATGTGCATACAGCAACCGATGAGAGGAGGAGCAAACACACCTATATGTACCACACAATCAAGGCGCTCAATTTGATAGGAAGAGCAAAAGTGCACAAGAATGCTACTCAAGATAAGCTAAGAGCGCTTTCACACCTGAAGGTGCCACTCCCTCAGGTACATGTTATAAACTAAGCAAAACTCACAGAGACAAAAAGATAAAAAACATTCTGCATGGTGTGATAATATATGCTGCAAGAAAAAAGCAGCTAAGTAAAGAAAAACAAGTGGCCATCATTACTTTAAGAAATGAAGTTCACTCATTCAGAAAAATTAGGAAAACTTTGAAAGTGTCCCCAAGTGCAGTCGCAAAAACCATCAAGCGCTACAAAGAAACTGGCTCACATGAGGACCGCCCCAGGAAAGGAAGACCAAGAGTCACCTCTGCTGCGGAGGATAAGTTCATCCGAGTCGCCAGCCTCAGAAATCGCAGGTTAACAGCAGCTCAGATTAGAGACCAGGTCAATGCCACACAGAGTTCCAGCAGCAGACACATCTCTACAACAACTGATAAGAGGAGACTGTGTGCAGCAGGCCTTCATGGTAAAATAGCTGCTAGGAAACCACTGTGTCTTTGTGCGACGCAGAAAAGATGAACGGATGGACTCTACATGCCTGGTTCCCACCGTGAAGCATGGAGGAGGAGGTGTGATGGTGTGGGGGTGCTTTGCTGGTGACACTGTTGGGGATTTATTCAAAATTGAAGCCATACTGAACCAGCATGGCTACCACAGCATCTTGCAGTGGCATGCTATTCCATCCGGTTTGCGTTTAGTTGGACCATCATTTATTTATCAACAGGACAATGACCCCAAACACACCTCCAGGCTGTGTAAGGGCTATTTGACCAAGAAGGAGAGTGATGGGGTGCTACGCCAGATGACCTGGCCTCCACAGTCACCAGACCTGAACCCAATCGAGATATTTTGGGGTGAGCTGGACCGCAGAGTGAAGGCAAAAGGGCCAACAAGTGCTAAGCATCTCTGGGAACTTCTTCAAGACTGTTGGAATACCATTTCAGGTGACTACCTCTTGAAGCTCATCAAGAGAATGTCAAGAGTGTGCAAAGCAGTAATCAAAGAAAAAGGTGGCTACTTTGAAGAACCTAGAATATAAGACATATTTTTCAGTTGTTTCACACTTTTTTGTTAAGTATATAATTCCACATGTGTTAATTCATAGTTTTGATGCCTTCAGTGTGACTCTACAATTTTCATAGTCATGAAAATACAGAAAACTCTTTGAATGAGAAGGTGTGTCCAAACTTTTGGTCTGTACTGTGTGTGTGTATGTGTGTGTATATATAATATATATATATATATATATAGAGAGAGAGAGAGTGGGGGGAGGGATAATATATCTACAATGTATATTATGAGTAATTCTTTCTGTTCATGTCATGAATCCTATCACTAGGCTTACACTGAGTGGTTTATTATGCATATTGCTGACTCAATTAAGTCAAGACGCTCTAGCTCATTTGTCCATACAAAGCAATTTTGGCCTTAGTCACATATGGCATTTTTTTTTTTCAGCCACTGGAATCAAATTGTTGTATGGAAAGACTGCACGTAGCTCTGTCCTCCTTTCTTGCTCATTGGGCTTGGATGTTTCCAAACATAATATCACATAAAAGTTATCAAAGCAGCTTACAATTTATAACTCGCTTCTAAACATTATTATTTCTGAACCATGCAGCACCACTAAGTATAAACACTTTGGGCTTCTCACAACTTCCTTTCTTTTATTCACTTCATTGGATTTGTGTCCAAAAACTTTTTTTTGTTACATGTTTTTATAGATTTTTATGAGGCTCTTTGTGCCATTTATGTGGTGTTTTTACAAACAGTGTACTGTACAAATGACATTAAAATGTGACATATTAATACATGCATTTTTTGAAGCTGCTGGAAAAAACAGTGTATGTCTCTGGGTTATAAATGACAACAAATAAGCAAAAATCTGCCATAATCAAAGCATGCTGCAAAAAGCGCTCTGGCCCCCTAAAAATGCACTGCCAGTCAGAAAAAAAACACTACAAAAATATGCTTGTTTGTTTTACACAAAAGTATATAAATCATTAAAAACACTACAAAATCTATGTGTGAAATCGGGCTTAAGGGCCCCTATACACACAAATCTTCAGGCATTTTTATACCACAAAAAATCCAGAAAAAAAACATTTTACTGCTTTTTTAAACGTGTTTTTCTGACCAGATATATTGATGACCTATCATTATGATAGGTCAGCAATATCTGATCTGCAGGGTTCTGACACCCAGGACCCTCGCAGATCAGCTGTTTGTAAAAGAGGATGTACTCTATGCAAGTGCTACTTCCAGTTCATTACGCTGTACCTCGTCTTGGAAATGCAGTGTAATACAACTACTCATTCCAATTAAGTGAATGGAGCGAGTACTTGTAATTACACTACATCACAAATCCACAGGGGACAAGGTGTAGTGTAATGATCAGGAAGCAGCACTTGCATGGAGCACTGACTCCACATCAAACAGCTGATTGGCGGGAGTGCTGGCGGACTGAACCCTGCCAATCAGATATTGATGACCTATCCTGAGGATAACTCATCAATATATATGACCGTACAACCCCTTTAAGCAATTTTTGGAGTTTTTTTTCTTAAACCTTGGGGGGGGGGGAGCAATTTATCATTATAGGTGTATTTGAAGTTAGTTGTTAGGTCCAACTAGACTATACACTGCTATTAAAATGTGCCTGTATGCTCACTGATAAACTGTATAAAAATTGCAACATGTTTTTGGGGAGAATGGGCTTGCTCCTGCACATAAAATCTAATAATGTACTGAATCGTTAAGAATCTATATGTAGCAGCCTGTATACATGATATTTGTGAACAGCTCCATCCCTTTATCAAACAGACAGTACACTAACTCATCCTATCCTGTCCCTAATGATAAAACCTGACTTTCAACCTAGTTATTCAATCTACTTAACTAAATGTATCTTCTTCACAATCTCTACATTCTCCTGCAAGACCCTAAAATGGCTGGCTTGTCTGTATAATTGGTGTCTGACAGAAACATAGCATATGCATCCTATCACATCAGTGCCTGAGCTCACAATTTGTCTGTGCTTCAAAGTTAAAGGGGTTGTCTCATCACAGACAATGGGGGCATATCGCTAGGATGTGCCCCCATTGTCTTATAGGTGTGGGACTCCCCGCTCGGACCGGCACCTATATCAAGAACAGAGCCCCGAACGTACTGGAGGGTGCACCGCACATGCGCAGCCTCCCTCCATTCATTTTCTATGGGGCCGCCGAAAATAGCCGAACATTGGCTCGGCTATTTCCGTCAAGCCCATAGAAGTGAATGGGAGCCGTGGCTGGTCAGTGCACTCCCATTCCTTTATATGGGGAGCATGCTTGGTGGTGGCTGAACCAGAGTCCTCCAGCCACCACTTTGCAGGGCTCCATTCCCGATAAAGGCATGGCTCTCAGCGATTGCACCTAGCGATATGCCCCCATTGTCTGTTATGAGACAATCCCTTTAACATACAGTCTGATGGACAAACCAATATACTCCCTCCTGATTTGTTGTCATGCTGACTGCAAAGCATTGTGGGCATGCCTGCCAACCAGGGCCCTGGCTGGGGTCATGTTATCGTCCTCCATCTTCATCCCCCTGCCTTGTTTCCTTCGCTAGTGTAATGAATTTTAAGTGTAAAATGCGAGTTCCATTTTGTGTATGGTTGCTTTTATATACTTAGGTCTAGTTTATATAGCATACATTTCCATCCATTTACTTACTAGACTGCACCCACATAGGACATCAACCTGTTAAAGTAACTGATGAAATTCAAATCCATTTTTTGGCTCTAATCGTCCATGCTTAGAAATTCGCAGTGTGCACTATTTGCGTCCTTTTTCTGTCAGAGAGTCATTCATACAAATAAATGGGTCCAGAATAAAAACAGACACAATACGGACAACCAGAAATCTCTTTGTGGATTACAAACAGAAGTATCTGTCTTATCCTCTGACTACGGTCAGCTGAACAGCAACGCATTTGTGCAGCTCTGTTAGACTACCACAAGTTGCAGATCTAATTGTATCAGAAATTTACCTAAAAAGCCCATTTCTTATTCTGAAATCCACCTTGTTGATATAATCATATATTAAGCTGTCATAAGTATTCTGTATAATACTATAAGATTTCATAATAACAGGCTGCGGCTCTCTAAGATTAGGTGAAGGAACCATGTAAAGCGACAAAGAGTAATAATACATGTAGGTAATAATGTGACCAATATAGCGAGACTTGGAACCACCCAAAAACAATTAGTAAGGAAAGTCTTTCAAAGTTGCTGATTATCTGGTCATTCTGTGGTTTAGGCTTTATTGACAGATTTTGAAGAGGATATTCATCAAGAATAAGCCGTAAATTGATTTTAACAAGATGCGTCCAATTAACTTGAAATTGATTTTACGCATATACTTTTTGACAGGCTCTGACATGTGCATGTTGTACAGTTGCTCCGATACTTGTCTGTCCTATTATAATATGGTATGAATGATACTATGCATCAAAGCATTCCTGGATGTGGGGCACACTTCAACATATTCACTGGTCTGAGCTCCCCTGTTCATGTTTTTTTAGTATATTTTTTAAGAGTGGCTCTTCAAACCTTAATCTGTTAATCTCATGTCATAATGTTTAGAACCTGTTTGATGTGTACAGGGGATAGGGCTCTCTGTAAATGCTAGGTTTGCTTTTTTTGAAGGTTTTAAAATTAACCAGATGCTCCCTTTCTTTAATGGGAGTATTTCAGGATTGTTGTCCATGCTAAACTGCTGATAACACTAGGTAAGTGCTAGAAATCTGTACAAGCATATCTTATTTGGTGTTTTTCTCATCAGGAGTAGTGTGAACATTAAGCTTCACTTTGAAGTCTTCTGCACATTGTGCTGCTTCACAGCCTCTCCCCATTGCTCTGAGTGACAACGGTAGCATCCATCCAAGAGACAGAGCAGAGGGGAGGGGCTGAAGGCAGAGAGCACTTCACAAAGCCCTACTCTGAGCACTTGCAGGAGTAGAATCTGGGAGAATAAAAATTCATATTCATACTACTCCTAATGAGAAAAGCTTCACAAAAATATTTTTGTTCTGCTTTCCCCAGCCCCTTCCTAGCACTGTCAGCAGTTAGCATGGTCAAAAGTGCTGCCATTTACCCTTTAAAGGTGTTATCCACTATAGGACCCCTGGATATTATTTATTATCTGTTGAGAAAACTTGCAGTAAGGCCTCATGCACACGACCATGTCCATTTTGCAGTTTCTTTCAAATCTGTAGCTAAAACATTAAAAGGTCTACATACACAACATTTTTTTTTCTTTTCGTGTTGTTGTTTTTTTTCTTTTTACCATTAATATAGTTTACACTAGGTATGGTGCTTTTTTGACATTTTTCATAGGATTCTGTATAGGACTTCAAAAACACTCTCTAAGAACAATGATTTTTTTTTTTTTTTTTTTTACAGCAGCCTGATAAATAAACCTCAACAAAAATAATATTTTTGTATCAACTAATTGCCATTCTGAACTAATAATTGGCTAGTACCTGGAACTTCGAAATGCAACCCCATTCACACAGAAATAGTTTATGATCTTTGACAAAATTATTTGTATGCATTTTTTTACTTGGAGAACAAGTTTATTCATTCTACTGATCATGTGTGCCTCTGTGATCAGAAGAAGGGGGATTACTGGAACGGCAGAGATCAGAGAATGCTGATCACAGCATTTATAGAGAGAGAGTGAGGGGGGACCTCAATGGATAATGCCACAGGGACATATCTATCTACATCATCTTAGCAGACAGTCCAGGGTCCATTTAATGCCCTCAGGGCTTTCTTATCATATAACTTGTTTGGGCGTAGAAAGGTATGCACGAGCAACTGTCTGTGTACAATGTTATTTACTGGCCTATAGATGCATATGCTGTAAAAAATGTACTGGAATTTTTTTCTTCATTCATGCCAAAATGAATAAGAATATTAATGCATGTGTTCCAAAAATGGCATCTATACAAAGTACAATTCTTCTCATACAGCTATGTCAAAAAGAAAATGAAAAAACTTATGACTGCCAAAATGCAAAAAGGGAAAAAAAATGTTTTTGGTCCTCAAGGACAAAATTGGCCCATTCCGCTAGGTGATAATTCAAAGCATAAAGATAAGCATCCTTATAAATTCTGACATCCTCTGACCCATGATCAAAATTTGACTTCTTCGGTTTAAAAAAATAAGTATTTCCATGCATTGTTGCCAAGTTTTAATGAATGTCCTTTCCCAGTGATACATTTTTTTTCCCAGTATTTACAATGTGAAAAATATACTATACAGCCAAGTGCAGAAAAAATATTGTAAGAATGTCTGCCAAGTTAGAACAGTCCATGACGTGCTAAGATGCACCCAAGCAATTCTCTCACAGGACAAATACTTTTGAATGATAATAAATTACATACTTTAAGAGACTGACACATAAAAACTATTGCAACATAAAAATGTTGGCAATGTAAATATGTAGAAAAAAAAAGCAAAAAGTTTGGTAGATCAAATCCACCGTTTTTTTTTTTTATGTATGAAGAATGCTGTGAAATGTGACAATTCTGTTGTCAACTAATAAGGCATAGTCAGACCAACTTGTATCATCTAGCTAAATAACATGATTAAATGCAGTGTGTATGATGGTGCATGGAGGCTATTTGACTCCTTAGTATGCTTTACTTCTCGCATACCTTTGTACATATGGAATCTGATGGATCTTGCCAGAAAGATGTGTCCTTCTTATCTTGGCTTAAATTATGTTCCAAGATGAGTGGTGCAAGATTACTAGCTTTTAAAAAAACAAAAAGCATCATTTACAAACAGATATACTCCACTTTTGTGGCGCAGATTCTGTCGCACGCCATGTTGCAGAAGAATCTGAGACTTCTTCCCCGCCCATGCAAGGTTTAAAAAAGAGGGCCGGCCTGTCTCATTCATCATTTTCTACGCCTGGTTTAGGCGTAGAAAATAGTCAAAATGTAAGACAGCAAGGAAGCTGTCTTACATCTAGAATTGGTGGTGGATACGCCAAAGTTATGTAGAGGCCCGTGCCTCTATATAACTTCGGCGGATCAACCGCCAGCTCAGGGGCTTATTAGGAACGACATCTAAGATGCCAACTTAATAAATGTGCCCCTAAGTGTCTTAGGCTAATTTCACACTTGCGTTTGCAGGATCCGTTTGTGAGATCCGTCCAGGCTCTCACGAACTGATCCGTCATGATAATACAAACGTCTGCATCCGTTCTGAACTGATCCGGTTGTATTATCTTTTACAGAGCCAAGACAATTCCGTCATGAACTCCATTGAAAGTCAATGGAGGACGGATCCGTTTTCTGTTGTGTCAGACAAAACGGATCCGTCCTCATTGACTTACATTGTGAGTCATGACGGATCCGTTTGGATCAGGTTCCGTCAAGCGGACACCAAAATGCTGCAGGCAGCGTTTTAGTGTCCACCTCCAAAACGGAATGGAAACTGAACTGAAGCTAACTGAAGCATTCTGAACGGATCCTTTTCTATTCAGAATGCATTAGGACAAAACTGATCAGTTTAGGACCATTTGTGAGAGCCTGTGACGGATCTCACAAACGGATCCTGCAAACAAGTGTGAAAATAGCCTTACTCTGTCAGACATTGTTTATGCTATATGTGTCTGTGTGAAAATGTATGAGAACGCATCAAATTTGTATCATGAGAAACAAAATACAGAGAAAGGTAATCTCTGTAGTCCTCTGTATGAAATGTAAAGGTACAGTCAAGTCGTTTATGGGAGCTATAATACAGCCATATCCATAAACCATAATTCAAAATCTGATATTTTATACATTCTGAAAGTCAGATACTGATTTCTAAGAAGAACTGCACAATGTTATAGAAGATAATTCAGTTGAATTTGTCAATTTAGGTAGAACCACTCAACAACATGTTTGTATATGAGGACCTTCCAATTTTCTGATAGCAGTTATTGAGGTGAAAAGAGGGATTAGATATGGTTGCAATAGCTTATTTTATTATGCCCATTTATTTATTTTATTTTCTATAAGGAGACAATCTACAATAATGGAAAGTGCATGCATCTGTAAGAAAATAGCATCCCTGGAACTCAGGAACTACTTCCATGATGACAAGGGAGATAACAGATTAAAATAATAAAGCAATTTACACCTGACTTTCCAATTGCAGTCTTCTGTCTGTAGAACATACAGCTGCTGTGCATTTTTATTGCTTGTTTCCTGTTCCACTGTCTCCCGTGGAATGTACAATTCTGTTCATATGCAGATGACACAAAACTATCTCTTTGGGTAATGGTCCATGAACAAATGTATATTATGTATGGCTATATATTTTATGACTGCATTGCGTGACTTAGTCTTATGAATGTTGAAAAAAATTAGCTTGGATATGATGCCAAGAACTGTAGAAAGGATGAGGATCTCACTGAATGAATAGATGCCTTTGTGGCTGTGAACTTTTCAAATCAAATACTATAGTCTCGGCAAAGAGCAGCAATAGGATTTAGCTAATAGGTATTTGATGTGACCCCTAGATTCCCTCCCATTGAATGTTCTGTGCATTGTGATAAGGTCACAGCTAAAGAGGAGAGGATAAAAGTCTATGCTCTAATTCCATTGGGTAATTACTGGATTAAAATTTTGCATCAATACGTTATTTCATACTTTTAATCCAGCACATAGTTGATGTTTTATTAATGACAAATTATATAAAATTTTGAAGATGTGGAATTTTTATCAAAGTGCTCTGGAAAGAGTTCTCCAAAGTTCTCATATGCAGCCACCCTTGAAATGTGCCAGCGATTCAGTAGTTCTTATTAAGGATATTGGCATAGAGTAGAAAACACTACCAGAAGAATTATATGTGGAAAACCAGTCTTTTTCATTTTGTATGATGCAAGCCATTGCATGAATTTTTGGTGCACCAAATTGTTGTAGACTTGGAACTATTATTACATATTATCAACTTTTGTCATAGTTCGTTATTGAATTTGACCCAAAAAGATTAAATGGGTTCCCCAGGAGTTTAAAACTGATGACCTCAGGATAGGTCATCACTATCGGACTGTCTGGGGACTGACTATTGGCTCAACTGTTTTTAGGGGCTGCTGGAACTTCACACTTCATGTACGCTGTGTGGTGGTTATGCCTGGCTACTGCAGAACAGTACCCATTCAAGTGAACAGAAGCAGACCTGCAATAATCAGACACAACCATACAGTATAGCGAGGTTTGTAGTTCTGGTTCCAACGCTTCTGAAAACAGCTTATTAGTTGAGGTTCCAATAGGTGGACCCCGATGATCTGAGGTTGATGTCCTATCCTAAGGATAGATCATCAATATTCTCCTCTTGAACACTACATTAAAGATGGTGGTGTTGTAGCAGTAATTAAGAAAAAAAAGAGTCCACAAGTAAAGGCAATTGCATGAAAATCCTCTAAAAGGTCATTGACACATATTGGTCTCTAAAGAGTATCTCGAAATATACATTTGTTCTAAACAGTCATGTCATAATAATCTGATGGTTGGGTGATTGATATCCCCCTACCAGTCCAATGAGTAATATCTATTCTGATCATTGGGAGATTAACAAAGTTTTGAAAAATTCGATTTGGCAGCTTACCCAAAGTTTGCCAAGAAATTTGATTAGTTACCAATTCATTTGTCACAAATCGCTATAAATTAGGTGTACCCAGGCCACTCTGCCTTAGGATATGGCCACATGGCACAGCCGTGCTGTGGGTGGGTTGCAGCCATGCTACGGTGAAGAACTGCCGGCCCATTAGCCCACAGCTGCCTTTAATTTAATAATGCAGATCACACTGTATAGTTCTTCACCTTTGGTGTACCTTTAAACAGGGGCTGTTGCTATTATGGGGTTTGGCTGGTTAGATGGGGGGGGGGCAATATGAATATTATTGCTGTTATGGCCTGCAATCTCCTACAGGTTATTTGACAGTAAACACAGAATATTGATATTTAAATATCAGAAATAAGGGTCTGGCTAGGACATTACTTATGCAGCCGCCTCTGTAGGAAAACCTGATTTGTTACTGGATTAATTGTGAATCGCTTCAAATCCTTTGCTTCGCTCAACACTACTGACCATTAAAGAAGTGCTTGGTGTGCTCCTAACATGTCTATGTTGTAAAAAAAAAAAAAAAGTGTTAAGATAAAAGTTACAATAAAGAGTAGGGATTTACATTAACGATCCCTGCACTTTGTACATCCAAAAATAATGGAAACATTAAATAGGAAAGTAAAAAGAAAGATAAAAATGGAAAAAGTGGCATATATCCTGCCATTCTGTTTCCTTGTAACTTTTAAAAATTGAGGATAGGTCATCATTATCCATTCCTGGATAACCCCTTTTAAAGATTAAAAGCTTTGTGTAGCTTGTTGAGCTAATTCTAAAGCAAAGTGGCTTACTTACAAAAACAGGTGCCTTCATTTCATGTTCCGAAAGCGTATGCTAATAGATGTGTATGTGTACACAATACAAAGCAAAAAATATCTTCTACTGCCAGGGGGAAAGGAGGAAATGTCCTCAGATCTCCTTTCAATGAAAAAATGACAGATTGGGAATATTGTACAGAAGGACTTTTCAAGATTTTTCTGCTTGAACGTCACCAGCCAAAAACATAGAAAGTTCATCAACTCAATAGAACATTAATCTGGAGGTTCACAAAACTGTAGGGAGAGATATAATCACTTTTGTTAAAACTGTTCTCAACTGCACCTCATCAACTTGGGGTTCACAACACAGTTTAAGGGTTCATTTAGACGACCCGCAAAACAAGGATGCCGGGCCATGTGTGTTATGCAATTTGCGGACCGCATATGGCCGGCACTATATTAGAAAATGCCCATTCTTGTCCGCAATTGCTTAACATAAAAATGTGATTTAAACAATAGGCCACCTTCTCTAATAAAAACAACCTAGAGGTGAAAATCTAAGCAAGATAAGTAAAAAAAAGTATCTATAAAATTAGTAAAGTTCTGAGATCTAAGGTTCTATTTGCAATAGTTTAATGGCTTCAATATACAGTGGAACTGTTGCATAACAAAATGTGAAGTCTTGAAGCAGTAATCTGTTTGGTGTAGGTTACAATGGGGTACGGAGTCTGAGGAATCCTCTGGTGTTTACACTTAAATACTGCAAGGAGGTATAGGCATTACTGCAAGTAAATTCCTAGGTTATGTTCTATAGAATAGGATGAGATGAGCAAAGTCAAAAGGTAGTTCGTAGAGATAGCGAAGTTTTGAAAAATTCGATTTGGTAACTTCGCCAAAGTTCCCCAAGGTTTTCATTTTTTTTAAAGTTGTAAAACAAAAAAACCCCACAAGTTTAGTTGCTGCATTTCTAGGACAGTGAACACTGTATTGTCAAAACCCCCAAAAAAGTTTTGCCACAAATAATTTTTTTTTTTTAAATTGCTAAAGTATATATTTTTGTTTTTCATCAGTGTTGAAATAAATAATCGAATACATTCAAAGTGTATCTGAATATGTTTGTCACATGGGAATCAAGCACAATGTTGCATACAGATTAATGCAACTTCATTTATTTTATGCACTTATATAGCGCTGACATATTCCTTAGCGTTTTACAGACATTTGCATTTCACTGTCCCCAAAGGAGCTCACAATCTAAGCTCCCTATCAGAATCGCTTTCCTTCCATCCTTCAAGGATACATTGAAATGCACAAATGTTCAACTGTCAATTTTTAGAAAACATGACAGATATACACTGTAGCCTTCTATACAAGATAAGACAGAGTGAAAGGGGTGTGGGGGTTTTTTAGATCACAAGATTCCTTTGCAAACATTTTCTGAAGGTGTTATCTCAAGCAGAAGAGAATGACGAAATTTTATTAATTTATGCATAGCTTATAGAGAAGTTATTTCATCTTTAAAACACATCTGTATTTCCATATTAACAGAGCTTAGATAGAGATGATTGCTAATAACCACAGGCCATGGAGCAGATGAGGAAATTAAATGTTCCTTTCCTGTTCATGCACGCACCCTGCCATTTTCCTCTCATCAAAGTGGTGATAATGATGTCAAAGCTGAGTTATGTTTTTTTTTAATGCCAGATCAAGAATTCTAATGTTTGGCTGTGAATAGATTATTTTCTTGTTACATTGTGGGTGCATAATAAAATCACAATAATACTGCAAAATATATCTGTATGCACATCTGACAATCTGTTTACCCCATCTGGGTGCTGGCATCCTTGGTGCCACTTTAAGAATGAGCTGATACATTATATATTGATATTGGATACTTCACTGCAAGGAACGAACCAGGCCGCTACCTCCTGGAGTATATTCCAGATAGCAATTCTATGGACAGTGCAGGCTGAGAGAGTGCGTAGTCCAAGTGGCAGTAGGCAGGAGGCAAGTACATGAGTCAGACAAGAGATCACACCTTTTGCTTGTTACTAGAAACTAGTAAACCTCAAAACCCAGGCAAGGAGCTGAATCCATAGCCCAGTTAAATAGGGAGGCAGATCAGCACCTAAATCAGCAGCAGAACAAGGAGCTAAAGGAAAGGATTAAAGCCTGTATTAGACAGGCAAATTTTCTGCCAGATGATCGCTAAAGAGCATTCTAATACTACACTAATACTACACTCACTCATCAGCAATCCAAATCTTTTGACAGGTTTTAAAAATTGTTTGCAGGCAGCTGATCATGGTGTCTAATCCCGATCATATACTGAGGAGGAGTTTGCTGCTTGCTGCATGTAATAGTAGTGGTCTCCTCCACTAGTAAGCAGGCAATTGTCAGGAAGGAATGCTTCCTTACTGTCAATCTCCAGCAGAATCACGCTGTCTAATATAGCCTTTACGCTTGCAGTGTTGAAAGGAAGTTCACTGAGCTGAGCACTTGTTCCAATACACACAGTGATGGGCACGGACTGTTGGGGTGACAGATATAGTTCGAAGAATTGGTGGTCGTTCAACTAAGTTCACAAAAGCATCTTAGGAGTAACTTTAAAGTCCGTTATTCAGGAGTCTGCATTTCAGTAACTTGGTCCACAGTTATCAAATGCACAATGTTTGATAAACTTGGTAAATTTTTAAGTCTAACATTTCTGTCTTAAGATCAGGGGCGTTGCTAGGCTTTCTCCCAGGCCCCGAATGTCCTGCCTGTTAGACAGATACAATTGTATTGCTGTCCTCAGGACGGCAGCACAATTGAATTTAACACACTGCAAGATATGTAGGACCTGTGGTGACATCACAGGTCATGTGATCAGTGCCGTCCAATCCTGCACTGGTCACATGACTGTGACATCATTGCAGGTCCTTTTCAACCCCTGTCTTCTAAACTGAAGAGGATAATTGTGGGGAAGAAGCTGCAGTGAGCTCTGCTACATCAGAAGAGGTAAGTGAAGGGAGAAGCAGAGGGATGCTGGGAGTTGTGGTTATTTAACTGGGACTGTATGTTAGGGCAGAAGGGAGGGGTGTTATCATGGGACTGTGTTGGAGGTGACTTGGGCAGGGTTCTGTTAGGGTACTTTCACACCTGCGGCATGGGACTCCGGCAGCATGTTGTACTTTTGTTCCGGCCGCCTCTCGGCAGGGTTTGCCGTGCTGCGGCCAGATCCGTGGCCCGCTCCCATTATAGTGAATAGATAATACCATTATAGTTTAAAAGATAATACAGCTGGATCCGTTCAGAACGGATGCAGATGGTTGTATTATCATGACGGAAGCGGTTTTGCTGATCCATGACAGATCCAGCAAAAACGCTGGTGTGAAAGTAGCCTTATTTACATTGGACTGTGGCGTGGAGTGATGTTGTTTACATGGGACTGCATGTTGGAGGTGGCTGAGGGCAGGTTTATGTTATTTACATGGGACTGTGGGGTGGAGTGATGTTATTTACACGGGACTACATGTTGGAGGTGGCTGTGGGAAGGAAGTGATGTTATTTACATAGGACTGTATGTTGATGATGGCTATGGGTGGGAATGATATTTACATGGGACTGTATTTGGAGGGGGCTGGAGAGATGGTGTGATGTTATTTACACAGGAGGGAAATAGCTTTATTTACATGGGACTGTATGGTGGAGGGGCTGAGGAATTATAATTTCTGAGGACACTAAAGGGAGGAATAAAACTACAGTGGGCACTTCAGGTTGAGCATTATAACAGTAGGGGGAGCGATATAAATACTGTGGGCACTGTAGGGGTATTATAAATACAGGGGACATTAGGCGTTCTTATTGCTACCGGGGGCTCTATAGGAGAGACTTATAGATCCGCCTTATTTCTACTAAGAGCACTATGGGGGGCATTATTACTACTGAGGGGTCTGTAGAGAGCTTGATTACCACTGGGGGAACAATAGGGAGCCTTATTATTACTGGGGGCTCTGTGAGGGCATTATTAATACTGGAGGACTCTTCTACTAATGGGGACAATCTTGGGGAGCATTATCAGTGCTGGGGTCACTGTAGGGTGCAGTGTTACTAATGAGGGAATTACTATTGGTAGGACTATTACTATGCGGGCACTATTATTTCTCCAGGATAGTATTTGGAGGTATTGGGGAGCACAGGGAGCAGCAGGATAACACTGTGTAGACTCCAGGTTAGGGGATGATGATAGAAATGTGAGGAAGATAAGATGTCTATGTGTCACACTCTGCAGAGACGAGGCGGCTGAGAGAAGTTGTCTGGGCCGAATGGAGAAGATGATGACAGAGAAGATCTACATCACAGAAGACGTCACCTGGAGGCCCTGGATGTGAGGTATGTTCTCCTGTATAGCAGGGTTGGGACGAGAGTCGAGAGAATTATTCATTGGGGCTTGGGCCCCGGATCTTTTGAGAACCTAGCAACACCCCTGCTTGAGATGGTACTCTACTTTCTATGTCACTCCTTTACTGAAATAAGATTGACTAAGCCCAGAAAGTCTCAAAGCCCTATTTATTTTGTTGCCAAATAATTTGCCATGTTGGAGGGAATGTATTATCAGAAAATGGTCTATTGTTCACTTTAGATCATGTTTTAAATTTTTAACAAATCGCTGGGAAAAGAAAGAGGATGGACTGCATCAAAAAGAGCAGAATATGTCATACCTAAAATGAAGCTTTTATCTTGAATGTCTTGAATAGTCAAATTGTAAACACAACAAACTCATTAAAGCAAAAAGGGTGGACCAGTTATAGAGAAATCCTGATATTATCTCAGATGGCCCTTAGGTTGGTACAATACATTAACTACAACATACCACAGCCAAGTTCTGGACAGGTCATTAGCCACAAAGTACCTCGATCAGAACCTAGGTAGGCCAAAAACCATAAACAACCTGCTCATGGTTATGTGCATCAAGGCGTGGGGGTGTGGTGTGCAGAGTAAATCCTGCTCCTTCCCTAGAATGCCCTGTACTGAAAATCTCAAGAAAATGCGGAGACATTGCCCTAAAAGGGGCTGCTCTTCTCAGCAACCTAAATCCTAGGATGCCCTAGAAATCCCTACTGAAGGCAGGGTGAGATGAGTTACAAAGTCTCAACACAGATACTGTACATTGCATACCAAGGCCTGTTTCACGCCGACCACTAAGCCTAATAATAGTGTTAATACTCACTGTTCTGTATAGATCACCCTTCATTAGTCATCTTATTATCATTACAGACAGGATTACAATGAAAGGTGTGTGTGTGTGTGTGTGTGTGTGTGTGTGTGTGTGTGTGTGTATATATATATATTCACAGTAGGTGATTGTCACAGCTTATCCTTCCTTCACAATGACCTATGCACAGGAAATCGGGCATAACCACAATATTCCCCCATAGAAGTCACTGAACATCTCCTGCAAGGGCCATATGGTTGCCATAAAGCATATTTTTAACTGCTTTTAATAACATCTCACCCTTAATAAATAGTGATGAGAGAACTGGTTTCTCTATATCCCTCTCTCTGTCTTTCTATCTCAATTCTCCCAAATCAAATCATAAGAAATTCTGATTCTATATAATCTGAACTTTTTGAAAAATGTGAGTATCATTTTGATTCCATAGGATTGATGTGCTCACCTCTATCCATAATCATGGACAGAAAATAGTCTAGAAAAAATTAAAATAGATCTACAATAAGAAAATAAAAAATACTGGTTATTATTAGTAAAGCAGACTGTGATGCACTTTTGTTTTTTTGTTTTTTTTTTCCATAGAAATAACTAAAGGTGGCCATGAGTATGAACACAAGCCCTTCGATTTAGTGTTCCAACTAAATGACCAAAAGGGTGTGAAGATATAGCATTGTTACCTTTGGATGTGGGCTGTTGCTAAGGAGTGGCCTAATTTTATTTGCTTAAAAAATTACAACGGTAAACTGCACTGTTTACTGCAGTTTGGAAAAATGCCAAATCCAGGAGCGGATTCAAAAGGAAATATAAATGAAGGAATTATGCTTCCCTTTCCTGATGGATCCTCTTCTAGCAGGTAGTGTCCCATGCCTGCCATCACTCTGCTTCCTCCAGCAGGCACTGATGTAGATCTGCTCACCTGTCTCTCTGCTGTCTTGCAGCTTGGTCTGCTGGCATCTACATCCCTCTATCAGGTGGACCAGCCATTGGAATGGTCCTGCTGTTTCCACCTCACACAGCCTCCTTTTAAGTGACTGACTTCTGCCTGTCCGTATTGTGCGTGCACATGCTCTGTTGGTCTATTAAAGGGCTACCATGCACCCACCCTAGTTTGCCCTAGCTTATGACAGACCTTCTAAAGGTACCTTCCCCCAGTGTAGGGTGCCTGAGCAATAGGTTCTGCTTGGTAGTTTCCTGCAAAAAGTGTCTCATACACTGTTTGTATTATCTGTGTACTGATCTCAGCCTGTGTTCTGCATATTGACCCTTCACTCCCTGATCTGACCCCTGCTTGATCTCTGTGTTAACCCGGCTGACTACCCTGACCTCGGACTGTTTTTTGGACTTTCATGATATCTACCTGCCCCAACCTCAGTCTGTTACTGACTGTGGTATTCCTGCCCCTTCGGTGTTACACACTTCTGAAGGCAATAGGTCACAGTAGGTTTTATTTTGGGGTATCAGAGTAGAGGGGGCTGAACACTTTTCAGATATTTCTTAAAATTTTTTAAAACTATATCATTTTGAGTTCGCTTCACACATACTTGCAACTTTGTGTTGGTTGATCACATAAAATCCCAATAAAATACACGTGTAATGTGGAAAAGTTCAAGGGGTATGAATACTTTTTCAAGGCACTGCATATGGCTATGGGTAGATGGATTGGAGCACTGCAGATGGTAATAAACAGCCTGTTTAAAAACACACTGCACTGCTAGATTTTTAAGTGAAAAACAGTTGTCCAAAAATGCTTTCTTCTGCCTTCTGAACTGTAAATGGTAAATGCCAATTCTTGAGCAATTTGTGTGGGACATACTCCAAAAGGGTCGGGTAATACGTAACAAATTTGATTTACATTGAATTAATTTGATCATTTCTAAGTCAGGTGTTTTTTAGGCATTTTGAATTTTTAAATTTTGCTTTGCTTTTTAGGCAAAAAAATGCCAGCACTAGATGTTACATAGAAGTCTATTGGAATTATTAAATGCAGCACAAATGTGCCCTTTTTTTGTAGTGGTATTTTGCTAGCATTTGAGTTGCGTTTTTTGGGTGATTAACATTTTTCTGAAATTGCAGCATGCTAAGTCTGGTGATTGTTCTTTCATTTTCTGATGTTTTTGGTCCATAAGCAGTGGTTTTTAAACCACTCTTGGGTTTAGCTAAAAAAAAACGGATCAGAAAACTTGTATGCATAAACCCAGCCATAAGGTCACAGAAAAGATTATTGAAGATCTTGATTCAGGACTTGACATTTCCGATACTCTTGTTGCGGGATTAACGTACATTTTTTGGATTTACATCTAGAATTGGTGCAAAAGCTTCTCATTACACATGCTTTACTAGTCTGCAAGGATGTCAAGAGTGCTCAGAGTAGTGTGTCTATAATTATCTAATGATCTGGTCTGATTGTATACAATGGCGGCTTTCCTAAAAGATTTTACCACACCTTCTAAGTATTGTCTGTAAAGCTTTGTGTACAGAAAGATTCCACTATGGTTGTTTGGCTGACTAAATCACAAACCTCTGTACCTGAATATGGAACATTAATTAAATCTGACACCTCGGCCTAGAGCAAAAATGCAAAGCATTGTTAAGATGAAAGTGGTTTACACCCTGCGAAGACGTACACTACGATAGATGACTACACTGTATACCAAATTTGTTGAAACACAGCTGACACACCAAGCCTTTCCATATGAAACTGTTAATAGAAATTATTGTGATAACAGGCAAATCCTTTAATTAGATTAATAGGACCAGTTTGGGGGGGGGGAGGGGGAGGGGTGGTCACAGGTACTTTATTTTCTATATATATTTTGCAACCTATGTACTATCACATGTCAAACAGTAAGATCTGCCTATAATTTAAGTCATAAGTATTAATTGTTTTTGTTTTTTTATGGTAACCTGCAGGGTAGAAATGAGAGAATCAATCTGTAAAACATCTCGCCCAGCCCTAACAAACTTGTGCCTGCGCTGCTGTTCCGAGTAGCAGCCCAAGAACAGAGGCTCTGTTTCCACTACCAGAGCAGTGACTGTGCATGCTCCGCTACACTTTCCGAGTAGCGGCGCATGAACAGTTGCTGCTTTTGAAAGTAGAAGCAGAGACTCTGCACTTGCACCGCTACACAGAGCAGTTGCACAGGCCTGCAGTGGGGAGGGCTACATCAGCAGCCAGAAAAGGCCCTTCCAGGTGAAGAACTTATTATGATGAACTATTGGATTTGTACAAATAGTTTTGCTCATTTCTACCGCAGGGACATTCTTAAAAAGATTTTTTTTTTAATTAACTTGCCTTCCCAGCCCCTTCTGAACCAGAGGTATTTGGAGTCCCCTCCTGGCAGGCTGCAGTATGTGTTAATTTGGCTGCTGCAGTCCCGTATACCACCACAGCCAATCACTGGCGTCAGCAGTCTTGTGTCATACATCACTGGAGCCAGTTAATATCTATGTATTGGAGGGGGCTGTGAAGGTGAGTTAATTTTTTAATAATGTCTCTGCATTTGGCGTAAAAATGTAACTTTGAAAAAGGCTATTTTCATAATTCTGAAAAGATTCCCAGTGTTAGAATAGAGGTCTCACAGCAATGAGCACTTTAATATTTCTTAGGCTACTTTCACATTAGCGTTTTTAAATTCCGGTATTGAGTTCCGTCATAGGGGCTCAATACCGGAAAAAAACGCTTCAGTTTTGTCCCCATTCATTGTCAATGGGGACAAAACTGAACTGAAGACAACGGAATGCTCCTGAAAGCATTCTGTTCCGTCTTCAGACTGGAGAACAAACCGCAGCATGCTGCGGTTTTCTCTCCGGTCCAAGCATCCGCACCAAAACGGATCCGGAATGACCCCCAATGCAAGTCAATGGGGACGGATCCGTTTGGTGTGACACACCAGTAATACGGATCTGTCCTCCATTGACTTGCAATGGGGGGTCATTCCGGATCCGGCTACACAGAAATACATACAGACATACAGACATACATACACATACATACTCACATACTCCAGGCAGGGACGCCGGCAGCATGTCTTCACGCGCCTCCTGCGCACAGCTATGACGTTTCCCCACTGCGCCCAGCAGAGGGCGCTGTGGGGAATCGTCATCACTGCGCGCAGGAGGCGCGTGAAGACATGCTGCCGGCATCCCGGGCTGGAGTATGTAAGTATGTATGTGTTTGTTTGTGTGTATGTGTGTGTATGTATGTTCTCTGTGCATGTGTCAACATGTGTGGGGCCGGAGCGCTGCACATGTATCAGCGGCAGCACGGATCCGTTGGCACCCTTTAGGTGCCGGATCCGTGCTGCCGCTAGTGTGAAAGAGGCCTTATAAGTAGTTATCTGCTGACAGACTTATGTTCCAACTGAACCAAAGTGGGCTGGCAGCAAAACACAAAGGTAAATTGTTAATAAGATTATATAAGAGAACTCCTTCTGCTACTTATATACAATACATTCCTTAAGAGTTGTGATTCACTTTAGTATTTGGAGATGAGCAAGACTGGCCTAGTCTCAGAGTGCAAACACGATCTTGTACTTCAGAGCATACACAATGCAACCCTCTAAATTTCCAGGTAGGACAGACTGCTTTTGTAATTTCATATCACCGCCCCCCCGCCCCCCCCCAAATACACAAGCCTAGACTTTATAGAACTTTATATATTCTAGCCCAGTATCCACTCCTAAAAGGTCTCCAGTGTACAGTACGTATGTACAGTGACCTCAGCTCTTAGAAATGTGGCCTACTGTAGAACAATAGGGTATTGTATCTGTGCACTACAGTACCAAGTAATAATAATATAATTAAAGGGAAAGACCCACTAAAATGAAACCTTACAATACCACCACATGCATCACACCGCGCCCCCTATTGGTTCTGCAATTCAATGCACTGAATGTACGCCTGTAATGGTTGCCACTAGATGTCTCTGTAGCACCATAGATTATAAAAAAGAGTAGGAAGTGAGTTAGTGTGTGGCTGACGTCATATGAGAGAACAGCAGCAGGGCTGACATTCTGAAGTACCCAAAGAAAAGACCTGATAAGGGGGATCCTGATTTGGGAGAAGTGGCTGAAGAGAGATGTGATGTTGGTATAGTAAGTGCATCAGCCTTTAATTCCGCCCTGGTCAGACACACCTGAGGATGATGTGTGATGATAGAGCAGGAAACCTCAGCCAGGATAGACTGTTGAATTTTGTTGAGTGACTTTTAGCATCAGGTTGGGTTATCCAGAACCTTATGTGCCTAGGTTTGTAATATTTGTAGAGCGGTAGTGTGTGCCGGTGGGGTTTTTGTGAGAGCAAGTACAGTATGTCTGGGAACAATGGGCTTCCAGGTGGGAAAATTGCAAAGTATTTGAAAGGCCCCTGCAAGTGGAAGAAATGAGCTTGCAGAGAAGGGTGCAGGTGACACTGAGATATGTGGTAGTATAAATACCAAGTTACTGACAAGATATATTATGTCCTAGCATGCTAAAGGTTAAAGGGAAACTGTCATCTCCGAAACACCCCGTGAACTAGAGTAAGCGTTGTATAGTGTAAATGATGCTGAATCTGAATATGTAAGTTTTATCTTCATACTCATTTCTATTCTGATGCTGTGCTCCCACAAACCAGCACTAAAATGAATTGAGAGGACTCTTCTTTGAGTCCTCTCCATTATGTGAGTGAGCACTGGAGTCCACTAATTGCATTTTACTGCCGGTTTGTGGGAGCACAGCGTCAGAATGGAAGTGAGTATGAAGATAAAACTTACATATTCTGATTCAGCATCACTTACACTATACAACGCTTACTCTAGTTCAGGGGGTGCTTTGGAGATGACAGGTTCCCTTTAATTAATACAAATCTGATATGGAGGACTTTGGATTTGTATTTTGTTAACAAAGGACTCCTATGTGTGTAAATTGCAAGTGGAGTTTTTTACTATTTTACTACCAAACCCAAGTGGTCTGTGGTCAGATTTATTCTGGAAGCTGATAGTGGCTTAGCAGCTGCAGATGCCCCTGGAGGAGCCATGGCATCCTATATGATTGGAGCCCTCCAAATCAACACCTAGGTGGGTTATGCTATGGTAGAATCGCAAAGGACATCCTACTTCTCTTAGAGCCATTGCAACATGCAAGTTAGGACAGCCATCTACGGGCTCAGCTTGACCACTAGGCCTTAACCTATGAACTACAAAGCTTATTACAAGATTTAGACCGTTTTATCTACCTCTTCAGAGACTATAACCGTTAAAGTGGCTGGTCCCTTTCTGTTTACTCACACTGACAAAAAAACACCTTTTTGTCTCAATATGTACCTGAGTCAGTCAGACACAAACCAAATAAGAAACCTGCAAGAACTGACCCCAATTGTAATGTACATATCATATTGATTGAACATTATGGTTAAAACACATTAAAAACAGCAACTAAACACACACAACACAACGAAGGGATAACTGGCAGACAATAGTAGTAACCATAACCAATAGACAGTATAACCACAATAGTTAATGCTGGTTTCAGATGGAGTTAACATCCAATATAAAGTCTAAGTGCATATACAGGCACCATATACTCAAACCAACATTTAAACACCCTTACCCTTGCATGCCAGACCCCTAACGCACATTTTGTTCCTTTCACTAGAGGGTACTGACTTGAATTGACATGTGGCTCCTATATACCCTTATCACTTCTGCATACAAGCTAGCCTAGCTCTTAAAGGGGTTGTCCGGGTTCAGAGCTGAACCCGGACATACCCTTATATTCACCCAGGCAGCCTGCCTGAACAGGGCATCGGAGCATCTCATGCTCCGATGCCCTCCCTTCCCCTGCGCTGGATCGCGCAGGGCAAGGGCTCTTTTGTTTACATAACACACTGCCGGGCGGAGGCTTCCGCCCGGCAGTGAGTTCGGTGACGTCACGGCTGTAATGGGCCGGCTTTAGCGCTGCCCTAGCCGTTTTACTGGCTAGGGCAGCGCTAAAGCCCACCCAACAGCGCCGGTGATGTCACCGGGCTCACTGCCGGGCGGAAGCCTCCGGCCGGCAGTGTGTTATGTAAACAAAAAAGCCCTTGCCCTGCGCGATCCAGCGCAGGGCAAGGGAGGGCATCGGAGCATGAGATGCTCCGATGCCCTGTTCAGGTAGGCTGCCTGGGTGAATTTAAAGGTATGTCCGGGTTCAGCTCTGAACCCGGACAACCCCTTTAATTATGACCAACACCTACATGGATGGTGTCAAAATATCAGGTACCTGATCAATATTCATTAAAAATATGGCTACCACAGCAAGAATACTGGTTACTGTTGACCAGTGTGTATATAAGATGACTAAATACACTGACTAATATAGCCGTTTGCTATGTTTTAAAATCCATGTCCGCTTGCAGGGCAAAGCTTCTGTGCTGTTCGCATAGAGATCTTGTCATGTCAAGATGGCCGCTAATGGAGGGTCATGTGACCAAACTTCAATCAGCCTCCTCCTTACAAACACACTGCACTTGAACTAAACTCAAAACATTGCAAATACAGATGGCAGGTGCAGAGTATTTGAAATGAGGAGACTGATTGGTTTGCCACATGACCCTCCATCAGCAGACATTTTATTAGGCAGGATCTCTATGTGAACAGCACAGACTTGATCAACATGGAGACATATCTTGTGAAATATAGAAAATAGGGTAGTAAATCAACAAAGGCTATAATATATCTCCCAGCAACTTCCTTTTGAGAAAAAAACTGCTTGTTCTTCACGTCACCAGAGGTTCTGGCTAAAACAGCTAGTAAATGTCTTGACATCATAATAATTATTTAACAACCTTTTGAATATATTGGAGCCCAACCTGCAACTTTCCATTATCGTTAAGGCTCCTTACCAGCTTAGGTACATATGGTAAGGATTAAAGGGGTTCTAGAAATGCCTATTTTCCTCCAAAAATTGCCCCACACATGTTCACAAGTTATGTGTAGTACCCCATTCACTTCAATGGAGTTAAGCTGCAATACCAGACACAGCCCATAGACAGGTATGGGGCTGTTTTCAGAAGAAAGCAGACATGTTTTTCTAATCCTAGACAATCTCACAGAAACACAGTCATCCTATTGAAGCAAAGCATACATTTTGTGCAAATCATGTGGACAAATACAGCACTACAATATTACCAACTGAATAACTGCACCTGCAAAAAGGAGCATGTACAGTGTTGCGCAATTGCCTGTGTGTGCTTACAATGAACACTGCTTATTGACTGGGACTACAGCCATTATCCATAGATAATTGGGAGAATGAGCAATCATGTTCTCCATGATCTATGACAAATACCACAAGTGTTTTATGGCTGATCTGTATACAGTGACCAGGAGTTGATAATCAACATGCACTTTCACAGATGTTGCAATATTTTGCGCCACTGGAGCAGGATGCTACATATAGACTATAATAACTTGACACCTAAAGATATATACCCTAGGAGGAGGTGTAACTTTTAAATGCTTAAGGTGCTTTAAATGTAAGGGACTGTCATCAAGTGCCATTTGTCTACTGGACCAGGATTATAAAGATGCACATAGTATACAGGTTAATTGTTAATATTAAAGCAGCTAAGTAGTAGCACTGAGGGGGGAGAGGGTATTTAGCAAAGAAATCTCCTGTGAATTCCATTATGGAATTCGTGGTCCATGGTAGCGGAATCCATAAAGGAATTTTTAGATAACCCAAACCTTGTACGCCAAACTTGAAGACACATGTTCGCTCAACACTAGTTAGTACTAGTATGGACTTATATGTAGCTATGATAAATTGCGCTTACATAGAGCTGCATATTAAGATGACAGATCTGATGTAAGACTGCTTTGTTTGCCTTTATGTGCATTTATCCACAATACTCATTTACGGCAATGTAATACACCGCACCTGCTTAGCACTTGGTTACCCAGGTGTTTGCATATGACTAGTAATTATTAAGAACTATCAAGCTTTGAAGCGGTTAGACATGAATTAACACCGGTGCCATTAGGCAGGTTTATTTTTGTCTTAAAGTGCAGACTGTCTGTCTTCTAAGAAAAATTGGGGTTAATTTATTAAATGTTATAAGGTGAGGCAGGAAAAAACTAGACAGAATAAAACTAAGCCAAATGTATCACAATGGCGTACGCTGTATGAGTTTCCTGCAACTTGCTAAACATGTTAGCCACCTCAGGGCTGCCATACTATAAACCAATATTTTGCTTAAAGGGAATCTGTCACCAGCGACCTCCCTATCAAACTATTTGTATAGACACATAGCTGTGGCATCTGATTGAAGCACTGTTTTTCATTTGTTGATTTATGATACTTTCTCTTACTATGCAAAATTAGGCATATGGTGCAATGATGGCATCACCATTGCTCTTTTTGCACCCAAGCTTTCCTCCTTTCTGTAGCACTGAAATAAGTGGAATTTGGGTGCAACAAAAGCAATGGTGATGCCCTCATTGCACCAAAGGCCTAATTTTGCATAGTAAGATAAAGTATCATAACTCTTGAATGGAGCCTCAGATCAACAAAATAAAAACAGTGTTTTAATCAGGTGAACCATAGCTATCTGTTTATGCAAACAGATGGATGGGGAGGTCGCTGGTGACAGATTTGCTTTAAAAAAGGCACATTTTATCAAACCTCTCAGAGCTGAACCCAGACAATATATACACTTGAAGGGGTTGTCCAGCTACAGATATTGATAATCTCAGGATAGGTCATCAATATAAGATCAATCGGGGTCCATCACCTGGCACTCCCACTAATCAGCTGTTTCGGGCAGCAGTGTACAGAGCAGAAGGCTCTTTACACTGTGTTGTTTCTGGCTCCGGCATAGCTGCAGTAGCCCAGCACAGCCACTACACCGCGTACAGCTCTGTGCACGTTATACCTGTATACTGATTTCCTGCACCTGTCCACAAAGCTCTCCCTATCTTATTGAACAACATGCTGTGACAAGCTGCAGCAATGTCACACAGTATGGATTGGGAAACCTCCCAATTGCTCAACCACTAGTTTGACCAGACAGATCACTTGCTTCTATTATAATTAATTCATTTCAATAAAACACCTTGTGTACAAAACAGGATTTCCGAGCAGCTGAGTCTGGTCCAGTAGTAACTAGATTTGGCTCACAATGGCAGTGCAACTAATAAATACGAACTATCATAACATTGTGGGTTGTCAGGATAAAAAAAATAAAAAGGCAGGGAATGTTTTAAAATAATAAAAACAATGGAACTCACGCTTTTAAACATCTACCATAACAGCACCTTCGATCTGATGGTTCCCACCATTCTTCATATGCTTAATGCAGCTGATCACTTGTTGTCTAATGATATGATCACTGGCCTCAGAAGTCTAGTCTTACAACACCTTTAGGTCCAATATACTGTTTTCAATATGTTTATTTCAATATGCTTTTCTTAAGTTGTCAAATATGTATTTGTATAAACACACCAACTATCATTTATTGGTCAATTTATGCCAGTTTTTGGTGAGAACTGAGCCTTGAAAAGGCAGATCTTGGTGCATGCAAAGTTTATACATAGATTTACAACTTTTGTTGGCAGTCGCGAAGATTCAAAAGTGCTGAGAAAAGTCAATGTGATCTTCATGGAGAGGACATGTTCTCCAGGTTTAGGTTCCTTACAGTCCAGACAAACTAATTCAGCTCTGGCATTTTTTTAATTCCAAAATATGTTCAAGCAGCACTTTAGTTTTCTGCTGTGGTGTTTGTGGCGTTTTTCCTGGAGTAGCACTACAAGCCTTGCTTCCTAGATGTATATTTAATCTGACAGATTCCGTGATATTCTCCAGTCACAAATGGAAAAAAAATCTTTAAAGTGGTTACAGGATGAGAAAAGCATGACTGGCCCAGATTTACTAATGTGTCTGCTCTAGAAATCTTTCTAAAAATGTGGTGCAAAATGGCACAGATTGGTGCATATAGGGTTTCTACACTTTTTTCCAACATGCTCAACAAGGAAATGGGGCTTAGGGAAAAGAGAGTTAAGCTTTGTGGGGTAAGCGCAATATGCACCATTTTGTACCAAAATTCTGGTGTAAAAATGTCTCAAAGTAAGCCACCCAATACTTTGTATAGAGTCAGAGAAAAGTTTCTCTCCCTGCGCCACATTTATCAACCGGCCTGAGCCACTGTGATAAATCTAGTGCAGATTTAGACAGCCTGTCTAAGCTATGCTATCTTTAGGATTAGTAAATCTGGGCCACTGTTTTCTTCCAAAAACTGCACCACACTAGTCCACATTTATTAAAGGGTTTGTCCAAATTATTTTTTTTCTTTGTATGTTTCTAACTAATTAAATGTAAGGAGTTTACAATGCACTTACTTCATCTGCAGTGGCCCCTTTCTCAGATATCGCTGAGGGTTACGTGACCTGTGATTCCAGCTTCTCTCCCTGCTCTGATGATGTTTCATGCACAAGCCTGAAGAAGCAGCTCTGTGTCTGTGCACGAGACGTCACTGTCTGATCTGCTGGCCTAGCTGTCTGCCCCGTGTCTCCTCTCCTGCTCATGTATTGTAACTGTGTGTGTACCCACTGACACCTTAGGGGAGATTGATCAAAACTAGTGCATAGAAAGCTAACTTTTCATTTTCAGAGTTCATTTGGAAAATGAAAGGATCAATCTGATAATATAATAAGTTTTCCTTTGCACAAGTTTTGATAACTCTCCATGTGTTTTGCTGCTATAGTTATTTTATGTGTGTGCGCATGTTGGATATTCTTTTTACTTTGTAAAACTATTCAACTTTTATGGTTAACAAAACCTCCAAAAAATGTTAAGTACTTATTAAAGAAAATGCAATTAATTAACAACAGTAGCCTTTTTGTTTTTTACTTATTTGTAGTACAGCAGTTAAGGCTGTTTAAGGATGTTTGTTAGTTTTAACTCTCGGCTCCCCCTTCATTTTTTTAAACTAATTTTAGTCCTTTAGGATATACAACCTTTGCACAAATGTTTAGGGCATTGACATTCACCTAAGATTTCTATTACCTTCTGCTATGTGTGATGCAATATAATAAAGGGAACTCATTTAAGCCATATTCTTATCAAACTGGTAAGAATGGAGCTAAAATAGGTGTTTATGAGCTGTCAGGAGTTCAGCTACACATGATCCATCAGAGCTGCTGTCTGATAGGATTCACTGTAAACATAAAGCCTGGTAGTCTACAAATACACATAAATTGAATTATGTACAGGTAAATCGGCTAAAAATTACTAATAAAGACCAATTTAAAAAAATTCTTCTAAAATGAGCAGAATGCGGTTATAAAAAAAATGCCCATAAAGGTGTCCATAGCCTTTAAAGGGCATGACCTATATGACATAGCACCATACATTGCATAGCAGCTTGCTTGGTATTGTAGCCCAGAGCCCAGACCCATTAACTTGAATGGAGCTGAGCTACACATAGGCAATGTGATCGATGAACATGACAGCACTGGCTTAGGAAGAGGCCACGTAACATCACTAACTAAAGATGTCAATTTTGCACAATGGCCACAGTTTTGCATAGGAAACTTTGCAGCTTTCTTTATTTCCACCTCATTGTGATTTCTAAAGCGCACCCCCCCCCCCCCCAGTCCTAAACTTTCCAAGTGTCCTCGATTCTCAGCAATGTTCTCTTATCTGTCCTAATAAAGAATTGTGCCTGACAATTACTTGGAAGAGGAAGACATGGGGGGGATATTTATCAAACTCGCATAAAGTAGAACTGGCTTAGTTACACATAGCAACCAATCAGATTTCAAAAAGAGATGTGGAATCTGGTTGGTTGCTATGGGCAACTAAGTCAGTTCTACTTTACACCAGTATGATAAATTTCCCCCATAGTTTTAGGCAAGCTGCTGTTGGTTGGCTGAGCAACCTCCAGTTAGAAGGCAGCCGTGTTGGACGATGGAGAATATAGGTGTGCTGTATTATAGGGGTGGTGTGGCTGTCATAAACATAAGAGCATGGAGACTCACAGATGGGAAATATGTAAATGTTCACAACATGCACTTTCACGTTCAGCCCAGCTAGAGATTCTCATGTTGCAGGCAGCATTGCTGCATAAACCCATAAACAGTTTAATAGATACAATACAAAAGAAATAATGACTAGATAGACATTGGTAGTGTAGATTTATTATGAACTCTGAATGTCTTGTTTGTTGGCCAATGTAGTTTTTATGGCTTCATCAATAGCATTCATTTCATAGAATGCAATTGAATGTGCAACTTAAGGGCTCATGCGTACAATGGTATTATGGCTCTGTTAGTAATTGCTCTAATAAGGTTGCCATAAAGTCCTCTTCTGTGCCTCTGTCTGCCACTAATTTCAGAAGGGGACATACACACATTTTTCCAGTCTGAATCTCTATGGAAACAATGGTGTCATGGTCTGTTGCTTCTGCACATATGGGGTAAGACGAAGCTTGTACAGCAGTTGTAGGAAGGCTTGGGACCCTTCTGCATGGGCTGATAGATCTTGCTGTGATCAGGAATGAGGAATATTCATTCTCAATCAATACCCATTTACTAGCTGCTTTTACATGCATCAATGATCACTGCTGTTTCGGGATGAAAGATTGTTATTGTTATGATCATTCATTCCCATACAGTTCATTGCTTGTAGGCAGCACATCCATGTTTACACAGGGCAACAGTGCTGCTGAAAAACAAGGATTTTAGGTGGTCCATGAAAGATGTGGTCACCTAACAATTGAGCGTTGTCAGCTGACCAAATCTACTCAGGATTTTTTGTTTGCAAGGAGCATTTATCCAGACATTCATTCCTGGTAACTGACCCAATCCTGGGACCATGTAAAAGGACTGGTGATAAGCGAAGTGAGCTTTGAAATTTACAGCCTCCGATGAGGCGAAGTGAGTTATTTCCGAAGTCTCGCTAAACTTTGGTGAATAACGCCAGTATTTGATTGTTAAACTGAAAATAAAATTTTAAACTTGGATCCGAAGTCGGCTTTGGTTCCAACTGTACCTCGGAACCAAAGCCAAGTTCGAATCCAAGTTTTAACATGTTTTTTTAGTTTAAAAATCAAATACCTAAGTTATTCACCAAAGTCTAGCGAGACTTTGGGAATAACTCACTTTCCTCGTTGGAAGCCATACGTTTTAATGCTGTATGTAGATGTATCTCCGTTCAGCATTAAACTGAAGTTTTGAGCAAAGCGACTTGGGTTCCGAAGCTTGCTTCGCTCATCCCTAAAAAGGACCTTTCCTCGGGGTTATTGTCAAATTACAAAAAAAATAATAAAAAAAAATCACAGCAATCTAGATATAAAATATCCTCACATTTCAGTTAGTGATTATTCACAGTTAAATCATTACGAAGACTCCTTCTCTGGTTCTGTATTCATTCCAGCAGACAGATCATTTAGTAAAAGGCTGTGGAAATATGTACTTATAAGGAGAAAAGGTATATGTTACTGTATTAGCAATTCTTTGTGTGTGTCTTAACATGCCTCTTTCTGGCCAAAGAGTTTTCCAGAGAATTTCGCGTATACTAAATATTTCTATTGTGGTATTGTATTATCACATACAATAGATGTTGTTACATTCCAAATCTCAGTGTTAAAAATTGCCTTTACCTGAATGCTTGCCCAACTATTTTCTGCTCTGTTTTCTGAACCATTCATGGGGAAACATGAAGAAGAACTGAGTTGGGCTTCCCACTGCTTTGACTTGGACAAAGTTCAACATGGATGGTGCCAGGTAGTCCCTGTTGTACATTCCTCTCTTCACTGACCGATGTAGGCGAAATGTAACATTACATGCCAGATATTTAAAGGAGTTGTAAGAAACGAGCCGTCCCATTGAAATGAATGGGGCGGTTTGGTGTAATTACTCCTGCTCACCGCTACCCATGTTACGGCTAGTATGTAAACAATGAAGAGGCAGCGCTGGTACGGCGCGTGCCTCCTCTTCAAACAGCTGTTCGGCGGGGTTGCCGGGTGTCGGACCCCCGCTGATCTGATATTGATCACCTATCCTGAGGATAGGTCATAAATAAATTTAACTTGGAGAACCCCTTTAAATAAATGGTTGGCCTTGTAATGCATCTATGGTCATTCTTCAGAGTAGGCCACACTGCCATCTTTTTGAAGTGGTGAGCAGGTGGCGTCCCCATTCACTTCTGTGGGACAGCTCTGTAGTATTCACTTGAACATAGACGTGTATGGGGACGCCATATTTTTAGTTACACCTGCTCACGACTGCAGTTTCTTCACCAAGAAGGCAGCGCTCCTATGAGCAATAGCTGATCAGCAGGGGTTCCAGGAGTCAGACCTCCGCCGATGTGATATTGATGACCTATCCTGAGGATAGCAAACAATTTGTTTGAGAGCAGCACCAACTCGGCCTTCAGACTTGCCTCCAAAGATGCACCAGCACGCCCAGGACCCTTGATCCAATCAGTCCATCGAACAGCCCAATACAAACAGAAGGGCGGCAGCATCCAAATTCAAACAGGCTTTTCTTTATTCAAGTGGGTTCCATAAAAATTGTACAAAAATGGCCATCAGGAAGACCAATGCAACGTTTCGGCTAGTATCTAGCCATGCTGAGAAAGGCTAATACAGCCGAACGTTGCATTGGTCTTCCTGATGGCCATTTTTGTACAATTTTTATGGAACCCACTTGAATAAAGAAAAGCCTGTTTGAATTTGGATGCTGCCGCCCTTCTGTTTGTATTGGGCTATCCTGAGGATAGGTCATCAAGAGTAAAAAGCAGACAACCAGTTTAAGGTGCAAACTGATGCACTATGTTCCATAGGAATTATTAAAGGGGTTGTTACAACTTATCTCCTACAGGATAGGGTATAAGTATTGGATCGCAATCTTAAGACTGGAGACTCTGTAACCCGTGGGCCCCTCCAAATGAACAGAGCAGAAGGTCGGACATGCAAGCTTCTGCTCCATTCATGTCTATGGGAGTTCCAGAAATAGCTGTGAACTGTACTTGGCTGTCTCCAAAACGCTCGTAGAGCTGAATGTAGAGGAATCAGCAGCAGTGCGCATGTTTAAATTGCCACTCTGTTAATTTTTGGGGGCCCAAAGGGTACAGGGGCTGTTCTCATGATTGGTGGGTGTCCCAGCAGTAGGACCCCAACTGATCTCATAGTTATCCTGTTTTGTTTTGTGCGAAAATCTGCCGCTTTTCCCCACTCACACCACGCCTGTCTCATTCATCATTTTCCATTCCAGTTTTTGAAGTGGAAAATGATCTTAATCTACGACAGCAAGAGATTAAACCATGGTAGATTAAAGCATGCCACATGGCGGGTGGCAGCCAGCACCAAAGTTATGTAGAGGCCATGCTTCCACATAACTTAGGCACATCCACCGGTAGCACACAGAAATTAAGACCTGCAATATCAATCGGCGGTCTATAAATGACCCCCCACCCCATACTTCCATAATAAGCATACAGCAACATAAGGAGCTTGTTATAGAATCATAGCAGTCTACTAGTTTGTATGAAAAAATATTCTCTTTCTGGTGCAGTTTTTATAACAAAGCTGCCAAGCTGCGGGAGGTAAAATTCCTGCTGATGCCCTGCAGGAGCCATCAGCAGAGTGCAGATACCGTTTAAGGTAGCCTGTATTATGTAAATGCACCACATGTGGAAGTAGTTGGTATGACTGACAAGTGGCAACATATAATTATGGTAAAATTCAAAGGCCACTTGCAAAGTCTAAAGTGTCTGTAAGGCAGTGTTCTAGACATCCATTCCTCTTCTGCCCTGAAGGCTGTTATTTCCTTTATGCCTGTTTTCTATTTTGGAAGACTTCATTGTTTTTGACTAGAAAAAAATGCAGCAAAAGTTGTATCTTGTGTGAACAAATCACAATGTAGGTAAGAATATATTATCTCCTTATATTATAAAAATGAGTTTCTGTCTGTCTGTCTGTTCTTTATGCGCGACCAAACTACTGGACCGATTTTTACCAAATTCGGAACACAGGTACATCAGGTGTCCGGGAAGGTTTTAGACCGGGTCTCAGCTCTTTAGGAGGTACCGTTCCTGAGAGATTCCCAAAATATGACCTGCATTAGACCATATTAGCCTGGGAGCCTTTCTCTTCAAATCCCAACTGCCATACTCTCCACATACACACAGGTTTCCATAACAACTCAGCCAGGTACTTAGCAGCCAGCTGAGGAGCTCAGGTAAATAGGTTCACAAAACACAATTCAGTGCTTACCTCCCACAGGCCCTGGCGCAGCCTGCTTCTTACACACATACATACCGTTTTACTCCAGGTTTCCATAACAACCTAGCCATTTTCCTTAATAGCGGTAGGTCAACTTTAGGCTTGGGTTACACAACAACAATAAGTCGCACAACACATATGGCACAACTACACTGCTGCATGAGTCACGTGACATTGATGTCGCACCAATGTTGCGAAACAATTTTTATAATGATATTCTATAGTGTTGCACTGCGACAAGCAACATGCAGCGACGTGACAGTCATACAAAAATCCGTCTTCAATGGATTTTTTGTGACCGGCCTGTCACAGTCGCAGCATGTCGCAATAAGTCGCAGTGCGACACTATAGTCTATCCTTATAAAAATTGTTGTGCGACAAAATGTCGCACAACACGTCGTTGTGTAGCCCTAGCTTTAAAGGGGCAGCTGCTGTGGAGGTCACTGTTAAAGGGGCAGGCACTGTGGATGTTACTGTTCAGGCAGAAGGCTGCTGTGGAGGTCACTGTTAAAGGGGCGGGCACTGTGGGGGTCACTGATAAGGGGGCAGGGGCCACAATTAAAGGGGCAGCTGCTGTGGAGGTCACTGTTAAGGTAACAGGGTACTATGAGGTCACTGTTAAGGGAGTGGGGTACTGTGGAGGTTACTGTTAAGGGAACGGGGTACTGTGGCAGTCACTGTTAAAGGGAAGAGTGCTGTGGTGGTCTCTGTTAAAGGGGCAAGGAACAAGGAGGTTACAGATAAGGAGACGGTCCCCTATGGAGGGCAGTGTTAAGGGGCGGGTCACTGTCAAGGGAGTGGGGTGCTATGGAGGTCCTATTTTAAGGAGGCGGGGCACTGTGGAGGGGGTCAGTGTTAAGGGGTAGGGGGCTGTGGCATTCACTGAAGGGGCAGGGTACGGTAGAGGTCACCATTATGGGGGGATGTGGGGTTTACTGTTAAGGGAGTGGGGTGCTGTAGAGGTCACTGTTATTGGCGATACTGTCGATATCTTTTAACAACACACACAAATTAAATTAAATAGATGAAATATACTCGGGTAAAGTCGGGTCCTTCTGCTAGTTTATTTATATATTTAATTAATGATAACTCCTTAATATAATATTTTAAACTGCTCCAAACTAAAGCATAAGGAGGTATTACCATTTTGGACATTCCCCCAATGTCTGATAGGGGAGGGATGCGCAGTGCGCCCTGTGGCACTTTGGGGGCTGCGTTTTAAGTATATGTGCAGGCCCCGGAGGTGGGACATGGAGGGCAAATCCTAGGCAGCATGCCCCCAATGTCCAAGATGGGAATACCCCTTTAATGTTTGTGTATTTCATACATGGAAACCCTAATTAGACTTTTACATTTAATTTGATAAACATTTTAGATGTTCTTTCCCTTTAACAATATGGTCAACATTCTTGCTTCCAAGTTTGCAAAACCCTAGGCTGAGTTTTTCCTTTTTACATATAGACCTCCATGGACTATAATTGGGTAATTGATTCCCTTTGTTTAGTTGGGAGCTAGGGCTCAGATCCAACGGCTTTCTGTTCTAATTACACCCACTGAAGATCTCTTCTGTAAACCACAGGGCATGCTGTTGCTATTATAAAACTGCCCTAAGTGGAAATAACTTTTACATGTTAATTTGTCATGCTTATGGACTATGCACTTCTTTGAAACCACGGCAGAACATATCTACTGATATACCGTTATCTCATAGCCTGTGTGCGGCTGTATTGATTGTGACTAAGCATTATGTATGGTTGATATAATGAAAGTTCTTGCTTTTGCTATTATTGCAAGGAAAGCTACTATATCTATATAAGACACCTATACTAGTATATATTTATGCACATCTAGTCTAGCAAAATTTACCGGCAGATTTTGCTACAGATTACATCTTTACATGTCACAGTAATGGAAATCTGTGGTAAACCTGGAATAAAATCTGTGAAAGAATCGAGTATCTGTGGATTTTACAATCTGCAGCATGCTCTAAAATGAAGAAGATTCCAAGGTTTTCCGTCTGGTAAAGGATTGGAATGGCATAAAAATGAAACAGAAATGATACTCCCCTCCGGGATCCCCTCTGCCTCCTATCTGACATTGTATGAGACTAGTCTGTACTTTCTGGTACCTTTCAACACCAAGGAAAGTTAATATCTTCAGTGGGGAACCCCCTCAGCCAATATGAAAACATTCTGTATGTCTGGAGGGACCAGGTGGTGACATCTTTAAAAAAAAAAATCCAGCCTGACAATCCCTTTAAGGCAACATACTACTCTTTGTGCCTAAAAGCAATATTATATTTGCTTGTGAAGCAGCACATAGTGCTTGTAAGAGTGCTATATTATGACTCTGTATAATCATAACTTGTGTCAAGCTTTAATATGGCCGTTTACATGACTCATTTGACAGTTTTTATACATAAAAATGTATACAAAAATTACAGTTCATACACATTTAATATTGCTTAAAGGGGTTTTCCAGGTATTTAATTTTAATGACCTATCCTCTGAATAGGTCACTAATATCTGATCGGGGGGCCTGACTTCCAGTAACCTTGCCCTTCAACTGTATGAAGAGTCCACGGCACTGTGGTGAGCCCTGTGGCTTCTTCCTAGGCCCATGACATTATGTTTATTGGTCACATGGCCTAAGAGCAGCTCAGTTCCATTCAAGTGAATGGGACCGAGCTGCACAGGGTTGCCAACCGTCCGTAAATTTACGGAGAGTCCGCAAAAAACTATGTCTTTTTCTGCCGTCCGTAGCGTCCGGCAGAAAAAGACACTGTCTGTGGAATTTTGGGCCAAACCCCCGAAGTCTGTACTGCGCATGCGTGGTATACAGCATTGCAGAAAGCAGTCGTCCCCAGCTGACTGGTAGTGAGCGCTAGGTCCAGGCTGGGCCGCGCAGCACGTGTACGTACATACGTAGTTACGTACTACTCACAGAACACAGACCACCTACCAGGTACTTGCAGGCAGCGCCGCAGCAGCTGCAGAAGAAGGCATTCAAGGCAAGCGTGTGTTTCCCATTCTCATCGCCCAGGCCCAGTGTTTGTGCTTCCTCCAAGCAACAAAGTATCTGTTCCAGACAAAGCCAGCTGCCCCAAGCTCCCTAACCACATCTACAGAGTCACTATGGGGGAGGGGGGCTTTATCACTACTAGAGGCACTATAAGGAAAATGATCTCTATTAGGCTTCATTTACATAGCCAATTAGCCACGGTGTCACTGTGCCCGTGTTGTGGACCCCAAACTACAGGTCTGTGAAACATGGGCACTGGCCATGAGCACACTGCATTTTGGCACAGACCCATTGTCTTCAATGGGTCCAAAATCCACAAAATACGGCAAAAGTTAGAACATGCCCTATCTTTTGCCGTACCTACCGGATAGCGTATCCATTGAAATCAATGGGTCTGCGGCACAATGCAGTGCATGGCTGGTGTCCGTGTTTTTCAGACTTGCAGTTTGTGATCAGCGACACTATGGCTATGTGAATGAAGCCTTATGAGGTATTATTACTACTAGTAGGGGTACTATTGGGGGTGTTATAATTATTTGACACAATATGGAGGGCACTACTACTAACAGGGGTACTTTTGGGAGCATTATCATTATTGGGGCACCATTACTAATGAGAGCACTCTGGGAGACAATTATTACTATT
Source organism: Rhinella marina (assembly GCA_900303285.1). NCBI lineage: Eukaryota > Metazoa > Chordata > Amphibia > Anura > Bufonidae > Rhinella > Rhinella marina. Next base: position 84,301 of record ONZH01026924.1, read on the forward strand.
AGTGGGACTTTGGGGGAGCTCTGTTTCTACAGGGGGACTATCTGTATGGCACTATTATTTCTACAGTATAGTGTTTGGGGGTCATTGGAGAGCACAGTATTGAGGGTAGCATCAGGATAACACTGTTGGAAGGTCTGGAGGAGGATGAAAGAAAAGTGAGAAACTTAAGGTGCCATATTTTTTTAACTACTGGGCTACCCCTTTAATTGTAGGGTGTTTGTGATTCAAGGATATTATATTTAGGGCATTTTAAGGGCGTGAAATGGAGGTTTGTGGCCTCTAAAAGAGGGCATGGCATATGTCCATAAAAACTTTGGGGTGTCCGTGATTTTTGGTTCAGTTTTCCAGAAAAATTTAAAGAGAAGATTGGCAACCATGGAGCTGCAATATCAAGCACAGCTGTTATGCAATGGACAGTGCTGCGCTTGGTAACCTGCAAAAAGGCCAAAGCTCTCACAGGGACCCTGCAGTGCTTTCAAACAGCTAATTAGTGGGGATACCGGGTGTTGGACCCCTGCCAAATTGATATGGATGACCTAGCCTGAGGATAGGTCATGAATATTAAACACCTAGAAATACTCAAAATAAAGTAAATCTTGAAAGTACTGTAAAGAGGCATATTACTTGACAGCTTGTCAAGCTTACTACTTTAAGATGCATACCGTCTAAAGTAATGATGAGAGAATTGATTCATATGAATCAAATTCATTCCAAAAAAACAGCTGACTCCACTACGATTCCCCCCTCCGCTTGATTGACAGGGCCAGGTGAGATTTCTGACAATCTTGCGCCTGTACCAAGTAGCGGCTCAAGTGCAGAGGCTCTTCCGCTGTTACCTGATCAGTGCAGATGCCTACTGTGCATGTGCCGCTCATGTTAGGTAGCAGCACCAGAGCTTCTCCTCTTGTGCTGCTATTCAGAGCAACGACACAGGCACAAGATTGAGAGGGACAGATGAGATGTCTAGCTCTGGTAATAAGGCGGGGGGGGGGGGACCTCTTGAGCAGTGGTACAAGCCCCTCGTTGCTCCAAGAGGCAGATTTTTAAGTGACTATAATTCATGTGAATTGGTTTGCTCATCTCCAGGTTAAAGTCATAATTTTAGATAGTTAAAGAGGTATTGCAGGATTTTAATGTTGATGGCCTGGGTAGGTCATCAGTTTTAGATTGGCAGATGTTCAACACTCTGCACCCTCGCAAAGCTCCACTGTTGTGTAGTGGATAGAGCTATTAACTGCAGTACTGCTCCCATTGATGTGAATGAGAGAACAGCTGCAGTTACAACCCCATCCAGTACACAATGGAAGCACGGACTTCTGGCACTGGAACTACTATAGAACAGATGATTGGAGAGGGTGCAGGGTGATGGACCATCACTGATTTGATATTGATCAATATCAACATCCTGGTGTACCTCTTTAAGCAATACTCAAAAACAGATTTTTGTCTAGAATTATCAAAGGCCCAAATTAATGGAATTTGTAAATTCATACTTTTAGCTACATTGTTTCACAGACTTTATACAAAATACAATAGAAAACAGAGATTAAAAAAATCTGTAAATGAGGTATGACAAGTTAGAAAAAAAGCCAGATATGGCACTGTGACCATGTGCCATGTTTAACCTTGCATCTGGACATAAATTGTAGATTTGCTTTTTAGAATCCTTATTTTGCATAACTCAACTAAACTTAAAGGGGTTCTGCAGTTTTTTCAAACTGATGATCTATCCTCTGGATAGATCATCAGCATCTGATCGGCGGGGGTCCGACACCTGGGACCCCCGCCGATCAGCTGTTTGAGAAGGCAGCGGCGCTGCAGGAGCGCTGCGGCCTTCTCTGTGTTTACCGCAGGCCCAGTGACGTCACGACTAGTATCACTGGCCTGGGCGGGGCTAAGCTCCGTTCACATGAATGGAGCTTAGCCGCGCCCAGGCCAGTGATAGTAGTCGTGACGTCACTGGGCCTGCGGTAAACACATTGCCGATCAGATGCTGATGATCTATCCAGAGGATAGATCATCAATTTGAAAAAACTGCAGAACCCCTTTAAGCTAATAGACAGATCATGAGACATTCTCAAGTTTTTGTTTTGTTTCTTAGGCATTGTATCGAATGAAGGTAATTTTGGCCCACCACAAGAAATTAAGGCCTAACATTAAGAACTTCCCTTAGTGGCAAGTGGTTGACTCCAGATCAATATCAAATGGGGTTGTCTTCTACGGGGCCTCTGGAGTCCATAACTGTGTAAGAACCTGAACCCACTAGAGGATCCTGTAGTACTCTGGTGGGCCAGTCTGATCCTGCTTAGTCAGTAAGGCATCCTCAAATCATCTCACCACCATGTTTTACTGTCAGTATGTGAAATAATTGTAACTATGTTATTCAATTTGGTCTATACATTTTTGACTCATCTGTTTAGATACCATTACTGAAATGACTTGGGAACTATCAACATTTTCTTCTTAAAGTAAAATGCTTCTTGATGGCTGCAATATGGGTCCATTTAAGCATCTTAGATTACTGACTGATGAGTCACACTTCCTACAGTCCTACTGAACCGCAGTTCAATCACCATAGGGATATGATCAGTGATTTCCACCTTGTTACTCTCCCATTGAAGGGGTAGTCTGGTTTAACGACAACACAGAGGATCCATCTGCAATAAAAAATTGATCATTACTTACCTGACAGATTCCACGTCGCCACTCTCGTCCTCCCAGCCAATCACTGGGCCCAACAGTGCCCCGAAGAGGTCAGTGATTTGCTGAAGCAGTCAAATATTGTAGCCAGTGAACAGATCATTCCAGGAGAACTAGAGCATCGGTATGGCATCTGCCAGATAAGTAATAATAACTATTTTGTTATTCCAGGCAGATCCCCAGTGTTGTGCACTTTCCTTCTGAAAATAGACAACCCTTTTAACGCAATATTCTTTCAATATTATAAGTAGAGATAAGCAACTTTTCCAAAATTAGACAAGAAATTTGATTTGTTATGAATTAATTTGTCATGAGTCACTATAAATAAGGTATACCCAGGCCACTCTGCCTTAGGGTTCTGCCTTTCATTTAATGATGACCCTGTATAGTCCTTCTTCATTGTTAATGGCCATGCGGCAACTTTAAACATGGGCTGTTGGTGGTATGGGGTTTGGTTAGTTAAGTGGGGGACAATATGCATATTATTGCTGTTATGGCCTGCAATCTTTGCAGGTTAATTGACAGTAAACACTGACTATTAATCAGCTCTGGTATACCCACTTCTCCAACCCCAACACTCTCCTGCCCTACAGGTGTGGGCCCTTCTCCCATCTGCTTTACCTCCTTTTCCACATCATCTAATATCGAACAGAATATGTCATCAGGAACATTCAGCTCCTCCTCTCTCTGCAGCTTGCTGGCATTTCTAGGACATGGAGACTTTGAAGGATGATTTGGAAGTAAAGCCAAGATAGGGATGGTCATCATTAAGACCTGGACTAACTAAGGGGTGCAGAATGGATGGTATTGTTTGGCATGCTGGCAGTGGAATAATAAAGGCTTCCATCTTATTGGTATTGAATTACATTTACAGCTGATGTAGTAATAAGTAAATATAGGAATAAATAGATAAAACTGATGCAGGATAAGTCTCCCTGCACTATCCCTGCCCTCTCCTTCTCCAATAGTCTTCTATTAATCATTTTCAGAAACACTGTCCCTAGAGCATGAGCAATTGCCACGTTTCTCCCTATGCTCAGCTCACGGGACAATGGCGGAGGCCACAATGTGGGTTTTATAAGGCTGTGATATCACAGGGATGGTTATCTGCCGATTGGCTGGCTGCACTGCATTATGGGTGATCTTGTTTTCCTGTGCTTCTTACTTTCACTTTGCAACATGTGCAACTGCCATTGTAGGAAAAACTGATTCATTACCACCAAATTCCACTTCGAATTCCACACTAATCATACAGTATAACCACCTAAGAGAAAGATAAACACCTAAGAGCAAAGTTTGCCAAGCCTGCCAATTTCAGCATGACCACACAACTACCTTATGTGTATGGTGGTGTGGTAACTCTACCCCAGCAGATGATGTTGGAGAAAGGAAGAAACAAAGTACATTTACACTGCCCGATATTTGGGCAGATTATCGGGAATGAACGTTCCTGTGAACACTCGCTCCCTACAATCTGCCCGTATAAATCTGCCACCAACAACCCAATAAATGAGTGAAATGGTTGTTCATCGGGTGATCCTGTCATTTGTGTGGGCACACAAGTTATTGTTCCTTGGCACAGATTGTGTGATCTAGACAGTGATCTGCTTCCCAGAAACAATGCTTCTGTATGGGGAGGAGGGATCATTATAATGATCCTTCGTCCTCATGTAGATGCAGTGGTCTCTTTCACTGAACGAGCAGCCCACTGTTGGGACGTGTAAACCTGCTTTCAGGCATGTTGAGCTTCAGCATGCCTAATAATCTGTTATCATGACCGATAAGCCACTACCACAGGTGTCTGTGAGAGGATTTCTTCACTTTTTCCCTGTAAAAGACATGCACATTTGGCTGGACCAGAGCATGTCTTGGAGAGTTAGGAGGAATAGCTTATCGGGCAAACAAGCAAAACACCAACAGCTATTGAAGGTGTATGCCCTCCTTTGCTGTGAGTCATAAGCCATGACCCCAGCTGAGGTCACAGAGGTGAGCATTTCTTTTATATGTTTTCTGTGATGTTTTGCTACTTTTGGAGAAGTAATCACTATTATCTTGGAATACTTTTGAAGAATTAATAACCATTCCATGTCTTCTTCATTTGGAGATAGTGGCATCATGGAATTGCAGGGTTTACAAGTGGCCATGCAATACTTTCCAGGAGGTTAAAAAGTTTTTCCAAGATTTTTTTTAACTGATGTCTTATCCTTTGTATAGGTTATCAGTATGTGATCAGTAGGGGTCCAACACCCTTGACTTCTGCCGATCAGCTGACAGTGGTCCTCGCAGCTTTTCCTAGGCCATGTGACGTCACATTCATCGGTCACATAGTCTAGGCGCAGCTCTGTCCCATTGAAGTGAATGGTGCTGAGCTGCGATACCAAGCACAACCACTGTACAATGTACTGCAACCGGTGCCTTCTCAAACAACTGGTCAAAAGGGGTCCCGAGTGTTGGACTCCCACCAAATACTGATAACTTGAGGAAAGGTCATCAGTTAAAAAATCTTGGAAAACCCTTGTAACTTTTGAGCACTTCTTAACTATCCTGTGAGGTTCATATGATCGAGTTATTAAATAACAGAGTAAACTTGTTTCATTAGTTAGGTAAGAGATCATTTTTCACACTGGGTATATGGGTATTTGATAGCCATTCTAAAAATGCAGTACTAATTCACAAACTGTTCTATGCGCTCAATTTCCTATTGTCTTCTAATAAATTCTGCTTAGATCGTCTTAATACTCATTGCTTGCAGCCAGCCTTCAGTAAAAGCTGTTAAACTGGCTCTTCGTTGTAAGACAAAACCACAAATATTCACATGCTTCTCCAGAATCCTGCAAACATAACTGTGATAGACATGTGGCTGGCCTATGCAGATTCATTTGTAATGCTGTCAATTAGAAATCTGTGTTCACAACAGATTTGAACACATCTAGTATTCATTTAGTTGACACAATTTGTTTCTTCAATTTATAATTAAATAGTATTTATGTGAAATCTTAAAGGGAACCTGTCAACTGCTCTACGCCCAGTGAGGGTGGCATAGTGTAGTCTGCATTGGTGTACTTTGTGCCAAGTTTATCCAATGACGCACATTGTTATATTTGACAATATATACACTCATATATATTTTTGAAAAAGTCGCAAAAAAATCCAGAGTGGAAACTCATTAACACAGCTAGGGCAAATTACCAGTTTCTGTGCAAGTGACAGAGATTAGCGCAAAATTAAATTTGGCTGCTTCGCCAAACTTCGACAAGAAAATCGATTCATTACGAATTACTTGATCACAAATCGCTTTCAACTGCATGGAGCGAGCACAATGATGCGGAATGGGGATCGCGCCCCCCCCCCATCATTTAACCTCTAAGATGCCACTTTCAATGCTGATTGCGGCATCTGTGTGTCTCATTCAGCCTTTAAGGGGTTAATCATGGGTTAAAAAAATAATATTCACATCATCCACTTGCTCACAGAGAGGCTATCCGCTCCTGAAGAAAACCTGCTCAGGACCTGAGGTGAGCGTGATGATGTCACATGTTCACATTGGGCACGCATGATGACATCATCACTGGCGACACTGCTCCCTTCCAGCGTGATCATGTGGTGATGTCATCACACTCAACACAGGTCCTTTGTTGGGTTTTCGTCAATCAAGACCGGAGTTGACGGGCTCTCCTCAAGCAAGTGGATGAGGTGAATTTTTTTTTTCATTACCGCGAAGCGCCGAGGACATTCAGCTTCGTGACTAATCAAATTTTCCCTGAAATTCAGATCAAAGTCCACTTCAGATACTTCGATTCACTCAATACTACAAGTGACCCCAAAAAAGTCCTATTTTGAGACATTTTGAAGACAGAATTCTGGGGTGCAGGGCGTGATAAATCTCCCCCTCCCTCATGTGTAAATAGCTTAGTTAAAGGGATTGTCTATTATTATAGTACAATAGCGTATTATCCTTAAAATACATACAATAATGATCTTAAAGTAATAAAACACACTTCACTGGACGATGTTGTGCTGCCTTTAGGTTTATAATATAAGGACTTAGTTGTGACCCCAATGTAAGAACTTGGATGCCAGACTATTTCAGTATGATTGATCTAAGATCCTGCCATAAGGTGCTGTGCCTGGAGGACACAAAATACTCCACAACATTATAAAACAGAAGCACCAAAGCAACACAGTCACCAGCAATTCATGGTTCACGAGATTAAACCAGTTCCCTTGGGATCTCTCTTAAAATTACAGCTGCAGCTGGAAATGAGTGCTTCCATTCTAGAGTTGCATATATATGGTGTATGTATATGTAAACATGTGTCGTGACACCGCATGTCCGCCATTGAGTAGAGAAGCTGTTGTTAAAAATTTGAATCCTACCCCTGGGTTAAAGCATAGCATTACCACAGCTTGGGGTGTCAAGCAACCCTGTCAAAATTGCAGAAAATCTGACATGGTCAGATTTTTTTGCAATGATCGCAAGGTTCCTTGGAGTTTAAGTTTCTCTGACGTCTATTGATTTATAAAGAAATTTGACCTTAAACAAACAGCGCCACCTCTCTGCATCAACAGGGATATACAGATCATATTAACACAATACACAGTATATCCGGTCCAGCTTAGTTTTAGATAGAGAAGCTGTGAAGCTTGCCTGTTATTCCAGCTATCTAATGTCAAAAACCGTCAAATTACTTAAAAAAGGGAATGAGAACTAGATGTGAAGGATTTTCACCTGCTCAAATGGAAACTTTTTACAATTAGAACTACTTTTTTAGTTTCCCTCCAAAAGTACATATTGTGACCTATATTTTTTATTTTTTTATTTTTAAAAAGGCCTTTTTAACTCTTTCCCGACATGCACCATACAAGTATAAAGCATGTCTAGTCTTTGAAGATGGCACATGCTCCGCTTTACACAGCAAATACACAGCAAATACTATACAAGAACACCAGTCAAGGACATTTAACCCTTCAGATGCCATGGTCAATAGCCTCCATGGGATTTGAGAGGCTTTTCGCTCCCTGGGCCTGAACAGCTCCCCCATGCCAACATCGAGGGAACCGTTAGGTTGCTGTGGAAACCTTGGCCCTCTGAAGGATCCAAGGCTTGCCACATCCTGCAGCAGGGCTCCATTGGAAAATAGCAAATCTCCTATAAACTGCAATGGTTATACATTGCAGTCTATGGGAGAAGTGATCAGATGATCGCTTGTTCAAATCCCTTAGAGGGGACTTAAAATAAGTAACAAAAAAGTTTTAAAAAGTTGTTAAAAATCAAAACTAAACTAAAAAAAAATAAACATAGATATTGGTGTGTCCCAAAATGGCATACTATTAAAGTATAAAAATACAGTGAACACTGTAACAGAGAGAAAATCAAAATGGCCCATTTGCTGTTATTGGTTGCTGCGCCTCCCAAACTAAATTAGAAAAAAAAATATTAAAAAGTCATATACACCTCAAAATGGTATCAATAAAAACTACAGAACACCCTGCAAAAAAAGTTATGGGGATCAGAATATGGCGATACAAAGAAAAAAAATTAATATTTCCAAAGTCTTTATTGTTTATACATATTCTTACACAGGAAGGACTATATAAATGTGGCATTGCTGTAATTATATTGACCCAGAGGATGAGGATAACAGGTCAGTTTTGCCTCATGAAGACAAAACCTCGTAAAGACAAAACCTGTAAAACTATGAAGAATTACATTTTTTCCCAATTCCACCCATTTAGATTTTTTCCATCTTCCTTCTATATCGTATGCAATATTAAATGGTGCCATTAGAAGTGCAACTTGTCCCACAAAACAAGCCCCATATGTCTATGTAAAACAGAAAAAAATAACTTTATGACTTCAGGAAGGCAGGCAGAGAAAAACAAAAAAGCAAAACTGGAAAAATGCTATTTCAGGAAGGGGCTAACAAAAATAAATGTTTACATGCCAAATAGTCAGCCACATAGTTTACCTCGTAATCTAAGAATGATAGGACTGATCTAAAGTGATGAAAGACAACCTATCAAATATAAAGGTCGGCAATACACCTAAAGGCCCTTTTACACATTACACACATCAAGGATGACTATTCCTACAAATGCTCGTTCCTGATATTCTGCCTATGTAAAGGTGAAACCAATCCTGAAAGGCTCATCAGCTAATGGAGTCGTTCATGCGGACACCTAAATTATCATTTCTGGAGTGCCGTCCATTTAAAAAATATCCCCCATAGTGCCCCCAGTATGATTAATGCCCTTATTAGTGGCCCCACTTATTAATGTCCCAATTAATTTCTCCTAGTACTAGTAATGACTATATTAATAGTCCTTAGTATGAATAATACCTCCACATGTATCCCTGAGCATTCAAGTGGATGAGATGAGTAATTTTTTGGTGCACTCTTGTCTAAAAGCGGTCCCATTGATTTCAGAGGGGTCCAAAATGTGCAAAGCTAGACATGTCCTACTTTTTGACAGCTGCCATTCACTGACCTTTAAAAAAAAACTATCATATCAATATAGCCCCATTGACTTCAATTGATTTAAATAATTGCTGTGTAATGGTAGCTTAAATGATGTCATACGGCCTTTTTTCCAGTTTGTGTGAATGTAGCCTAATTGATAATGGCAGAGTGATTTTTACTTTCCATTTAAGTTAATGCAAAAATTTCTAAAACCTGGTTATGACTTTAAACTCTTTATTTGAAGAAATTTGACCCTCCATGGCCCATTTTTTAATTAAATTCTGATCTGTATCATGGTCCTAAGGCTGTACATGATTTGGCCTTTCTAACAGTGTTTATTAATTGTTAAAATTGTTCACGTCTCAATTTTGTTAGATAAAGTTTAGCTTTTCCCTTCACTTATGTGACCAACTCAGTAGGAAATAAAGAAAATACCTTGAATATTACTAATCTATTTCCGCATTTCGGTTGTGAGCCTGATTTTTTCACAGTATTGTACTCACCCAGTGTCAGTCATTCCAAGCAAACAATTTTTGAAATTTACAGATAATCTGACAATTCTTGTGTGACTGCAGCTAAGAATGTGCCTTCAAATTGTCCCCCAGAGGTGTTTTATTAACTTCATTATATATCTCTTTGGGAAACCTCTTATGTAACAAAACTATATAAAAACATTAAATAAAATATATAAAAGACAATAACACATACTACCTACATCAATCCAAACTGTTACCATAGCTGTCCTAATCACTTAAAGGGGTATTCCCATCTTAGATAATGGGGGCATATTGCTAGGATATGCCCCCATTGTCTGATAGGTGCGGGTCCCAACGCTGGGACCCGCACCTATATCGAGAACGGTGCAGGGAGCACTGCGTCTAGAGGACCCCAGGGTCCGGCCACCACAGGGCGCAGGTTCCCGCTGCTCCCATAGAAATGAATGGGAGTGCACTGTGCTTGCGCGGCCACCACTCCCATTCATTTCTATGTAGCCGACGCCTATTTTCGCCGGCCCCATAGAAATGAATGGAGGGCGGCTGCGCATGCGCAGTGCGCCCTCCTTCGCTTTGAGGGCTCCGTTCTCGATATAGGTGCGGGTCCCAGCGATATGCCCCCATTGTCTAAGATGGGAATAACCCTTTAAAGGGAGTCTGTCACCTCCTATGCCCCTATAAAGCGCTTACATACACAAATAGCACACCTAATCATAAATCTACTGGTACCTTTGTCTTTTTCTTCAGACTTTTATAAGCTGCAAAAACGCTTTTTAATCCATATGTAAATGAGCACTTGGAAGTGCCCGGAGGCGGTGTTCACGGCCGTGGAGCCTGGGCTCCTGTGCTTTTTTTTTTCTGCTATCCCTGCCCCTGCCACTGCCTCCACCCACCCTCCTGTGCTATTTGAGTATGTAAGCGCTTTATAGGGGCATAGGAGGTGACAGACTCCCTTTTAAAGATTTAAAAAAATGAAGAACTCACTCTAAAACTTTTCAAATTTTTTGAATACCTCACGCTCTTAAAGACACTAAAAAAAACAGCCCTATTTGTCAAAAAAAGTTAAAGTGCGGGTAGCTCAGCTGATAAAATGTTAGGGCCAATAAAACATCACATACACAAAATTGCAGAATTTTTTTTAGGACTGGTTATTTAGGACTGAAACAATGTTAGAGTCACTTAGTTTTCAAAAAAAACTTTTAATTTCTTATATCAAAAGTTTTGAGTGCCGAGACTCCCACTGATCACTACAACAAGGTGAGAGAGGCTCTCCCATATTGTTCCCTTGCTGCAGGAGATGGGATCAATATAAGTTTATGGGACTGTCTTGATTCACCTGCAGGGAGGAGAGAAGGCACGATATGATAAAAACTATGTCTGACATATCAAAAGTTTTTGAGAGGCACTAATTTTTATTTTATTTTTTAATTTTTGAATATAAACATGTCAAACAAGGTAAAACAATACATAAGTGACAATAGTACATAGGTGTTAAATAAATGTACATACAGCTCAACTGTAGTTCTTACATAGTAACTGAATCAATTACATTATATAGGCCAGAGGAATAATGCAATGTACAATCCATGTACTCAAGGTTGTTTATATGTGACAGCACAGATTGGGGGTAAATATAAGCATAGAGGTGAATCCATACTTTATTATAGATAGAAAAAGTTAGAATCCCAGAGAGTGCCGATCTCTAGTTTAGATTCTCATGGTCTACACTAGGTTTGGATCAAAATTGTAGTTTAATACCATCATCGCACAACAGAAATAGGAATAGAGAAGGGAGGAAGAACAAGGGAAAGCGGGTTTCCATTTAGAGGGGAAGTAAGGGATAACTAATGACAACATCAAACGTATATTAATTAACCTCAGTGGTCATATGCTTTTTAGGTCGTTATTAGTGATGATCGAGCACCCAGGTGCTCGTACGCTCGGGTGCTCTGGCCGAGCAACCAAGCATAATTGAAGTCTATGGGAGTAAACCAGGCACCCCCCACTCGGAAGAGCGGGGGGTGCCTGGTTTACACAAGTGCCCCAAATTTTTTTTTTAAAAAGTACAAAGACAGAGACACTACTTACCTTCCCTGGCAGCTCCTTCCTCCCGTCCAGCAGGAAGACGGCGCACAGAGTGGTAAGTTTTACCACAGCGCCACCTGCTGGACGGGAGGAATTAGTACAAAGAAGAAGCCTGAGGAGGTAAGTGGTTTGTGTTTGTTTGCTTGTTTGTTTGCTTGTTTTCTATTTTTCAGGATCGTGAATGCAGAGGACTACGTCGGATTTGTTGGATTACGACGGAGCAGCTTTTTTATTTTTTAAATATTTTTTTTTTTTACACTGCAGTTTTAGTAATCACAGTTATCTACAGACGGCCATGATTACTAATACTGGGCTATACCGGTATGGCCAGCACTAACCCCAACATCTATTACCTCGGCACCCACCGCCACCAGAGGTGTCGGGAAGAGCCGGGTACCCGCAGGACCGGACCTTCTAAATTGAGGGTCCGGTTCTGGGGCAGCGGCAGGCTGTTACTGTTAGGCTGGGAAGGGCCAATAACCGTGTCCCTTCCAACCCTGGTAGTGCCAGGCTGCTGGTTATATCTGGCTGGAGAAGGAAAAAAGGGGGGACCCCACGCCATTTAAAAAAAAGAATTAAATAATTTCAAAAAATGGCGTGGGGTCCCCCCTTTTTTCCTTCTCCAGCCAGAAACAACCAGCAGCGGCAGCCTGGCACTACCAGGGTGGGAAGGGACACGGTTATTGGCCCTTCTCAGCCTAACAGTAACAGCCTGCCGCTGCTCCAGAACCGGACCCTCAATTTAGAAGGTCCGGTTCTGCGGGTACCCGGCTCTTCCCGACACCCCTGGTGGCGGTGGGTGCTGAGGTAATAGATGTTGGGGTTAGTGCTGGCCATACCGGCAAGCACTAAGCCCAGTATTAGTAATCAGGGCCATCTGTAGATAGCTGTGATTACTAAAACTGCAGTGTGGAAAAAAAACACACACACACTTATAAAATATTTTATTGAAATAAATACACCCCAGACCCCTGTTTGACCATTTTATTTAAAAAATAAAAAAGCTGGTCCACAGTAATCCAACGAATCCGACGTAGTCCTCTGCATTCACGATCCTGAAAAATAGAAAACAAGCAAACAAACAAACACAAACCACTTACCTCCTCTTCCTCAGGCTTCTTCTCCTCAGCAGCGGAGCCTCTTCATTACATTGCGCCCTCTGCTGGTGAATGAAAAAAATTACACCTTGAACTCTTCAATGAAAAAAAAAAACGTGATAGGTGACGGATCCGTCATGAACTCCATCGAAAGTCAATGTAGGACGGATCCGTTTACTATTGTGTCACACCAAACGGATCCGTCCTCCATTGACTTTCAATGGAGTTCATGACGGATCCGTCATTACCCCAATGCAAGTCAATGGGGATGGATCCGTTTACTATTGTGTCACACCAAACGGATCCGTCCCCATTGACTTGCATTGGGGTAATGACGGATCCGTCTTGGTGCGGGGAGGGGACTCAAGCATTGCGACTTTGGCCGAGCATGCTTGCTCAACACTAGTCGTTATCTTATTCTATATAATATGGGCTAGCAATCCATGCGTTCCATAATAAGCTAAACTTAGAAAAAGTAAGATTTTGGTACGTTATTACTTTCTCATAGCCACAAATCCTATTAACTAGATGTATTACTTCATTGATGTGTGGGAATGTTGGCTCCTTCCAATGGCGTGTAATTATTAACTTCGTGGCCATTAGGATATGTCAAAAATTTTTGACATCTCAGTAACCCTTTAACAGACTCCTATTTGGCGTTCCTCACAAAATGTCTGCTCTTTGGATTCTTAACATCTGTCAGCACTTGCCATACCTTAGCCATACTTAATGAACCGTTCTTATGTCTATGTGAAATTAAATAGAGGAAACAATTTCAGACTTCCTATTAACAGTTTATACACAAATACATTAATCACAGTTGGAAATTATTAGACACAACATTATTAATGCCCCACTTAGTTATCACAATCAGTATTCATGAATGTTTTACCTATAATTCATATATATAAAATGGCATTAGTAGCTAAAAAATATTTTGAAAAATCTGAATCTAAAGATTTATAACAGCCAATATACTTTAAAAGAAGTGTGAAGTTTTCTTCAGGTAACTAAACCACAAGGTTTTCTCCACCTGTTTGTTCCTGTGCCACCAGGCACTTTAGGTCCTTAACCAGACTGCCTTAATGAATGCATGTAAAGAACATAAATATGTTTTCAATTATTATTGGTTTAACCCTTACACTCCCAGCGCCGTACATGTACGGCGCTGGGGCGATGCGGGCACATGGCGCCCGCTCGCAAGTGCGGCGGGCGTCATGGCCGGCAAGTCTCTGCTGTTTCTAACAGCAGAGTCTTGCCGCTACTTACTTGATCGGCGGCGTCTTGCTGGGTGGTTAGATGCCGTGATCACACGTGATCACAGCATCTAGTTGCGTCTGAACCCGGAAGCGAACGCGGCCAATCGGGGTGTCTGTACACCATATGAAAACTGTAATCCTCGCTGGTGAGGATTACAGTTTTCAAAGTGCAATTCTTATTCTGGCCACTAGATGGCAGGCCAGGATAAGAGATGAGCAATTCTTGACTTTATCTGAGTCTAGAAAATCCCTGATTGCTCATAAAGAAAAAAAAAAGCCACAATATATCAGCTCATATTTGACCTTTCAAATAGTCAAAAAAAATTAAAAAAAATGTAAAAAAATATATAAAAAATAAAAAAGATATAAAAGTTCAAATCACCCCACTTTCCGTATAATTAAAAAATAAATACCTAAATAACAATAAATATAGACATCATGGGTATCACCATGACCGAAAACTTTTAAAATATATAAAAAAAATCCAATACTGCGAATTGTGTGGCGGAAAAAAGCGTCCAAATGGCGATTTGCCGTTTTTTGTCGCTTTTTTTTCTAAAAAAAATTAAATAAAAAGTGATCAAAAAGTCATACACACCCCAGAATGGTATCAATAAAAACTTCAGATCGCCCCGCAAAAAATGAGCCCCCATACAGCTCTGTACACAAAAATACCAAAAAGTTATAGGGGTCAAGATATGACAAGGAAAAAAAAAAGGGCAACTTTCTAATTATTTTATCGCTATCAAAACGCAGGAAAAACTATACATATTAGGTATTGCCGGATTCGTACTGACCAGTAGAATGAAAGTAATGGGTCAGTTTTAATGCACATCGAACGCTGTAAATAAGAAACCCGTAGAACTGTAGCGGAATAGCGTTTTTTTTGCAATTTCACCTGATTTGGAATTTTTTTCCCACTTCCCACTACACCATATGCAATATTAAATGGTGGTGTTGGAAAGTACAACTTGTCCTGCAAAAAACAAGCCCTCATACATGTGTGAACAGAAAAATAAAAGCGTTATGGCTGTTTGAAGGCAGGGAGCGCAAAACGAAAATGCATAACCGAAAAAACCTCCGGGAGTGAAAGGGTTAATAGCTTTTACTTCTGTTGGCTCAATGACTGTAATCTGTGATTCTTTTACTCAGTAGAGGATTAGCAAGCCTATTGTAAATTACAGTATGATTACATTATATCCTTACAATTCATGAGTTCAACAACTGTATGGCCAAAAATAAATATTTTCCAGCAGAATAAAACATATACAATAATGAATTCATTAAATTCACAAAATGTAGGGCTAACATAATAACGGCCCAAAAAGCGAGCTTGGAAAATATAGGCCTGTACGTTTGTGTATAACTTTTTAAGGTTTTATTAGAGATTGTATCCTGGAATATCTCAGTGAAAATAACCTGAGAACACAGCATTAAAGGACATCTGTCAGCAGTTTTGTACCTATCAAACCATGGGACCAACACAGATGCCTTCAGCTGCCAAGTGCACTTGCAACAGGTCAGCCAGTGTCATAGGGACAAAACTGCTGACAGATGCCCTTTATGTGGGATTGGTCCAATCAAAAGCA
Source organism: Rhinella marina (assembly GCA_900303285.1). Taxonomy (NCBI): domain Eukaryota; kingdom Metazoa; phylum Chordata; class Amphibia; order Anura; family Bufonidae; genus Rhinella; species Rhinella marina. Next base: position 99,986 of record ONZH01026924.1, read on the forward strand.
ACTGATCAGCTTCTAAGGGGGAAAGTTCCTGAATGGAACTGGATAATAAAGGTTGGTACTAGAGATGGGCCAACTTTTCGGAATTTGTTTTGTGTCAAATGAGTCAAGAAATTTAACTGAGGTCCAAACTGATTCTACGTGAATTGAAAGTGATCCACCAGTACATACTAAATGCTAAAACACTGGGTAACACTGACATGCAAAACTTAACTGTAGAAACCAGTGTCAGACCGCTGCTGCCAAGGCCAATAAGATTATGGGGTGCATCAAAAGGGGCATAAGTGCCTATGATGAGAACATAGCCCTGCCACTTTACAAATCACTAGTCAGACCACACATGGAGTACTGTGTACAGTTATGGGCTCCTGTGAATAAGGCAGACATAGCAGAGCTGGAGAGGGTTCAGAGGAGGGCAACTAAAGTAATAACTGGAATGGGTGGACTACAGTAACCAGAAAGATTATCAAAATTAGGGTTATTCACTTTAGAAAAAAGACGACTGAGGGGAGATCTAATAACTATGTATAAATATATCAGGGGTAATGAGATCTCTGCGTCTGGAGGAAAGAAGGTTTCTACATAAACATACGTAGAAGAGGATTATTTAGAGTAAGAGCAGTGAGACTATGGAACTCATGTAGCAGCACTAGTAGCAGCAGCAGTAGATGTGTGTGGCTGTGAAGGGGTAATAATAGTAATAGTGGTGGCTGGGTAGAGCTAATGGTAGCGGCAGTAGAAAGAGTAGCAGGGTGACAGTGGCAGCAGCAATATAGTATGGAACATGATGGTAGGCAGGCAGACAGTGGCATTTTGGGGCTGGCAATAAATAGCCAGCTTCAGCAATGGCTAATCTATTTATTGGCCTCAGCCAGAAGTGTGTGAAAATCCTCTAGGTTCCATGCCTCATTCATTTTGACAAGTGATGTTTTATACACTGGCAGAGGAAAAGTTTGTCCATTTGGGTCTGATGACTCCATCTGCTGCACTGAAAACTCTCTGAGGTGACACTGGAGGCTGGACAAGACAGTACACTGAAAACAAACTGGGCCTGTTATGGCCAATTCCAATCTGCCTACCCAAATGTCCATGTAGTCAAGGAACAGGGTGTGTGTCAGAGATAGTCTATAATCATTCAGAAAACTAGACAATTTTAAACAATGGACAGTAGTACGACTATCATACAGCAGAATTAAGTTTTGGAGAAGGGGCTGAACTATGCCACATTTCCATAATGACAAGACATTTTTTACAGACACCTGGCAAAAAGTCCAACAAATGGCATATATAATAAGAATTAAGAAGAAGAATTGAATTTTGTGGATAATGAGACAATTTTTACAGATATTGCAGAACACCTGGCTGGCAAAAAGTCGGCACCTGTGCCACATTTACATGATGGTGAGACAGGTTTTGCAGGGAGCTGGACAGATCTAGTAATGGCTGTTGAATTCAATTTTGAGAAAGACACAGATCTGTGCCACAATTACAACATCTAGTAAGTAAGGTCTCACAGAAGCTAACTGATGGTCGTAAATGGTTGTCTCAGGGCCATGCATTCCGTTATGGATGTCTCATGACGGAGCGGAGGGCAAGGAGGAGTCTGAGTAGTAGAAGAAGCAGCTGATGATGACTACAAGGACAACTGTACTGCTTGGGGATGTGGCCTGGCTGTTAAAAAGAAGACCGGGAGAAGGAAGACAGACTTGTTCTGATAAACATAGTAAGGCATGATTCCCACTACAGTGAAAAATGGACATGTGACCGATTAGCACCAATTAAAGTATATGGTGCTATTTACATGGTCATTTACAACCAATAAATAGCTGCTGTCAAAAAACAGGACATGTAATACATCAACCATTTGCACGTGAGGGGACACTTGCTTGTCACTGGATACAGCAGGTACTGTGCTCCCAGCTTGATCACATCACTATGCTGGGAGCATCAGGTCCTACGGCCTCCAGTGAAGAGCAAATGTCCCGTGCATGTTTTAATGGCCTTTTTTCACTGTCGTGTAAATGTAACCTTAGTTTTGTTGTGTCCTTGGCAGAAGCTCATCCTAGGTGACCATCAAGCACCTACACCAGCTCTTGGTAAATCATTCCTTAGAAAACACACTTCCTCAGTGATTCCACTAAAAATACCACTATGGTATACAATACCCACCCCGCTTCCCAATTAACTTCTATACTGTATAGACAGACATATACGTAGGCTGGCACTGGGAGGAAGTAAGGAGCAGGCAAGCTACTGAACATGTCGGGTTCACCACCGAATGCATGAGAAGGTGAACCAGCCAATGGAGAGGAAGCAGGGGGCACTACCAGTGAGGAAAATGCTCATACAAATTTATATATTTTATTACATGTGTATTGAGGTAATGCTTCATTTCAAATGCCCTATTTATTTACTGTCTTGAAATTCAGTCGAAGTATGTACTGTTGGTGTGTCATGTAAGGTACACCGGTTTGTGTGCTACCCATCCAAGAATTCATATAATGGTGTCATCTTATGTTTAAAATAATAAGTATTGTAATTTTTTGGGATCTTCTAGATAGAAGGAAGTTATTTCAAGGATATGTGCACTTCTTCAAACATTTTTGCATTGCTCTAATGCGTCTCTTAATTTTGAAAATATTCTTAAAAAATGTAGAAACCAGAAACTGCAAACAAACCTTGTCTAATCTTACACTGCATTCACATATTACTCCATTACTTCTCTTTTTAATAACCAGCAAAAAATAAGAAGATGGTATAAATGGAGACCCATAGGTCTGCATACAAGCTGTAGAGCAAAAACAGTAGACTAAGAACTGGTTCCCATCACCATGATCAGACTGGGAAATCCAGACCATGTATCGACCGCATCTCCTTGGCCAACTCCTCCTCTGATCCGAACTGACTATATCACAGTGTTTTATGATACAGTCAGTTCACATCTGCTGGCGGATCTATTGTACTGTAGTCACATCATCATGTGAGTACTGTATAATAGATCCACCATCAGATATAAACTGACTTTATCATAAAACACAGGGGAGCAAATACAAGGACCTTGTTTCCCAGGCTGATCACTGTTGTGTGAATCAGCCCTTAGACTTTTTTCACTTTAGATGATTTGGAGCAACCAAAAAAGGTCTGAAAAATCTGTTGGTGTACAGTATACAATGCTTTTTATGATACATGGTGTATTTAGTCATAGTTTATCTGGTGAATTTATCGGTACAGGTGGAAAGAGTGAGCAGTATAAATGGTTACACAACACGAGGAAATGCTAACAAGTCTCATCAAGATTCTGTATCGTTTCAAACGTTGTGATCTGGCATCAGAATGAGACATTGGAGCATGCTGGCAGTTCACAGCTCCAATAAAAACAGGAGCATGATATCAGATCATTTCCTCTGGCCTGAATGCAAGAACTATCTAGAGTGCAAACACTAGTCTCCATCAGTAAGAAAATCCTTCTTGGAAATTGTGTTTGTAAATTGTAATGCATGAGGATGATGACCTTTCATTACTCAATTATGTGATTCCACATAGACACTTTCACATGCCAGGAAGCTTTAGAAAACTTTTTTTAAATGAGCAAACTGTAAGTTATTTAGATGATGTTGAGTATCTTATATCACATAAACTAAACTGTCTATAGTTTGTGTTGGAATAGGCAGAAATGAAGTAGATCTTTTGCAGATCAGGGGTGTACTGTAATATATATATATATATATATATATATATATATATATATATATATTGTTTTGTTTTTGGCTTTTTAAATAGTCGTGTAATGTCTTTTTTTTTTTGTGTGTTCCATCAGCAGAAAAGCCCCTCCAAGACACCTCCTTGTACAGATGGTATGCTGGGCCTCAAGTCAGCCCAGTGTTTGGATGGAATAAAGGCCTCTGGGACAGAGCAGCTTTGTACACTGTACACCCAAAGGTAGGAAATTCAACATATTGGGCCTAATTTATAGTAAACATACATTGCAAGTTTGTTACATTTTCAACATCAGTTGCTCAAAAATTTTTGCAAAAGTGATTTTTCTCAGCTACCTTCACCACTTTTCCACAAAGGGGTGTGGCGAGGGAGAGGGTTGGGTCAGGCCCATGACATATTTATCATCTATTAGGCCAGTTTTGTAGTGTAAAAGAACAATGGGGCTGACAAAGATATTAGAATAGGCGCACAGACTGCCTGATGCTGTGCCTAATTTATGACAAAGGCTCTTTAGCCAAAACGTTGCATCTGGAATAAATTCCAACGCAAGGACGTTTTCCTTTACCTTACATATGGATTACTCTTTCTAACACGGGCAGGCTTACCACTTTCCCGAGAGACGTGCACCCATCGCAGATTTACTAGGTTTGTTGTTCACCCCATCATACTTTAAGACATACCTCTTATCATAAATTAGACACATCTTCTGGCAGCTCACCTGGTTATCATAGACTGGCGTACACTGCCGTTCTATGATAAATCTGGATTCTGATTTGATGCAAACTTTGGAAAATTTGGGTCAAATTTGATTTTATTTAGAACTGATTCACTCATCTCTACTGCAGATGGATTTGTTTCAGCAAGTGAGCATTATGGGCAGGAAAGAACATGCTGCCATACTCTCTGTATGGAGCAATGGTCCACATGGAAAATCACCTATATTAATATACCCATTCAGTTTAATGGGTCAGTCAGGGGTGGGATTCAAGTTTTTAGCAACAGATTCACTACTCAACAGGGGACACGCAGCGTCACAACACATGTTTACATAGACATATATCATATACGTGCTGTCCGTCCTAAACTCACATAGCATCTGAACAGAAATATTGCATATCTTAAACCAGCCTAACAGTCTCTAGGTCATTTCTGTCTGACATAGGATGAGATGATGGACATTTATGTTTAGTCAAGTGATCATAGGGCATAGCTCCATTTCCTTCTAATTTGTATGCTTTGTGTTTCCCTTTTCATGTTTTCTTCTTGTTTTTCTGTTCTACAGCTGTATAGCTGTATATGTAAGCATATAACACTTGCAGTAGTGTACTGGTTTCACTTTGCTTGAATATTTCATGCTGTGAGAGCTGTTCTGGATTACGTACTAGAATAGTCCAGGTATCTTCAAGGAAGAAAAAAAGCAGAAAGTGTTTGATGTGCTATATAAAACCGGCCACGCTTTGATTTGATGACTTCTATAATAGCTTCCTCATGACAAATAGGTCACTTGTTAACTTTACCAGGGATGAAACTCACACACATATTAAGCCATCTGATTTACATTACATTGGCCACAAGGATATTAAGACATGTAGGTGGTAGTAGACATAATACTTCAAGGTAAGACAAACATATAAAAATGATTTTTACATACACTGATCATTTTTCATCATCTTTATTATGGGATTGCCATAAATTCATAGGATTAAAGAGTTCATGAAAAGGAATCCATCATGGAATGATTGACAAGTTTTGACTCTGTCTTCTTCTCAGTATCAATGTCAGTATACAATGAATTTGTGTCATATATTGCACAGCAATGTTAACAGTATCACTAACACAGGAGTATTAAAGGCATTCTTTCCATTTATCTCAATTCCTGTTATTAACACAAACTGACAGCATAATTACATTCCATTTTTTAGAATGTTACTATTTTACTTTTACTTATTTTAGAACAACATACAACTATACTTTATAGTTATTATTATTTAATAGCCTAAAAAAATACAAAGCTGGATAGTATTTAGGAACCTAATGGGTTGTCTGATTAAAGGAGTTGTCTCATTTATCATGTAGAGAAAGTTAATACAAGGCACTTACTAATGTATTGTGATTTGTCCATATCGCTTCCTTTGTTGGCTTGATTTAATTTTCCATCACATTATACACTGCTCGTATCTAGGGTTTATGACCATCCTGCAATCCATCAGGTGTGGCCGTGCTTGCACACTGTAGGAAATAAAAAAATAAGAAAATGAACTCAACTTTTAAAATGCTTACCATTCCAGCCGTGTGGCTGCCAGGGGTCCCTGCTGGACTGAAAGTGATGGGTACCAGTTCTTGGCTTCAAGACTGCTGAAGCCAGTCAATGAGCTCAATGGCCATATGTGCAAGAACAACACATTATCAAACAAATGGTCAATTGCACAGAGTCCATTGTAATTGCAATGCATATAACTATGACACAGCACCCAGTAAAACGACTGACAGCCTTACCGAGGCCGCCTGACTGTCTCTGATTATGAATTATATGATGAAGATTGGGGTGTTGGAATGATTCACATTAATAATAAATGGAGCATTGTTTGCAACTCTTAATAAAATAGCTGCCAGTCATCCTGAGGCCTTGGTTACACAATGACAAACTTAATCCTATCCTCTCTCTAAAACCAATTGCTGTCACTTAATGATAAAATCTAATTAGCTATTGTCTTTTCTTCACTATGAAATAACCAGTCTAACCCTAAAATAGCCATACTCTGTGTTTTTAAGATCTCTTTCCTCTATTTAACAGATGTGTTGTCCCTTCAATGTACAAGCTCAGTAAAACATGGAAGATCCTGGCTCGGATCTTATATAGCGCCTAAGACTCATCCCCAGACATCACAGCTATAGCCCCTCATAAATGGCTGAGGTTGATTGCAAGGCATTATGGCGTCATGTGATCTTCCGTTTTCATCTTCTCTGTATTTGAATATGTAAAAGACACCATTTTTATTTTGTGGCGGATAAATACCAAAAACATCAGATTAGTTGGAAACAGAGGATTTTGGGAGATTCATAACAAATTTTATTAGTCTAGAATGGATTCATAATTGAATCGATTGTGGTAATTTTGCTTTGGGGAAAAGACAATTAATCACAATTCATAAAAGGTCTATGTAGAGATCTATAGAAAGTGTTTTTTTTAGCCAGTACATAAAAGTAAGGAAAAATATGTAGAACTTGTTGAATTGAATAAATTTAAAGGAATGTGAATACCTGTCTTGATATTGGAATATATCATTTATGACAAATATATTACTTAAAGAGCATCCATCAGCATTATCAACCCTAATAAACCAGGTATATTGCCTGGTTGGATTGATCATGCAGAGTAAAACAATATGTTTGTTTTTTCTCTAGGGTGAATAGTTGCTTTCCGAACTTGGGAAGATGCAGAAGATGCATTTCGCAAGTGCCAAGTTATCTCACTGACTTGGCACCACCGCAGTGGATCTGATGAGCTCAGAAAGCAGGGCTCATTAGATCCACTGCAACAATGCTGAGCCACTGAGCTGACTTAATGCTGGTGCAAAAACACAGGGCTAAACGAAATGTCTAGCCCAATTACTCAAATCACCCCCTTATCTAAACTAGTGCAAAGGAAAACTGGCTTAGTTGCCCATCGCAACCAATCAGATTCCTCCTTTGGACAATGAAAGGATCAATCTGATTGGTTGTTATGGGCAACTAAGCCAGTTTTCCCTTTCACCAGTTTTGATAAATCTCTCCCAGAGTTAAAACATAGAAATGTGGTTGTCTGCAGACAGCACTAGAAGAACTTTAGGGGCTTACTATATTATCATTGATTTCACTTTATATACAGTAAGTTTATTAATTTCCTTTACTGGTGGCTGTATGTAGCCAGAATGTTATTATATCACATCAGGATTGTTTGCTGTTTTTGCATTTTACTTGAAATTTCTTAGTAAAAGATACTAATAACACTCTAGGAATAACTTTTTGAATTTGTAGTTCAAAAGTAAAAATGTAGTATTTACTGAATTTTGCAAGTCAAAACTTTTTGTTGCTAATTTAAAATTGTGTAATCAGTTGTTATTGTTTTTTGTGTCTGTTTTTCTTTAAGCTTCTTTTTTTTTTTTTTTTCTAGGCGGAAAGAGTAATGTCCATGTTGTACTATACTCTGATTATAGCATTTCTGATCGGCATACAGGCTGCACCAAAGACCAAGGACCATGCCCCAGCCGGCTCCTCAACAAAGCATCGTATTCAGCATCATCACACACATCGAACTAAGACTCTTCACCGAAATCATGGCAGAATAGAAACAAATGAACCTGCACATTTTCACAACATTACAGTTGACCCTAAACTTTTCAGGAGGAGGAAATTCCGCTCTCCAAGGGTTTTGTTTAGCACCCAACCTCCACCATTGTCAGAGGACCTACGGAACTTGGAATATTTAGATGATGAGGAATCCCTCAATAAAACTATCCGAGCGAAAAGAACGGTGCATCCAGTGCTACATCGTGGGGAGTATTCCGTATGCGATAGCGTCAGTATGTGGGTTGGTGAAAAAACCACAGCCACTGACATCAAGGGAAAGGAAGTAACTGTGCTGGGGGAAGTCAATATAAATAATAACGTTTTTAAGCAGTACTTTTTTGAGACCAAGTGTAGAGACCCAAAACCAGTTTCAGGTGGATGCCGTGGGATTGATTCAAAACATTGGAACTCCTATTGTACCACCACACATACATTTGTCAAAGCATTGACAATGGAAGGGAAGCAAGCAGCGTGGAGGTTCATCCGGATAGATACAGCTTGTGTCTGTGTGCTCAGCAGGAAGGGCCGATCATAAATAGACACTTCTTGCTGTTTTATCTTCTCCCCACCCCTACCTCAGCCTGTAAATTATTTTAAATTATATGGACTGCATGATATATTTAAAATTTTTACTGTAAAAAAGAGACTATTTATTAAAAACTTTTCAAAATGGGTTGTTTGTTATTTTTTTTATACCTTACCATTTTTGGAGTAACGTGTTCAGGTTTGCTCTCTAATTTAGAAACCAAAACATATGGTATGCCTTACAGAACTTATTAGACATTGATAATATTTTCTTATAATTTATTTGCCAAGGATAAATTATTTTCATTGCTGTTCACCATCAATGAGTAGAAAATATGATATGCTAATGATAATAAATATTGTATGTATCTTTCTTTTCAGCTGGAAATGTATAGTTTTTTTAAGAATTCATATTGCATATAAAATAAAGCAACCTAAGTCAAAACATGAGACCAAAAGTCTAATAGGTGCAGACTTTGGTTGGTGGAGGTCTGTGACATGTTTCTAAATCGTAGCATTTGAATTACATGCTATCTCAATCTGTTTAGTATAAAAATATAGCATAATATATATATCATCTAAGCCACTTCCCGCAGCATCGTACATGTACAAGTCACTTCCTGCAGCACCGTACATGTACGGCGCTGGTCAGAAAGGCGTTAAGAGACCTCTGGAGGACAGTTACTTTTTTTTTTTTAACACTTTTTTTTTTTTTTTAACTGTTTCCACTCTAACTGGGCATCCACAGGAGCCCCAGTTACAGGGGAAAATAGCCCCCTGTGGGGGCATTAGACACAGGCAGAGCTGATCAGGGTCTCCTTAGACCCTGCAGCACTGCTCTGGCCCCGAGACACCCGGCTGTCACGTGACCACCAGAACTAACACAGGAAGCGGCTCTGCCGCTTCCTTCCTCCTCCAGCATGGCCAGAGGTACCGTTCTCCTCCTGCACAGGAGAAGGCAGAAGCAGTAATAAACCGCTCCTGTCTTCTCCTCAGGGTCCCTGCTCTGTCTGTGAGCCGGGACCCGACCTGCTCCTGCTAGATTATGGGAGCAGGAGCTTTAATCCTTTTAATTATTTAATGTAATTAAAGCGCTGCCTGCACATGTATATACGTGCTATCTGCACGGGGCATGTGCAGATAGGACGTATATATACAGATGGCTGACGTGAAGGATGCTATTAATACAGCTATGGAAGGGGGAAGATATAAGGCTCTTGCCGATGAATTGAAAGTATTTCTGGAAAATAAAAAAAATCAAAGGCATTACCTCAAGAGGTTATAATGTTTTGATGAAACCATAAACAAAATAAGACCTTGTTAACGGCAAAACAAAAATGGAAGGAAGAGATTGTGGATCTGACGGGCGAGCAGTGGGAGGATGCATTGAAAAATAGGTCTGGTTTCTGTGAGAGCTTTGCATGGTATTTCTCATTTTTTTTCTTATTCATAGACTTTATTGTACTCCATTGTTACTTAAAAAATGGGTTTGAAAAATACGGATGACTGTCCGAGATGTGGGAGAGATCAAGTAGGTATTTTTCACCTATTTTGGAAATGTCTGAAGTTATACCGGTACTGAAAAGGGGTTACGAACATCATTAGGGAAATTCTGGGGCTTCAGGTCGAGGATCTTACGGTTTGTTCATTAGGGGCAGTAACACATTTGGGGAAGTCTAAAGCTGAAATACAGCTTCTTGCTAGAGCCCACTTTTTGATTGTTAGGAAGTGGAAAGATAAAATTCCACCCTCGTTTACAGAGTGGATTGGATTGGTGAACAGCGTAATTAGAACGGAGAAAATAATATTTGATAATTTAGGAAAGAGGGAATGGTTTTTGGCTGTATGGAACCCATGGTTAAATAAATACCAAGGCTAGAAGGGAAGGGGGAGAAGGAAGGGGGAAAAAATCCTTGCACTGCAAAGGACTTTAAGGCATCAACATTTTTAAATGGTACAACATTAGTGTTGAGCGAGCATGCTTGGCCGAACTCGCTGTTCGGCCGAGCATGCCTACGCTCGGGTCCGCTCTGTGTTCGGCCGAACACAGAGTGTACTCGAGCGCAATGCTCGAGTCTCTTTCCTGCACGTTTGTTCGCTGCTACGCAGCGAATAAACGTGCGGGAAAGTGCTGGCATTCACTGTAATGTTAATTTGTACGCGTACGAATTTGTTAATTTGTACGCGTATGAATTCGTACGCGTAATGCGTACAAATTTGTATGCTAATGCTACGCATTGTACGCTAATGCATACGAATTTATACGCTAATGCTACGCATTGTACGATAAAGCGTACAAATTTGTATGCTAATGCTACGCATTGTACGCTACTGCGTATGAATTTGCATGCTAATGCTACGCATTGTATGCTAATGCGTACAAATTTGTTTGCTAATGCTATGCATTGTGCGCTAATGCGTACAAATTCAGTTAAGTAGCATACTTTTACGAGTGAAAGGAGCAAAAGAGGAGAAGTCGCGATTCTGACCTTTTTCTATTAACCAGACACCCCCCCCTCTTCCGAGCGGGGGGTGCCTGGTTTAGTCCCATTGACTAACATTATGCTCGGGTGCTCGGCCGAGCACTCGAGCACCCCCTAGTGCTCGGCTAGAGCACCCGAGCATACGAGCACAGAGGTGCTCGCTCAACACTATACAACATGGCTTGATTTCCGATGATTTGTAGAAGAAGTTAACTGCTCAGCTCAAAAAACACTGGCATCAACCGGGTGAATAGTGGATAGAGCTTCTTTATGGATAAAATCACAGCAAAGCCAGAACAACGTGTTTCGCGGATACTCCAGTCCCCTTCATCAGGTTAGGACTTACTAGTAATTTCTTTTTATTTTTTATTCCCACATATCCCTAACTATGTCAATGTCGGAAGGATAATTGATTATGGCAACCTGCAACACATATGGGGACATTTATGAAACTAGTATAAAGTAGAAGTGGCTTAGTTGTCCCTAGCAACCAATCAGATTCCACCTTTTATTTTCCAAAGGAGCTATCAAAAATGAAAGGTGGAATCTGATTGGTTGCTATGGGCAACTAAGCCAGTTCTACTTTATACCAGTTTCATAATTGACCCCAATAATCTCTTATATAGAATAATCAGAGTTATGATTTGTCATAACTATAATAATTACTAATGGATAAATACAATTGAAAATGTTAAAAATAATGAGTATTCTATATAATAAAGAGACTCCTAATTTTTGAGTAAAAAAAAATTAATGTACTGCCAACTTTTAAAGGGAATATATCCATAAAATGATATCGTTTTAATCAGTTTATTTTATTTTTAATTTTTTTGTCCAAATTTTACACTGGTGACCACAGTGGACGTAAACATTTTTTGGAGCTCATTTGTCAGCTTTTCTGCATAGATGTAAAAATGAATAATGAGTATAAATGAGCGAGCACTAAAATGCTCGGGTGCTCGTTATTCGAGACGAACTTTTCCCGATACTCGGGTGCTCGTTTCGAGTAACGAACCCCATTGAAGTCATTGGGAGACTCAAGCATTTTTTGCAGGGGACCAAGGCTCTGCCTACGGAAGGCTGGGTGAAAACCTGGAAACATCAGAAAATGATGGAAACACCACGGAAATGGACAGGAAACAGCAGGGGCAGCATGCATGAATGCCTCTGAGGCTGCCTAATCCCCCCATTACCCCAAATTCTCCTGCAACAGCCTGGTGGTTACCCTCGTGGCAATTGTGCTCACCCAGACCAGAAAGGTGAGGCACATGCCCATCACATGTTAGGGAAGCACCCAACTAGGTGCAACGAAGGTCCATCACCCATGCCCATGCTGGCACTGCTCTCCTATCCCCAGCCACACGATGCAGGCATAAGCCTGACACAGCATGGCGGTGACACCAACAAGTGACCAAGTTAGATGAGGTAGCAGGTGAGCCACCCAAAAATTTAGCCTGACGCATCATGGCGGTGACAACAGAGTGACCGAGTTAGACTGAGGTAGCAGGAGGTGAAGCACGGATGGTAATTCGAAGGAGGAGGAGGAGGGGTTGGAGGAAGAGGCATAGTAATTCTGAGAAACCGTGACCGAGGTAGGCCCCGCAATCCTCCAAGTGGGCAGTACATGAGCGGCCAACGGTAGCAGGTAGAGCACATAAAAAATTTAGCGTCGCCCTGTATCGCTGTGACTACACATTGACCGAGCTACACGACTGTAGCAGGTAGAGCACAGGAAAAATTTTGCGTGGCCCTGTATGGCTGTGGCTGTCAATTTAGGTACGGTTGTCAACTATGAAATTGATCAAGTGGGGTATGTGTTGTATGTATTCTTCTCAGTTTAATACCGTATACGTCATCTATCCGGAAAAATAGTTTGGAGAGATAGGAAGAGAGGAAAAATACGTATTTTTAAAAGTGACGTTTAGTATAGATCAGTTAAAGAGAAAGAAAGGATTTTATGAAATGGATTTGTATCACTGAGAGCAAAAAAACGTATTTTTTTACGTGACGTGCAGTATAGATCAATTACACAGAAATAACGGATTGTGGTCTGTGCAGACTGAGGTGCTGGACTGTAACTCACAGAATTGTTCCACTGAGCTGTATGAAATGGATTTGTATCACTGAGATAAAAAAAAAATAAGTTTTTTTTTTTTAACGTTACGTGCAGAATATATCAGAGAGCAAACTCAGCTCCTGCTGACTGTGGCTATTTTCACTGCAACGTGACGTACAGTATGGGTCACCTGGACAGAAAATACGGATTGTGGTTTGTGGTGACTGGCCAGCTGAACTGTGACACACAGAATGGTTCCACACAGCTGTATGAAATGGATTTGTATCACTGAGAGCAAACAAAAGGATTTTGTACTGTGACTTCCACTATCAGTTAGACAGAAAAAAATCTTCTGCAGACTGTGCCTATTTCAATGAAACACAAAAAAAATTGTCCCACTTAGCTGTTTGAAATGGATGTGTGTCACTGAGAGCCAAAAAATAAACTTTTTCCAGTCTCCCTGTAAAATGCTGCAAATATGGCGGTAGCTGCACTACTAGTGCCAGCAAGCCCAGTCACAAGCAGATAAAAAAAAAAGGGTCTTGTAGCCCTAACAAGGGCTGTTGGGTTCTTTTAGAATCACTCCTGCCTAACACAAATCTAGTAGAACACCCTAACACTCTCCCTGTATCACACTGCAGATCTGTCCCTAACGGCATCCAGGCAGCGACTGAGCCGAGCACCGCGGGCAGTCACTAGTATATTCCAGGGTCACCTGATCAGGCCAGCCAACCCCTGCTATCGACATGTAAGTGCCCCACGTGATGCTGGGTGTACCGCAGAGTCTCCTGGCTTGTGATTGGCTGAGTTTATAGCCGCCAAAAATTCAAAAGGCGGGAGATGCCATCTCCTCGAGCATGGTGAGATACTCGTCCGAGTAGCGAGCACTTACGAGTACCCTAATACTAGAACAAATATCAAGCTCGGACGAGTATTCTCGCTCATCTCTAATAATGAGTAATCTCATTATGAGTGGAGGTTGAGCAAGTATATGGTATGTCAGTTGTATTGTACGGCTGAAAGCCTAAATAAGGGCTATTATACCCTTGCAATATGCATAATGTCCCCCAGAGTGGCCCCCAGCAGTAAGAATGTCCCTCAGGGTGGCCCCAGCATTAATAATGTGCAGGTTTACCTCATCCACTTGTATGCGCAGAGGCAGCCACTCCTCTCTTGATGCTGAAGGACCTGCACTCCCAGCGTGATGATGTACCCATGCTCTCACAGGAATCATGCTCTCTTAGTGATCATTTTAACCCCTAAAAGGCCATTTTCCACTAGTGTACCCAATTTTAATGTCCGTTAGATATGTGATTTTAATGGGGTCCATCCGGTCATGAAAAAGGACAAAAATAGGACGTCCTGTTTTTTTTATGGCCACTATTCACTGGCCGTTAAAAAAGTCCATGTGAATAGCCCAATTGACTTCAATTGGTTCTAAAAACGGACATAGCTAAGAAAGTTCTGTTTGCATCTCCTCTGTTACTCTATGATCTCTGGGAAGGGGGTTGTACTTTATCACTTCCAGGAGACTGCAATTATTTCTGACATTTCTCTGTCACAAGCACAGACATTCTGCTGCACTGTCCATTCAGATTTATGTTTTAAAAATAACAAGTAGCTACGTTATTTCTTCTTTAGAGGCTTAAAGGCGTTATCACATGGTTAATAATATATATATATATATATATATATATATATATATATATATCTACAGTAATGCACGTCACTATTTCAAATGTCAATGCAAAAAAACAAAAAAATCTCTCTCCAGTGTATATTTCTCGTATTTCTGCTTCTCCATTCATTTCCCTGCAACTCTGGTCTCTTCATGTTGTGTGGGTGGGCACGAGCTTGTCTCATGTTGCATATCCCAGTGGTGCAGTTAGCTCTAGCTGACAGCCCCAGCTCTACCACTTTGGCATTTATAACCCCCCCCCCCCTTCTTCCCCATTTTCTTCTTCATTGTCTAGAGGTCAATATAGCTATGAATGAAAAATCCCTGGGTCGCTTCAGTATGAGATCACTATGCTGGTGCGGAGAGCAGGGAGGGAGTAGGGAAGCTGCTGCACAAGTTTAGCCCACCATTGAATGAAGGAGAAGGGAGGAAGTGTGCAAAGTTTTGACCAGAGGGGAAACAGCAGGGGTATGTACATAAAAAAACTGCCAATTGTTTTATTCCATGGACATTACAATAAAGGGGTAACCCCTTTAAACAAGCAAGAAAATAAAATCGGAAACATGTTGTAGGTCCATATGAGCACATAACACATGAGTAGGTAAATGTTCAACACTATGGTAGGTCTACATCCAAGTGATTGCCCAATGAAACCTATTGAACTAATGTATAATGGCAATTGAGGAACTGGTCTGCAGGCTTCCAGCTTCCCTCTTTGGCCCAGTGATCCATAAGGTTAAGTTCTCTACTCCAGGTTTTTTTTTAACTTAATTTTACATATATTACTAACTCGCCACCCTAAGGCTCCTTGCAGACGAGCATGTGACACGTATGTCTTCTGCATCGCAGCCCCTAGCCTGAACTCCCGGCACTGACGGGGGCACATAGCATTATACTGATTTATGATGCTATGTAACCCTTACAGTTCTGGAATGTATTGGATAAACCTAACAGCATTATGTTAGTGTTATCCAACACATTCCAGAACTGTAAGGGTCTGAAAGGGGCCTAACTCAGTTCTTTCCTGCATCTCTCAGGCCCCTTTCCTCTCCACACTCCTCTGTATATATGTATTTTGTTGAAGAGGTATATCTCCCCTATCTAGAGGACCAAGTGTGTAGATGTATAGTAGGTTAGTGAATACAGTGATTAGCCGCAGTTATATAAACCTCTGACTTAAATACGCTGCCTGTCTTTACTGTGCGTGATGACTCTCCAGTGTTGTTGTAGCTTCACACCGGTCTTCCTGCCTACTACATGTACAGCAGAACAGGAGAAGAGAGAGATGAAGTGGCAGAGAAGGCGGACAGGCTCAAACTACATCACGTAGAATAACATGGAGCCCCTATAGTGTAAGGGGATATGAGCTGTTTCACGAATATGTCATGGCTGCCCTCAGAGGACACAGGTGAGTGTATTGTGATGACACTCTGGCCCCTCTGTCTCTGCAAAGCCAGGCATGATGGAAAAAGTAGGATTCATTAGTAAAATCATACCTTAGGGGAGAAAGAATTAAGATAGCTGACAACCCACAAATTACACATCAAATAAAACAGGTATACACAAGGCATACACAAGAACCTCTATCTTATTATTTAATAATGGATTATCGTGCACTATATAGGCAAAGACAAAATCCTGGAGTGCTTCTATAAAGAATAAATCCAGTTATTCATCAGTTTATATATGTAGCTGACCTGCTCTCTCTTAATCTTGGTCAACACACTAATTAGACAACATTTATTACTGCCTATTAACATTTTAACATCAGTGTAATTCAGCAATAAGTGTGTGAGTACAAGTGTTAAGGATAACCTCAAGGAGGATTTTTGAATTACATCCAGTGATAGGAGCATTAAAATTAGCATGGCTAAACAAATACTCAGTAATGACGCCACCAAAATTGGCATTAGTATGGACAGATTTTCTTTGGTTAATTTAGGTGTTCTTTTGTACAAATAAAATAAATCCTAGAAATATTTGGCAAATGGTTCCAAGATGCAAAAGAATGTGTGCAACAAAGTAGTGAATGCAATTCTGATGTGATTTTGTTGTCTATGTCAAAATTAGATTCCATGCTGTAGGTGACGGAAGTTCACAGAAAAGTTGCATATCTAAAAATGAAATAAAAGTGACCATTGCATGAATGTATTATAGTACAGTTGCTGCCACTACTGATCAGTAGCATAAAGATGAAAAAAATCTGTACTCAGCCAGGTACTCATAGCCCATTTTACATGTTTGTTAAAATAAAGAATAAACTGACAAATTAATCTAGTCTGAATGAATTTGGCCATTGCATTTTTTTAGCTACTAATAAAGGATTGAATAACCACTTACTTTTTTTGGCCACCTAATTTTCCCACGTTTCTTTGTGGTTGTTTTTCTAGCGTTTTTAAACAGAGTATAGTGATTTCTTCATTACTTTTTTCTCCTATAGAGAAGGATATGTCAACACACCTGAACAAACTGCCAAGAACTTCTGTAGGCTACATTTTTTAAAATCAAGAAACAAAATATATTATAAACGTGCTTTTAACAGATAAAATACCTTTATTAAATCTCCGTAGAGGGGTATAATACCCCTTATACTCCTCTATGGAGATTTAATAAAGGTATTTTATCTGTTAAAAGCATGTTTATAATATATTTTGTTTCTTGATATTCAACCCTAGGTGTATTTAGTATTTAAAAACATCCTACCATATATGCATTTACATTTTTTAAAAGAATCCTGAAAAATCAAAAAAGGCCACCTAATCATCAAAGACAAAAAAAGCACCACCTAATCAGCAAAAACTTCAGTAGCAAAAAAAAAAATCTATTGTGTCCTACGTTTCATGCAGAATTTCCTGCAGACCTTTAGCTGATGTTTGGAGCTGGGGTATTTACAGCAAAAAAAAATCACCAAAAATGCAACTAAAAATGCCAGCAAAAACCTGTGTGTGAAATCACCCTCACTAACCTAAATACTCCTGATCTCTAACTTAATTTGTGCCAGAAACTGTTGTACATGACTTGCAATACACTTTTTTATGTGCTTTGGACACTTTTTGTGACTTACCAGACATGGGTTGAGGCTTAGAGGTAAAGAAGGCATTGTTTAGAGGGAAAGGGGCATGGCCTAAAATGAGAACATTCTGGCACAGAGTAAGCCAACCATAATATTTGACAGAAGTAGTAAATATGTTGTGTCTGCTGTATAGATTTTCATCCATCCAAACTAGGGATGAGCGAACTTTTGAAAAGTTCGGTTCGCTTCGCTTCGGCGAACTTCCGTGAAGTTCGGATTCGTACGAACCGAACCTAAAACGAACCTTGCTATAACGGCTGAATAATTGCTGCTAAAATAATGGGAGTCTGATAGGGTATAGTTTCGTTTACTTGCAGTTGCTATTACAATGAAAAAAGTGGAAAAAAATCCAAGTGACTTCAACAACGGCGACGCAAAATATACGCATATTTGTGAATTTACACTAATGCGTACGCTAATGCGAACATTCCCGCACAAATAACGAACATACAGTGTAGCGTTGTCAAAGGTACGCTACTTAACTGAATATGTACGCATTAGCGTACTCATACACTGCGTCTGCGAACATTCCTACTCAAGTAACGAACATACAGTGTAGCGTTGTCAAAGGTACGCTACTTAACTGAATACGTACGCATTAGCGTACAAATCTTTAACATACTATTCGTACGTACGTACGTACGCACGCACGACGTAGAGGCATAGACTCCACCCCTTTTACTCCTCCTCCCTCTCGAGATCCAGTCAGCGCGAGAGAAGACGCAAGAAAGATGGTGTCTCGCCAACGTGGCCCTGACTGGGGCGGAATGGTTTGGGGCACTGACCCCTATGAGCCTACAGAAAAGCCCGAAGAAATATATTGGGAACAATGGAACAGGGACTCCCGGCCCAAGAAGCCGCAAGAGACACCCGCCGCGCCGGCTGGTGTGGTGGAAGCGGCTGCAGCTCCCGCTCCGCCGCCCTGGAAGAGAGATTATTTGCTGAGGCAGAACCCCATGGTTCCCGAAGCAGTGACCGCAAAGGCCCTCACCCTCTGGGAGTACAAGAGACGCGTGGAGGAGTGGGTGGTGCAGGTCTTAGAACACCCCCGTACCGGAGATCCCTTACTGGAGAGAAGACGGGGCACCGTGCTATGGTTCAGCGTGGAGAGAGGCATAGGTTTTATCACCAATGAAGAAACCGCCAAGGAATTCTACGTGAATCGCAGGTCGGTGAGGAGGACATATCTACCTCCGAGTCGTCATAATTTACATCCCGGGGACTATGTGATCTATACCCCGATGAAGTCCCTCCAGGGGCCGTTTGCAACAGGCGTTAAGGTATTGACCCGTCCAGCGAGGCCTGCCTGGCCCCCGGAAAGGTGGGAAGAAGAGTCAGCGGACAGCACTGAGCCGTATCGCTTACCTGCTGCTGATGCCCCGCAGGCAAAAGAAGAGCCTACCCATCAGCCGGAACCCCTGATCCCAGGTCTAATGCCTCCACCTACAATGCAGGTGGGAGAGTTGGTCACCGCCACCTTCAACTTTCATCCCACTGTGGTACATGCCAGACTACCCTAGCAAATCGAAGCCGCCATGAGCGTCGCCCGTGGGAGACCCTTACAAGAACCCCTACAGCCGGAGTGTCTGACCCCCGTCGTACCGGCAAGAGGATCTGGCCAGGAGGCGAAGGTAGGAGAGGCTTCCGCATCAGCATGCAGGACCCCCAAACTGGTCCCATCACTGAGAGGACGCCGGGGAATGGCTGCCGCTTATCGGGCAGCTTATCAGAGGCAGGAGCACCCTCTAATGTCCTTCAGCTCGAGTAGTAGCGAGGAGGACTGGCAGGCCATCCAATAGTGGGAGCCTGCACTCAAGTACTGCCAAATAACTCCAGGACTAATGGGAGCCACCCCGTGGACTGAGCCTGAAAGGGTGATAACCTGATTGGCTGTGTTTTAGTTGTTTATGTTGCCCTGTTTTGGCCTCATCTGGAAGGACACGTGTGGCTGGACTCCCCCCATCTGCAATAATCCAAGTTGCGCCATGTTTGCGCACCACATCCTTTTCCCCCCCTTTTCAGGTTGTTGGGAAATCACTTTTAAAAGGGTTTGTCAAGAAACCTTTTCTGCTATTTATAACCTATTTTATTACCCATGTGGATTACAAATTCCAAGTCGAATTTGGGACTTTGTTCCAGTTCCAAGCCAAAGAAGAAGAAAAGATGGACTTGAATGTAACCACAGATATCCTATATTATGCCTTTATTATATTTGTACTTAAATTTTTGCACTAATGTTTTTATATTTCAGCAACGTTCAAGAATATTGCCCATTGTGTGTGTTTCTTTGCAGGTACCACAATGTGTCCTAAATGCACTTTAATGTATGGTCACGCACTTAGCCAGATAGATAGCACCTTACTTGTCTCTACCTCAGATATATATGCTGCCTCTGAGGGTGTTTCACACTAACGGTTCATGGTAGCCAGGTGTCAGAGCCACAAGCAGTTTTCTCTTTATTCCTTCAGGGTTATCCTCGCTGCTATAGATGTGTCCGGAGAGAATAGTCTCTCCTTGGAACTATGGAAGGACGGGCAGGCCCCCCCCCACTCCTAGTTCATTGTCCTTTATGTGTGTGGTTAGAGAGATCTTAATTCTCTCATTGGAACTATGGCAGGACTGGCAGATTCCTCCTCCTAATTCACTGTGTCCTGAGGCCTCGTGCACCGCCTCCAGGAAAATAACTTGCAGCTACAGATAGACATCAAGGTGACAAAGCGTAAAGCATTATCAGGCTTTGGTGCTTGGAAGGGATTACAGAATAAGGCAAACCCTTCCGTTTGCGGGCTTATCATTTCACAATGGTGGGATTACAGAGTGAAGACACCCCCATGCTTTCTTTGGTATTTTATGGCCGAAATATTCTGAGTCAGTCCAAAATGGTTGCTTAGTGCAGTTTACATAGGTTGTTCGTCTGCTGAGAGGGGATAACAGAGATCGGACACCCTACTCACAAGGCAGGAACGTACCAGCATAGTAGCTCAATTGTCTATTTATGTATGTTATGCCATTTATATGTATCTATTTCATGCAGCACCTTGTATTCATTGGATTCCCTGTAAGCTTTTCTATATCCTAATCCTGTATGCTAATCCTAAGCACAAGCCAAGGATGGCTTGACTTTAAGTAAGGGGGAATGTAACACCCCAGAGTAGTGTTACAACTCTGCGTAACCAGCTTCTATCTGTGTGCAACTCTAGAAATGTAATTCTGTGCATTGATGTCATCACCAGCATTAATATGTATTATATTCCCATGTTATGCAACTGTTTCTCATGTAATGTACCTGGCGTACCAGCAGGTGTCAGTAAATACTATGGCAGATTCAGATGTAGTTTTACCAGAATGGTACATTCCTTAGTCCATTCTGACCCCCTCTGCTGGAGAGAAGTTAAGCTCTTCCAACTTCCTGCAATTAAGAGGAAATGGCAGTTTAGTCAGAGAGTTGTCCCCTGTACCCTGATCAGGGAGGACATGTGCAGGACAGCAGAGCACCTTCAGCTCTGCTGTACCCTAAAGACAGAGTAATATAGCCTGCAATAAGGCACAACAATAATACTATCAAGGGAAGCCAGACTTAAGAGGTAACCTCAGTTTAGAACAGGAAGCCTGACACCTGAATTTCCAAGCATCTGCCAAGTATAAGCAATAAGCTGCACTTGCTGGACACCAAGTTGAAGGATGAACCTTATTCAAAGATAAGTTAATAAAACTACGTTGGACCATTCCCACAAGTCTGTGCATCATTCACACCTGACGACCCTCAATTACTACTACTAGTAATTTATTGCAGCCGGAGCCACCGCCTGGGGCCTGTCCGTCTCACGAGGTAGGAACACCGTGACAATCCCACCAAAGACTTGAGTGGCCTAAATACCCCTTGGCACTCCTACCACTGGGACATAAAGGAAAATGACCTTAGAGGGCCCTGGAGGGGGAAAGGGTCATTATGATTATTATGACATTATGACATTATGATTAAGTGCCTGCTGGTGAACAGACCCTTGAAAACATTATGGTTGAAGACCTGGTGGTGAACAGACCCTAAAACATTATTTTTGAGGGACTGGTGGTGAACAGACCCTTGAAAACATTATTGTAGAAGGCCTGGTGGTGAACAGACCCTTGAAAACATTATTTTTGAGGGGCCGGTTGTGAACAGACCCTTGAAAACATTATGGTAGAAGGCCTGGTGTGGAACAGACCATTGAAAACATTATTTTTGATGGCCTGGTGGTGAACCAGTAGGGTTAAGAAGAGACAAGTTGAGGAGGAGGAGGAGGCAGCACTTGATTGCACCCAGTATGTTTCCAAATAGACAATTGACGGTGGGGGGCATTAGTAGGAGCAGTATTCTTTTTGGACCCAGAAGGGGCCTAGTACAGAGAACTGAAGTTGGAAGCTAAAAATATGCACGCTTGTAAAAATCACTTTTTATACATGACAAAATGTTGATGTAGAGTTCAGCACAGGACAGTCAACGTTAAAAAAAACCCTCTAACATTACAGCTAGTCTAGTAGGATACGGATACGGTTAAATAGACAGACAACCTCACCCACAGAATCCATGAGGTGAAGAAAGGACATTTAAAAAGGCACAGATTCAAGAAGGCTTTATGCCAGTTCCATTATCCAAAAATACGTGTCCAATTTTCATGAAATGGACACCCACTGGCACATCGCTTTACAAATTGACAAATTCAAATTTGACAAATTGACAAATAGACAAAATGTCAAAAATTGACAAATGACAAAATGTCGGCGCGCTCAGGCACTTCCGGAGCTGTGTGGGTGACGTCACACATCTTGTTTTTCACAGAAAAACCAGGATACAAGGGATTATAGGAGTAATAATCCCTTGTATCCTGGTCTATTCTGTGAAAAAAGTAGTTTTGCGTCGCCGTTTTTTTTTTTTTTACCAGATTCGTCACGAATCTGTTAAAAAATGGTTCAGTTCGCTCAAAATAACGGCGACGCAAAATTACGCATATTTGAGAATGTACACTAATGCGTACGCCAATGCGTGTACACATTAGTGAACATTCTCAAATATGCGTATATTTAGGGTATGGAATATGGCATATTCCATACCCTAAATATATGCATATTTGGAGAATGTTCGCTAATGTGTACGCATTTTATGAATTAATACGCATTAGCGTACATTCTCAATAAATATGCTTATATTTTGCGTCGCCGTTATTTTAACCAGATTCGTTACGAACTTTCTCAAAATTCGGTTCGGTGACGAACCGAACTTTGGGAAAGTTCGTAACGAAATCTGGCTAAATAACGGCAGACGTAAAATATACGCATATTTATTGAGAATGTACGCTAATGCGTATGCTAATGCGTGATTAATTCATAAAATGCGTACACTGGTTCGCTCATCCCTAATCAAACTAAAGATTGATTAGAAATTGTTGAAGTAAACTTTTACTATGGTTCACACTTAGTGATGAGCGAGCCGAAGCGGCAAGATACGGGATTCGCTCGAATATTGCCCGCTTCGGCTCGGCTCAGCATCACGAGGCAGCGCGGACTCGTGACTATCCGTGCGTCACTGCCCGGCGTGAAATGCCCCGGTTTTTTTCAGCCAATCAGCAGGCAAAGGTAAGCCTGTGGGAACGCCTGCTGTGATGTAACAGCCCCTATGTCTCCCCAGCACTGATTGGCTGGCAGTGACATGTGACCGAAATTGACCTATGGTAGGGAGTCTAGATCTGCAGCCTCAGCCTCATTCTGCATTGGGAAGGGACCAGACAAGACATAGGAGAGTTAGCTCGTGTAATGTGTGCAGCAGGCAGTTAGAACTTAGGAGTTAGGAAGCAAGAAAAGTCTTTTTAAACTATCTTTACTCTGAAAAACAGTATATACTATCAGCCTGTATCTGTGTAGGAAAAGAAAGCCACAACAGTCTGTTAAAAAGCAATTGATTCTCTGAAGGAAACTACAGTGTATGCTGTCAGCCTTTGTGTGCAGAGCTGGTACACAGGCACAAACTATACATATCTTAAACAGATATAATTCCTGTGCATGAGTAGGATAGGTCTGAAAAGAATTACAGCAAAATATCTTTATATATAGTGCGTTTATTCTGAGTGAGCTCAGCTGTCATAGACAGTACATCTCATCAGGGTGCCATATACCGAACAGCGTATAGATACCGTATTGCTCGTGGGTTTTGCGTTTAAGTTGTGCAAACTGCGCATATTTTTTTTTGGGGATAGGTTTGAAAAAGAATTGCACCAGCATATTTAACTATATAGTGCATTTAATCTGAGTGAGCTCAGCTGTCATAGACGGTGCTGTTGGAAATACGGAATACATCTCATCAGGGTGCCGTATACCGAACAGCGTATAGATACCGTATTGCTCTGTGGTTTTGCGTTTAAGTTGTGCAAAGTGCGCATATTTTTTTTTTTTTTTGATAGGTCTGAAAAGAATTGCACCAGCATATTTTAACTATATAGTGCATTTAATCTGAGTGAGCTCAGCTGTCATAGACGGTGCTGTGAATATGGAATACATCTCAATCAGGGTGCCATATACCAAAACAGCGTATAGATACCATATCTTTCTATATAGTGCGTTTATTCTGAGTGAGCTCAGCTGTCATAGACGGTACATCTCATCAGGGTGCCATATACCTAACAGCGTATAGATACCGTATTGCTCTGTGGTTTTGCGTTTAAGTTGTGCAAAGTGCGCATATTTTTTTTTTGGATAGGTCTGAAAAGAATTGCACCAGCATATTTAACTATATAGTGCATTTAATCTGAGTGAGCTCAGCTGTCATAGATGGTGCTGTGAATACGGAATTCATCTCATCAGGGTGCCATATACCAAACAGCGTATAATACCGTATTGCTCTGTGTTTTGCGTTTAAGTTGTGCAAAGTGGGCCATATTTTTTTTTGGGATAGGTCTGAAAAGAATTGCAGCAAAATATCTTTCTATATAGTGCGTTTATTCTGAGTGAGCTCAGCTGTCATAGACGGTACATCTCATCAGGGTGCCATATACCTAACAGCGTATAGATACCGTATTGCTCTGTGGTTTTGCGTTTAAGTTGTGCAAAGTGCGCATATTTTTTTTTGGGATAGGTCTGAAAAGAATTGCAGCAAAATATCTTTCTATATAGTACGTTTAATCTGAGTGAGCTCAGCTGTCATAGACGGTACATCTCATCAGGGTGCCATATACCTAACAGCGTATAGATACCGTATTGCTCTGTGGTTTTGCGTTTAAGTTGCGCAAAGTGCGCATAATTTTTTTTTGGGATAGGTCTGAAAAGAATTGCAGCAAAATATCTTTCTATATAGTGCGTTTATTCTGAGTGAGCTCAGCTGTCATAGACGGTACATCTCATCAGGGATGCCATATACCTAACAGCGTATAGATACCGTATGCTCTGTGGTTTTGCGTTTAAGTTGTGCCAAAGTGCGCATATTTTTTTTTTGGGATAGGTCTGAAAAGAATTGCACCAGCATATTTAACTATATACTGGCATTTAATCTGAGTGAGCTCAGCTGTCATAAACGGTGCAGTGAATACGGAATACATCTCATCAGGGTGCCATATACTAACAGCGTATAGATACCGTATTGCTCTGTGGTTTTGCGTTTAAGTTGCGCAAAGTGCGCATAATTTTTTTTTGGGATAGGTCTGAAAAGAATTGCAGCAAAATATCTTTCTATATAGTTGCGTTTATTCTGGAGTGAGCTCAGCTGTCATAGACGGTACATCTCATCAGGGTGCCATATACCCTAACAGCGTATAGATACCGTATTGCTCTGTGGTTTTGCGTTTAAGTTGTGCAAAGTGCGCATATTTTTTTTTTGGGATAGGTCTGAAAAGAATTGCACCAGCATATTTAACTATATACTGCAATTTAATCTGAGTGAGCTCAGCTGTCATAAACGGTTGCAGTGAATACGGAATACATCCATCAGGGTGCCATATACCGAACAGCGTATAGATACCGTATTGCTGTTGTGGTTTTGCGTTTCAGTGCGCAAAGTGCGTATAATACATTTTTTTTGGATAGGTCTGAAAAGAATTGCAGCAAAATATCTTCTATATAGTGCGTTTATTCTGAGTGAGCTTTCATAGACAAAAAAAAAAACACAAACATTGATTTGAAAGATTGAATTCTGCTCTTCCATTCAGCAGAACATAAAAGTTAACACAATCTGATCAGGTGCATTGATTTGAAAGATTGAATTCTGCTCTTCCATTCAGGCAGAACATAAAGAGTTAACACAATCTGATCAGGGAACATAGAGTAACAGAGATGTCATTTTGATAGGTGCTATTGCCTGTCAATCTTGAGACTAGAAAAAGTCATTGACACATGCATGATGATAGGTTCTAATACCTTCAATCTTCAGGACTGGGAAAATTCATTGGCCCATGCATGATGGACTGGGACTAAGGATATCACAAAATAGGGATCTGGGATACCCCGCGGTGTGCTATACCCACCCCCTGACGAACAGCCACGCACAGTGGTGAAACATGTTGGGATAGGGTGATAGACATCAGGTTTTAGACAGTTGGCAGCAAAGTCCTATAGTAGCTATTTATGGAGTGAGGAAAGTTTGTGCTAGCGCTGCTTAGGGAAACAGCATACAGAGCGAGGCATTGCCCTGGCTGGCGCTGTACAGGGAGACAAAACAAATCGCGGTGATCACGTATCAACGTGACCGCACCAGACCCGCGATCTCCCGGATACAGAGCCAGTTTGTAGTACCGATC
The DNA here is from genome assembly GCA_900303285.1 of Rhinella marina. Taxonomy (NCBI): domain Eukaryota; kingdom Metazoa; phylum Chordata; class Amphibia; order Anura; family Bufonidae; genus Rhinella; species Rhinella marina. The sequence goes on from ONZH01026924.1 coordinate 126,603, forward strand.
TTTCACTGATCGGGGGAAGGTGTCCCGATCAGTTACACAGAGCGGTACCTAGCGTCGATCACATATCGCGCACTTGCAGGTTCACACGCAGGACAGGCTGACGGACAGTCCGGAGCGGTCACGCACCACGTGACTGTAACGCTCCAGTGTCCCTCAGTGGCATGCGAACCGCTATACAAGCCTGCTCTGTTGGGGAAGCAGCTCCCCGGTCTTATTAAAACATAGCAGCATTATCAACACAACCATGCTGCTGCAACGACCAGCCTTTTCTAATAGAGGTTAGTAGTGAACTGTGAAAATAGCCTACATAGAGGGCTCTGACCTGAAATAAGGCAGACTCTCTCATACAGCCCAGGCATTGATCGCTGTGTGCATAGTGGCAGCACACAGCGATACAACGAACAGAAAGCCTGTTTGTAGTGCAATTATAACAAAAGTAACTATTATAGGCTCAACAGTTCTAAACCTCTATTATTAATGATACTATGCTCCAGAATTAAGGGCTATTACCATTCCCCAACTATATGTTGTCACATAGTATCTATAAAATATATCCTCATAAAAAGGTGACTCCTGGCTACCTAATTAACCCACAACACGTGGGTGTTAGTACCAATAGGGCACAGCTGCCGGCTGACAGTTTTAATATTTTTGAGTGCAATATTTGTTATTTATACATTTCTAATAAAAGTTAAGTCTTATCTACATAATCTAGGGAATCCCTAAAGGGGCAAATTTTGTTGATCAAAGGTGTGATCAAACTGGTTTGTATAGCTTTCATAGACGGTACATCTCATCAGGGTGCCATATACCTAACAGCGTATAGATACCGTATTGATCCTTGACAATTATAATAATATAATACTGCTACTGTGCACATGGAGAACCCCAGAGTCAGGGGGAGAGGGGGAAGAGCTGGGAGAGGTGGGAAGAGGTGGTCGTGGAGGGAGAGGTGGGAATCGTGGTGGTGCTGTGGTCAGCGGTGATGACCATGGTGTGCGTGGTGACTCAGTCCCGGCTGCTGTGGGTACAGTGGAAACACGTAAGGTCAGGGTGCATGGTTGACTCCAGAAGTTGGTAGGGAAGCGTGCTACAACTCTGACAGACCCCAAACAACAACAGGAGGTGGTTCAGTGGATTGCATGAGAGCACGTCCAGCCACGTTTCGTCTGCCCCCTCATCCAGCCAGTCGACTTCTCTGACCAGGGTGTCTGTCCCTCCAACTCGCCCTTCCTTCTCCCCAGCCAGAACCCTCTAGGGTATGTCCCCACGGACAAGATTTATCCATGGAACTCTTCAGCCACCACTTCCCTGATGTGCCAGCGGACGAGCTGCTATGCCCTGATTCTCAGGACCTTTTTGCTGTCTCCGGGTTATGAGAGTTGGGGAGTTAGCAGTGGCGTCTGAGGAGGTGGTGGAAGATGACGACGAGACACTGTTGTCGGAGGTAGTTGTCAGGGATGTCACTGTGGAGTCTGAGGAAGACCTGGGGGAATGATGAGGGGACAGAATCCTACTTGGGTGTATGAGGCAACTGGAGCAGTGGTTCAGACTGTGAGGCGACATCAGCTCCACAAGCTGTTGAGAGAAGCCCGAGGGCAGCGACGAGGGAGAAGCCGGGGCTGAGTCACTACTTCACCAAGTGCTCCTACAGGTCACGCTCCAGCCCGTACTATGCGCCACTCCTTAGTTTGGGAGTACTTTAAGGATGATGAGGCCAATCCTCGTTTGGCGGTGGTGCAAGCTGTGCCACACGTCAATGAGCAGGGGTTCAAAACACAACAACCTGACCACTAGTAGCCTGCGCAAACATTTGGAGTGAAAACACCCCACCAAATGGTTTGCACTTCTGTCAGCTGGTGGTGACGTTGACACAGTTAGTCCAGCAACTGTGTCTCGTCCAAGCCAGGACGTTGCAGCCTCCAGCCCCGAAAGGATCCTTTCAGCTCCATCTCCCTCCCTCTCCTCCACTCATGTGTCCAGTGCGGCGTTCAACTGTCTCTACCGCAGACATTTGAACGGCAAGCGCAAGTACGCAGCCACCACCCCCATGCGCAAGCTCTAAATGTGCAAATCGCCAAGCTGATTAGTTTGGAAATGTTGCCGTACAGGATGTGGATACAGAATCCTTCCGCAACCTTATGGGAGGTGGCAGCCCCCCGTTACTCGTCCCCAGCCGACACTATTTTGCCTGATGTGCCGTCCCCGCCCTGTACCGGCATGTGTCTGAGAACATCGCCCACGCTCTCAAAAACGCGGTTTGTGGTAAAGTCCACATGACCACAGATACGTGCACGAGTACCAGTGGCCAGGGACTATTATATCTCCTCACGGCACATGGGTCAATCTGGTGGAGGCTGGGCAGAGAGACCGATCGTGGGGCTGCACAGTGCTACCCACACCACGAATTGCGAGACATAGTTCCGTCTGTGTGTCTCCGGCACATTATGCCTCCACCTCCTCCTCCACCACCTCCTCCTCCCAAAGTGGCAGTGATGCCCCAATCGTCAAGTCTCGTTTCCTCGATGGCCAGCAGTTTCAGCACTGTGTAGGAAGCGGCAGCAGGCAGTCCTGAAACTGCTGAGCCTGGGGGATAAGAGGCACATGGCTGAAGAGCTCTTACAGGGCATCCAGGCGGGCAGACCAATGCGTGGTTGGCGCGCTGAACTTCAGCAGGAATGGTGTCTGCGATAATGGGCGTAACCTGGTGGCGGCTCTGCATCTGTGGGCTGACTCACGTGCCCTGCATGGCCACGTGCTCAACTTGGTGTCCAGCGTTTCCTCAAGACTACCCCCAGTTGAGTGAGTTGCTCACAAGGTGCGGCGCATTATGCGCCCATTTTCGCAAGTCCACCACCGATGCCGCAACCTCAGACTGTGCAAGGGCGGCTACAACTCCTGCTCACCGGCTGCTGTGTGACGTTCCCACGCATTGGATTCGACGTTACACATGCTAGCCAGGGTTTACCAACAACGCAGGGCAGTTGTAGACTGCAGCTGATCCTGAGTGGTAGTCAGGCAGTCAGCTTCCATGTCTATGGGAGGAGTGGACGTGGATGGCTGGCATCTGCCAGGTTAGGTCCTTTGAAGGAGGCAACAGAGATGGTTAGTGGTGATGCACACATCATCAGTGTCACCATCCCTCTGTTGTGCCTCATCCAGAACTCCTTGCGGAACCTAAGATCTTGAGGACTTCAGCAGTGTCACAGGGAGGGTGGGGAAGACATGACAATGAGAGCACCCTGTTGTCAGTTCGCAGCGCGGAACTGAGGGAGGAGGAGGGGCTGAGAGGAGAAGAAACTCTTGGGACCATGCATCAGGGGTGATTCCATGGCTACCTGTTGAGTGGGTATGGGCTGAGGAGATGAATTGGGTCGGAGAAGGAGGAGATGGAGAGTCCAAGTGAGGAGGCTGAAGGCTGCGTGTGGCACAGTAGGCACATGCACAATTTATGCTTG
>ONZH01026925.1:0-14826 GCA_900303285.1 Rhinella marina
TCAACTTCTGTCAGCTGCATTGACTTTCTCTCTGCAACGACACACAGAAACATTAAATGAAATAGATGAAATATACCCAGGCAAAGCCGGGTCTTTCTGCTAGTCTCTTATATATCTCCTTATATTCTAAAAATGAGTTTCTGTCTGTCTGTCTGTTTGTCTGTTCTCTATGCGCGACCAAACTACTGGACCAATTTTCACCAAATTCGGCACACAGGTACCGGGAAGGTTTTAGACCAGGTCTCAGCTCTCTAGGACGTACAGTTCCAGAGATATTCCCAAAATATGATCTCCATTAGCCAATATTAGCCTGGCAGCCTTTCACTTCACATCCCAACTGCCATTTTCTTCACATACACACAGGTTTCCATAACAACACAGCCAGGTGATTTAGACCGTTCAGTAGTAATAAAAGATGTTTTCTTCCACTGCTACCCATTGCATGTCCTCATAAATTACCATGGCATCGACCTGTAATTCAGGCCACCCACTAAAGAAGAACTTAAAACCCCCGCCGCAGGTCTCGCTGATCCAAGCCCCTGACACGGTCAGGTCATGCCCCCTCCCACTCTGCAGCCAATGGGGATTGAAAAAATGAAGGTAAAAATCAACTTCTGTCAGCTGCATTGACATTCTCTCTGCATCGACACACAGAAACATTAAATGAAATAGATGAAATATACCCAGGAGAAGCCGGGTCCTTCTGCTAGTACATATATATATAAAAATGAGTTTCTGTCTGTTCTTTATGCGCGACCAAATGACTTGACCGATCTTCACCAAATTTGGCACACAGGTACATCAGGTGTCCAAGGTTTTAGACCATGTCTCAGCTCTCTAGGACTTACAGTTCCTGAGATATTCCCAAAAAATGACCTACATTAGCCAATATTAGCCTGGAAGTCTTTCTCTTCAAATCCGAACTGCCATACTCTCCACATACACACAGATTTCCATAACAACCCAGCCAGGTAATTAGCAGCCAGCTGAGGAGCTCAGGTAAATAGCTCCCCAAAACACAACTTAGTGCTTACCTCTCATAGGCCTGGGCGCAGCCTGCTTCTTATACACATATACATACAGTTTTACTCCAGGTTTCCATAACAACCCAGCCATTTTCCTACACTGCTGTAGGTCAGCTTTAGGCTTGGGTCACACGACGACAATAAGTCGCACAACACATAGGGCACAACTACACTGCTACATGTGTCACATGACATTGATGTCGCGCAACAATTTTTATAATGATAGTCTATAGTGTTGTACTGCGACATGCTGCGGCTGCGACGTGACTGTCGTGTCGCAGCCGCAGCATGTTGCAATAAGCCGCAGTGCGACACTATAGTCTATCATTATAATTATATTATAATTGTTGTGCGACATTGGTGCGACAAAATGGTGTGACAAAAGCCTTAAAGGGGCAGGGCGCTGTGGATGTTACTGTTAAGGGGCAGGGTCCACAAATAAAGGGGCAGCTGCTGTGGAGGTCACTGTTAAAGGGGTGGGCACTGTGAAGGGCACTGTTAAAGGGAAAGCACTGTGGAGATCACTGTTAAGAGGGCAGGGGCCACAATTAAAGGGGCAGCCGCTGTGGAGGTCACTGTTAAGGTAGCAGGATACTGTGAGGTCACTGTTAATGGAGCAGGATACTGTGGAGGTTACTGTCATGGGAACCGGGTACTGTGGCAGTCACTGTTAAAGGGACGGGTGCTGTGGAGGTCTCTCTTAAAGGGGAAAGGAACAGTGGAGGTCACAGATAAGGAGACAGTTCCCTATGGAGGGTAGTGTTAAGGGGCGGGCCCCTTAGGAGGTCACTGTCAAGGGAGTGGGGTGCTGTGAAAGTCAAAGTTAAGGGGATGGGCTGCTGTGGAGGTTCCATTTTAAGGAGGCGGGGTAACTGTGGGGGTTCAGTGTTAAGGGGTAGGGGGCTGTGGTGTTGACTGTTATGGGGCGGGGTACTGTAGAGGTCACTATTATGGGGGGATGTGGGGTTCACTGTTAAGGGAGCGGGGTGCTGTAGAGGTCACTGTTATTGGCGATACTGTCGATATCTTTAAACGACACACACATACATTAAACAAAATAGATTAAATATACCCGGGCAAAGCCGGGTCCTTCTGCTAGTATGAAATAAACACACCCCAAAACTGTTTGTATCAGACCGCAAATTCACCCCAAAAGCAAGGATGAATGGACGTAATTTTTATATTTATAATAAATACACCCCAAAACTGGTATTATCAGTGTTGACTGTTATGGGGCGGGGTACTGTAGAGGTCACTATTATGGGGGGATGTGGGGTTCACTGTTAAGGGAGCGGGGTGCTGTAGAGGTCACTGTTATTGGCGTTACTGTCGATATCTTTAAACGACACACACATACATTAAACAAAATAGATTAAATATACCCGGGCAAAGCCGGGTCCTTCTGCTAGTATGAAATAAACACACCCCAAAACTGTTTGTATCAGACCGCAAATTCACCCCAAAAGCAAGGATGAATGGACGTAATTTTTATATTTATAATAAATACACCCCAAAACTGGTATTATCAGACCGCACTTTTAGTACAGAAGCAAAGATGAATGCCAGTAGTTAGATATCAACTAAATACACACCAAGACTGGTTGTATCAGATAGCACTTTCAACCCCATATCATATGCTAGGATTACTGCAAGTACTGTTTAAAACAACCTAAAATCTGTAGTATTAGATCACTTTTAGTAACCCCAATTAGTGCAGCAAAGAATAGCTCCTATTGCCCAGGCTTTACACTGTCCTATAGGTCCCTGATCTCTCCGTACAGTGTGGATAATGCCTCCCTATCCTTTTCTTACACTATGAATAATCTTTCACTGAACTTCTCAATCATAATTATTATTATTATTTTTTTTTGTAATAAAGTCTCTTTTCTAAACACTGTCCCTAGTGCCTGTAACATCTTTCCCTGTAGGTTCACTGCAGGGGCAGGCGGGCAGATGCCCCCCGGGCCGGTGGATGTCAGGGCCGCTGCGGCTACTGAACTCAATTGTATCTGCATCCACTAGATGCAGATACAATTGTGCCTGCAGCAGCCAGCGCTGGCGGAACAAGGGAACCTCCAGTTCCCTGCTCCGCTATTACCGGTGGCCGGCGCACTGATGTGACGTAGGCAGCGCAATGACGTCATTGCGCCGCCTGCGACGTTCCTCGGGAGCAGACCCGCCAGAAGAGGCCGGGTCTGCATCGTGGGACGCGCCAGGACAGGTAAGTATAAACTGCCCTCCCACTCTACATGCAGCCCTAAACCTAATACTGGCCCCTGCCTCCCTATTTCTGACCCCCAATACTGGCCTGCCTTACCCTAATACTGGCTACTGACCACCAATACTGGCCCTGCCTTACCCCTAACCCTGGCCTCTGACCCTCAATACTGAACCTGCATTGACCCCAACCCTAATACAGGCCCCTGACCCCTAATACTGCCCCTGGCTGACCCCTAACCCTAGTACTGGATCCTGACCACTAGTCTGGTACTGACCTCTAACCTTGGACCCCTAACCCTGATACTGGCCCCTGACCCCCTAGTATTGACCTCTAATACTGGCCCTGTCTCACCCCCCTAATACTGGCTCTGTCCCGTCCCTAACCCTAGTACTGACCCCTACCCTAATACTGACCTCTTATACTGTCCCTAACCCTAATATAGACCGCTAACCCTAATATACTGTACTGACCCATAATACTTTCTCTAACTCTAATACTACACCATACTGACCCCTAACCCTACTACTGATCAATAACCCTAAGGCTACATTCAAATGACCATATTTGTTTTGCGGTCCACAATTGCAGATCCACAAAACACGGATACTGGCCATGGGCGTTCCACATTTTGTGGAACGCACATGCCCAGCCCTATGATAGAAATGCCTGTTCTCGTCTGCGATTGCAGTCAAGAATAGGTCATGCTCTATCTTTTTTGCAGGGCCTTGGAATGGAACTACGGATTTGCGGCCCCATTGAAGTGAATGGAAATATGATCATGTGAATTTACCTTAATGTTGCCTCTAACCCCAATACTGGCCCTAAGGGTGCATTCAGACGACCACATTTCTGGGTCTGCATCCGTTCCACAATTTTGCGGAATGGGTGCGGACCGATTCATTTCAATGGGTCATGCATGCACACCATGCACTGTCCGCATCCGTAGTTTCGTTCCGTGGCCCCACAAAAAATATAGAGCATATATTCTATTCTTGTCCGCAAGAATAGGCATTTCTATATAGGGCTGGCACTGTGCGTTCCGCAAAATGTGTTTTGTGGATCCACAATTTGGGGACTGCTAAACACTTTCGATCGTCTGAATGTAGCTTTATGCTAATAATACGCCTAACCCTAATACTGGCCCCTAACCCTAATATTGACCCCTAACCCTAATACTGGCCCCTAAACCCAATACTGACCCCTGACCCTAATACAGGCCCCTAACCCCAATACTGACCTCTAACTCTAATACTGGCCCTAATATACTAACACTAATGCTAATCCTATCCCTAAAACTGACCGGAACCTTAAAGGGGTTGTCCGAGTTATTTTTTTGTTCTTTATATGTTTCTAACTTGTCAGGTATAACAACTTTCCCATATACTTTGTGTTTCTAAAGCTGCTGGTTTCTCAGAGTTGACTGAGGGTCACATGACCTGTGATGTCACCTTATCTCTCTGGTCTCTGACGTTTCGTGTACAAGCCTAAGAGTTCAGATAAGAGTCTGTACACAAGACGTCACTGGCCACGCCCCCTTTCTTTGCCGGGCTCCTGCTATCTGCTTTCTCCCTGGTTTCCTTCAGATAAAACATTAACCCCTTCAGCCAGAACACACTGAGGGCTCAAGGCTTTATAACAAACAGTAGCTGCAGCAGTGACAGGAGACAAATGCTGGGCACAAGAGCTGTAGAGGAATTGTATTGTACAAGAACAGGTAGGGAGAATTTCCTGTGTGTATCAGCAGTGTCATTGTACAGCTGGGACTTGTAGTCCTACACATACAACATGCTGCTGAGTATTCCAGCAGGCAGACATGTCACTCAGCACTTGTATTCATTCCCTTTGCAGAGAGGGGGGGAGAAGGGGGAGGGGCTGAGATTGTTGTTATTGCATGTAAACAAAGACCAGAAGAGAACCAGGGAAATGAGGAAATATGGATTTTTTTTGCCTAAAACTTGCTTAACTTAGTTATATATTGCTGCCCATCAGATTTACAGTGCTATATATTTTTTGTCATAACTCGGACAACCCCTTTAACTACAACCCCCAATACCTCACATACCTCACACAGTGACCATAATATACAGTATGACTGTCCACATATATCTGTACACACTGCATTTTTTATACCTCACACCTGACACATAGTCTACACACAGAGTACTGATACGTCAGGTACAAGGTATAATAAATGCAGTGTGTACAGATATATAGTATATACAGCAGTGTACTGATACGTCAGTTACAAGGTATAATAGATGCAGTGAGTAAACGTATATAGTATATACAGCAGTGTACTCATATGTGAGGTATGAGGTATAATAGATACAGTGTGTACAGATATATAGTATATACAGCAGTGTACTGATACTGATACTACTGATTAGTAGTCTGTACACACTGCATCTATTATACCTCATATCTCACATATCAGTACACTGCTGAATATACTATATATCAGTACACTCTACATCTAATATACGTCGTATCTCACATATCAGTACACTGCTGTATATACTATATATCTGTATATACTGCATGTATTATAAAAGTATAATAGATGCAGTGTGTATAGATATATAGTATACACATGACAGCAGTGTACTGATATGTGAGGTATAAGGTATAATAGATGTTGTGTGTACAGATATATAGTATATACACTGCTGTATATACTATATATACCCACTGCATATAGCTTGTCATGTGACCGTCAGCAAATTGTAGCCAGTGACGTCTCACCCACTGCATTCTAGCTTTTACCTAGTATTATAATACTCGGTAAAAGCTAGATGTGTACGCTGTATTCAGGGAGAATCAGAAGAGGCACTATACATAAAGGGGGCACACTAAAGGGGCACTATACACAAATGGGCACATATAAGAGACACAATATATAAAGGGGGTACATACAGTGCCTTGCAAAAGTATTCGGCCCCCTGGAACTTTTCAACCTTTTGCCACATTTCAGGCTTCAAACAAAAAGATATAACATTTTAAATTTTTGGTGAAGAATCAACAAGTGGGTCACAATTGTGAAGTGGAACGAAATTTATTGGATCATTTAAACTTTTTTTGCAAAAATAAAACTGAAAAGTTGGGCGTGCAAAATTGTTCGGCCCATTTAATTTCAGTTCAGAAAACTCACTCCAGAAGTTCATTGAGGGTCTCTGAATGATCCAATGTTGTCCTAAATGACTGATGAAGATAAATAGAATCCACCTGTGTGTAATTAAGTCTCCGTATAAATGCACCTGCTCTGTGATAGTCTCAGGGTTCTGTTTAAAGCACAGAGAGCATCATGAAGACCAAGGAACACACCAGGCAGGTCTGTGATACTGTTGTGGAGAAGTTTAAAGCCGGATTTGGATACCAAAAGATTTCCCAAGCTTTAAACATCCCAAGGAGCACTGTGCAAGCGATCATATTGAAATGGAAGGAGTATCAGACCGCTGCAAATCTTCCAAGACCCGGCCGTCCCTCTAAACTTTCATCTCAAACAAGGAGAAGACTGATCAGAGATGCAGCCAAGAGGCCCATGATCACTCTGGATGAACTGCTAAGGTGGGAGAGTCTGTCCATAGGACAACAATCAGTCTCGTTTACAGTTTGCCACAAGCCACCTGGGAGACACACCAAACATGTGGAAGAAGGTGCTCTGTTCAGATGAAACCAAAATCGAACATTTTGGAAACAATGCAAAACGATATGTTTGGCGTAAAAGCAACACAGCTCATCACCCTGAACACACCATCCCCACTGTCAAACATGGTGGTGGCAGCATCATGGTTTGGGCCTGCTTTTCATCAGCAGGGACAGGGAAGATGGTTAAAATTGATGGGAAGATGGATGGAGCCGAATATAGGACCATTCTGGATGAAAACCTGTTGGAGTCTGCAAAAGACCTGAGACTAGGACGGAGATTTATCTTCCAACAAGAAAATCATCCCAAACATAAAGCAAAATCTACAATGGAATGGTTCAAAAATAAATGTTTCCATGTCTTAGAATGGCAAAGTCAAAGTCCAGACCTGAATCCAATTAAGAATATGTGGGAAGAGCTGAAAACTGCTGTTCACAAACGCTCTCCATCCAACCTCAAAGAGCTCGAGCTGTTTTGCAAGCAAGAATGGGCAAGAATTTCAGAGACATATCCCAAGCAACTTGCAGCTGTAATAGCAGCAAAAGGAGGCGCAACAAAGTATTAATGCAAGGGGGCCGAATAATTTTGCACGCCCCACTTTTCAGTTTTATTATTACAAAAAACGTTTAAATGATCCAATAAATGTCGTTCCACTTCACACTTGTGACCCACTTGTTGTTGATTCTTCACCAAAAATTTAAAATGTTATATCTTTTTGTTTGAAGCCTGAAATGTGGCAAAAGGTTGAAAAGTTCCAGGGGGCCGAATACTTTCGCAAGGCACTGTATAAGAGGTACTTTTTATAAGGGGCACCAAGCATGTGGCACTAGCATTAGGGGCATATATAAACAGAGGGCACAGGGCATATGACACTATATACATAGGGCACAGAGCATGTGGCACTATACACAGAGGGCATATGGCACTGTATACAGAGGGCACAGTGTATGTGGCACTATATACAGAGGGCACAGAGTATGTGGCACTATATACAGAGGGCACAGATTATGTGGCACTATATACAGAGGGCACAGAGTATGTGGCACTACTATTGTGTTTGGCACTAATGCTGCTGTTATATTCAGGGCACAGCATGTGGCACTAAGATGGGTTTGTGTCAGTATGCAGGGTGCCAATGTGTTGGTAAAGCGTGAAGCTAAAGAGATCTTCTCGGCAAAATCTGCAGAGCTGAATAGTGGCCGGGAGATGTCATCATGGTGGCCTGAACCAGATGGGGAAGAACTCAGGAAGAGACGTCATCTGTAAGTCACTAAATGGAAATGATTATTTTGCTATTGACTGTGTATTATGAGGGCTGTAGTCACCTGGATGATCTACAGCTGATGATGGGTGGTAGCATGCTGTTTTGCACAACAACAACTCCCAGCATCCCTTTACACTTGTTTAGGCCATACTGGGAGCTGTAGTTTCAAGGTCATATGGTGAGGGCTGAAGGTCATATGGTGAGGGCTGATCTGACTACTCAGATGGTATCTGTACTGAACTTTTAAAATCTGGTGCTGTATTTATGCAGAGAACTTGGTTCTGGTGATGTATTTATGTAGAGAACTTGGTTCTGGTGCTGTATTTATGTAGAGAACTTGGTTCTGGTGATGTATTTATGTAGAGAACTTGGTTCTGGTGCTGTATTTATGTAGAGAACTTGGTTCTGGTGCTGTATTTGACTTATGGGTTTTGTTATGGTGCTATATTTCTTGTTGATTTTGTTGCTGTATTTGACATATGGGCCTGGTTCTGGTGTTGTATTCATCCAGTGAACTTGGTTCTGGTGCATGTAGCGATCTTGGTTCTTGCTTTGTATTTGTGTGTTAAACATACATCTGATGCTATATGTCTAATACTATCCATTCACATTTGCGTTTGGGTCACTGTCACTGATTCTGTCAAAAACACCAGACAGAAAAGTTCTGCATGCAAGACCTTTTTGTCTGGTAAAGGAGCAGCTTCCTGAGCAGACCCCATTGTAGTCAATGGAGTCTCTTCAGTTCAGGAGTTGGTAAATCTGGTCCCTCTAATGATCAAGCTGTTGCTACAGACTCAGCCATGTCCTGTATCTGGGATCCAACATGAAAACACAACCAGGCGCCGCCTTTTAACGATTTAAAGCCCATTTACCTATAACGCCTTTATGGTAGGAGGAGTTAAACAGGTTAAGGGTGGGCCGCTACACATGGGCCAGTGCTGTGTGCTTGCCCCCCCAGGCCAAAATTTGCCAGCCAGCCCCTGGTTCACTGTATAATGATTGAATTCAACCTCATCAACTTCGATTGGCTTATCTCTAGTCTTAATATTGGATAAACGAATTCCCCACTTGTGTTTAGGCTGAGTCACCGTGGTGTGTGCGACCCAACAGAGACCATTGTTCCATGTATATTTCAAAAATTGACTACGAACCCTAAGTAAAAAGGAACGCGGTAGGAATATTGGCAGCACCTGGAATAACTACCACATCTTGGGAACTACTATTATTTTCAAAAGGTTAACCCTGCCCAGCCATGAGTTGTAGGGAACCTTCCAACACTTCATGGTATCTTCAATTTGATGGAGCATGGGCACATAATTCAATGCAAACCAAGCATTGGGAGAGGGGGCAGCTCTATGCCCAAATAATTGATAGATGTAGAGGACCATGTGAAAGAAGTAGAAGCCTTAGCACTACCAATTAGTCGGGGGGGAGGGACGTTGAAAGCCGTCGATTTGGATTAATTACTCTTAATATTGGAGAGGGATTAAACAGTATGAAAGATACTAGACCAGATGGGAAAAGACAGGTCAGGGTTAGATGTCAAAATAAGCAAGTCGGCCGCATATGCCGCTGTAAGATGCGCATGACTAGAGATGAGCAAAGTTTTCTAAACTTAGATTTAGACACTTCGCTGAATTTTCCCAAAAAAATAGATTTGATCCAAATTTATTTGTGACGAAGCGCATTCAAAATCAGCTGCAGAGAGCCTGCATATTGGTGTACAACACTGTGCATTGCAGAAACATTCATAGCTAGTGGTAGTGAAACAATTAATGAGCATCAGTATGACAGGCATCACTCTTAGGATCACTTGACTTATTTGGTCAGTTACGGGGCCAAAACTGACCAAATAACTCAAGTGTGAACTCAACTTTCAATGTTAGCATCAATGTTAGCATCAGGTATAAAGAACCATGCAGTTGCCCATGATTCTACTATAGAGTGAAAGAATTCACTCCTTTTACACCGTCAGCTGATTCCACATAGATTTCTACAGAACCTGTTCTGTTACACACTGATACAAGTAGAAGCCCCAAGACAGAGTGCAGACTGTGTCAGCAGTAAGTTTGTGTTGACGTCACTGATTATTTTTCCCTTCTGGTCCGTTACAAGAACAACCCCAAAAAACGGATCCTGTCTTTTCAGTATCCACCTTCAAACAGTCAGCATTTGGCCAGTACTCCATCAGTATTGCTAAGGCCAAAAAAAAAAAAAAACAGTTGTGGATCCAAAACAGAGATGACACATAAGCATATCCTGATGCTCCAAAGACGTGATCCGTTGTGTTTTTCCTTTTTCCGTCCTTCTGACAGATCAGAAGAAGGGTGAAATGAATGGTGGTGTCAACAAGGCCAAACAGGGACACTAGTGGCCCAGTCACAGAGTGGTGAGGTGGCGACCGCATGAGAAGTCAACATAGTGGCCCAGTCACAGAATTGGGAGGGTGGCAACCACATGAGGAGTCAACATAGTGGCCCAGTCACAGAGACAACAGCATGAGGAGTCAACACAGTGACACAGTCATAGAGTGGGGAGGGGTTGGCAAAAGCATGAGGAGTCTCTTCAGTGGTCCAGTCACAGAATAGGGTGGGTGCCAACCACATGAGTGATCAACATAGTGATCCAGTCACAGAGTAGGGAGGGTGGCAACTGCATGAAGAGTCAACATAGAACCCCATTCACACAGTAGGGAGGATGGCAACCGCATGTGGAGTGAACATACTGGTCCAGTGACAGAGTGGTTTAGGTGGCAACCACATGAGGAGGCAACATAGTGGCTCAGTCACAGAGTAAGAAGGGTGGCAACCGTATGAGGAGTCTCTTCAGTGGCCCAGTCACAGAGTGGGGAGGTGGGGGAGCAACAGCAGTAACAGCACAAGATGGTGGGTGGCAGCAGGAGAAGATGGCAGCAGAGGCAGCAGGTGTGTGGAATCAGGCAGGTGGCAGCATCAGAATAGTGGCTAAAGCAGGTGGCCAGAAGAAATGGGTCTTTTTTCACAAAGTTTGGGTGTGGAACCCAAAATGATCTACTCCAGTGATGCTCAACCTGCGGCCCTTCAGCTGTTGCAAAACTACAACTCCCAGCATGCCTGGACAACCCACAGCTTTTAGCTCATGCTGGGAGTTGTAGTTTTGCAAAAGCTAGAGGGCCGCAGGTTAAGCATCCCTGATCTAGTCTGATGCATCAGGCACTGGCATGTGGAAATCCTGGCTGATCCATGCCTGATTCATATTCACAAAGGCCAGGCTCTCCACATTTTGGGTGGAAAGGCGATTTCTCCTTGGGGTAACTATGCCCCCCAACGCACTAAACATCTGCTCTGATGCCACACTACTGGCCGGGCAGGAAAGCTTGCCCAGGGCAAACTCAGCCAGTTGCGGTCACAAATCAAGTTTGGTTGCTCAGTAGTCCAGGGGATCTTGGATGTACAGTCCAAGTATAGCACCACTTGCTGGTTCAGGTTCTGCTCCATGTCTTGCTGCTGGTGGATCGTTTCTTCAGTAGACTGGTGAAGAAAAGTGCTCATTAGAGACTCCAGACTTAAGTTGCTGCTGATGGAGCTGGTACTGCTCCTGCAACCCCACCCCCTTCCGGCAGTCATGGCAGTGGAGCTTGAGTGCAGAGGGCCCCTCCAGTCAGACCTTGAGGATGGGCGATGGCACACATAGGCAGCGGCCAACTGACTACATCAGATGCCTCCATAGTAGTTGAGTTTATCCTCTCTCTCAGCAGTCGGAAAAAAATCTTCCATTTTGGAGCGTTAGCGAGGGTTTAACTTGGTGGAGAGCCAGTAGTCATTCCTCTACCGATGATAATACAGTTGTCACTAAGCAAACAACTCATGCATACTGCCACGGGGTGTCAGGATCATCTGCCTGGTTTTCCTCATCGCCCTCTAGCTCCTTCTGCTCCTCTCCTGTCACTTGTGCATAAAAACCACCGATATCTGTATACACTGCTTGTGTGTGAATGTCCTCCTCCTCCACCAGTTCAGCCCCCACAGGGTTCAGGTGACCATGAGATGTAGGTGCCACATCTCCTGGCCCCTGGCCAGTCAGATTTATCAGCATCTGCTCCAGTACACGAAGGAGTGGAATGAAGTTGTTCATCCTGTAGTCCTGACTACTGACAAATAAAGTGGCCTCCCCAAAGGGCCTGAGCAAACAGCATGTGTAACACATGAGCTGCCACTGGCTAACGTCAAAGTTACACAGAAAAGTACTCCTTCCCACCTGCATCATAGAGAAATTGTTCACAGCTTTCCTCTGCTCCTAGTCAGTCCAACATGTGAAGAGTTGAGTTCCAACTGGTGGAAATGCCTTTGCAGCCCAAGGAGGGCTGTTTTGCAGGGTAAGAGTGGCTGAAGTGCATGCACAGTTTCCTGGCCATTTTCAAGATGTCTTGTAGTTGGGTGGAAGACTTCAGGAACCGCTTTACAACCAGATTAAAGATGTGCGCCATGCAGGGCACATGGGTCATCCCTCCTTGACGCAGTGCCCACACAATGTTCTTCCCATTGTTAGTGACCATGGTTCCAATATTCAGTTGGCAAGGAGAGTGCCAGGATTCGATTTCCTCTTGATGGACGCGGAGCAGTGTGACAGGTTGCCTGCAGTGGGTGCCAAGGACAAGGTGGAGGATGAGGTGGCAGAATAGGACATTGGCGCAGGATTCACAGTTTGAAAACGCAGAGGCGGCAGTACCATCGGCTGGGTAGGAACTACATTTACCCAGTGGGCTGTAAAGGACATATATTGTCCTTCACCGTAGTTACAGCTCCACATGTCGGCACTGTTGTGAAATCTAACAGACAACGACAGGCTCAAGGACTGGTCCACCTTCTGTTCAACATATGTGTGCAGGGCTGGTACAGCCTTTATGAATAAGTAATGATGGGCCTGGGACTCTACACCTTGGCTCGGCACAAGCAATCAGTTCTCTGAAAGCTGCATAGTCCACATTGAAAGGGAGGGACTGCAATACCAGAAACTTGGCCAGGAGTGCATTCAGCTTCTGCACTGTTGGATGAGTGCGTGTATACTGTTGTCTTTTTGCAATCGCCTCGGTGAACGATTGCTGACAAAATTAGTGATGAGGAGCAGGAGCATCAGGACTAGGGATGAGCGAACTTTTGAAAAGTTCGGTTCGCTTCGATTCGGCGAACTTTCATGAAGTTCGGATTCGTACGAACCGAACCTAAAACGAACCTTGCTATAACGGCTGAATAATAGCTGCTAAAATAATGGGAGTCTGATAGGGTACAGTTTCGTTTACTTGCAGTTGCTATTACAATGAAAAAAGTGGAAAAAATCCAAGTGACTTCAACAACAGCGACGCAAAATATACGCATATTTGAGAATTTACACTAATGCGTACGCTAATGCGAACATTCCCGCACAAATAACGAAGATACAGTGTAGCGTTGTCAAAGGTACGCTACTTAACAGAATATGTACGCATTAGCGTACTCATACACTGCGTCTGCGAACATTCCTACTCAAGTAACGAACATACAGTGTAGCGTTGTCAATTGTACGCTATTTAACTGAATATGTACGCATTAGCGTATGCATACACTGCGTCTGCGAACATTCCTACTCAAGTAACGAACATACAGTGTAGCGTTGTCAAAGGTACGCTACTTAACTGAAAACGTACGCATTAGCGTACAAATCTTTAACGTACTATTCGTACGTACGTACGCACGCACGACGTAGAAGCATAGACTCCACCCCTTTTACTCCTCCTCCCTCTCGAGATCCGGTCAGCGCGAGAGAAGACGCAAGAAAGATGGCGTCTCGCCAACGTGGCCCTGACTGGGGCGGAATGGTTTGGGGCACTGACCCCTGTGAGCCTACAGAAAAGCCCGAAGAAATAGAAATATATTGGGAACAATGGAACCGGGACTCCCGGCCCAAGAAGCCGCAAGAGACACCCGCCGCGCCGGCTGGTGCGGTGGAAGCGGCTGCAGCTCCCGCTCCGCCGCCCCGGAAGAGAGATTATTCGCTGAGGCAGAACCCCATGGTTCCCGAAGCAGTGACCGCAAAGGCCCTCACCCTCTGGGAGTACAAGAGACGCGTGGAGGAGTGGGTGGTGCAGGTCTTAGAACACCCCCGTACCAGAGATCCCGTACTGGAGAGAAGACGGGGCACCGTGCTATGGTTCAGCGTGGAGAGAGGCGTAGGTTTTATCACCGATGAAGAAACCGCCGAGGAATTCTATGTGAATCGCAGGTCGGTGAAGAGGACATATCTACCTCGGAGTCGTCATAATTTACATCCCGGGGACTATGTGATCTATACCCCGATGAAGTCCCTCCAGGGGCCGTTTGCAACAGGCGTGAAGGTATTGACCCGTCCAGCGAGGCCTGCCTGGCCCCCGGAAAGGTGGGAAGAAGAGTCAGCGGACAGCACAGAGCCGTATCGCTTACCTGCTGCTGATGCCCCCCAGGCAAAAGAAGAGCCTACCCATCAGCCGGAACCCCTGATCCCAGGTCTACTGCCTCCACCTACAATGCAGGTGGGAGAGTTGGTCACCTCCACCTTCAACTTTCAGCCCACTGTGGTACATGCCAGACTACCCTGGCAAATCGAAGCCGCCATGAGCGCCGCCCGTGGGAGACCCCTACAAGAACCCCTACAGCCGGAGTGTCTGACCCCCGTCGTACCG
>ONZH01026926.1:0-136802 GCA_900303285.1 Rhinella marina
TTGTTTCCGGGACGACCATTGTAACTTGAGTCCATAACTCTATAGAATACTAGTAATTGGTTCCAGGGCCCAAAATTAGACAAAATGAAGATTTAAAAAAAAAATAAGCAGATAACTACATAGTTACATAGTTAAGGTTGGAAAAAGACAAAAGTCCATCAAGTCCAACCTGTAATCCTGCAATATCGATCCCTGGATCAATGTCCATCTTCCAATTAAAAAGGGGTTGGGCCAAAGGGAAAGGGTGTGTAGAACAAGATTTCTATACATTGGCATAAGCCTCAATGTTAATTTTGAATAAAAAATGAATCTAAACCTTTTTTTGAAGCCATCTCCTGTACTTGCTGTGACCAGCTCCTGCAGCTATTCCAGAGATTCACAGCCTTTACTGTAAAGAATGCTTGTCGCCTCTTATGATCAAATCTTTTTTTCTGTAGTCGTAGGGAGTGTCCTCTTGTTTTTTGAGGGGGTTTAACACAGAATAGCTTTCCTTGATATTTTTTGTACGGTCCGTTTATATATTTGTACAGGTTAATCATGTCCCCCCTTAGATGTCTTATTTCAAGTCTAAACAAATTCAGTTAATTTAATCCAGGGATGCCCAACCTGCGTCCCTCCAGCTGTTGTAAAACTACAACACCCAGCATGCCTGGACAGCCTACAGCTATCAGCCTACAGTAGGGCATGATGGGAGTTGTAGTTTTACAACAGCTGGAGGGCCGTAGGTTGAGCATCCCCGATTTAATCGTTGCTCATAACTAAGATCTTCCAGGCCCTTTATGAGTTTAGTTGCTCTCCTCTGTACTTTTTCTAACTCCAGGGCATCCTTTTTATGGACTGGTGCCCAGAACTGAACTGCGTATTCCAACTAATATAGATAAAGCAAGTCCTTACATATACCAGTCAGAAATAGCTGCTGGTCAGTGGCATTAGGAGTTCCTCGTATCATGACTAAACAAACCACTTTCATATGGTGGGCATCTGCTTTAGTAGTCCCCTATAGGTCTACAACCTGTTATAAGCAGCAACCTGAATTCAACTTATAGGCGGACAAGCAACTTAAGGAGTATGAGACTCCTGCATGGTATTTTATGACTATTCTTAATGCGAATAGGGGCAAATCTGACCACATTCTAGAATTGCCTCAATATGTTCTTTAATGTGGAGTGTAGAGCTATGCTTTGGATTCATCTCCTTAGTTCTGCATAGTTGTTGTATCATGGCAGATGGCTCTCGCTCAGCAACTTGGCACTTCTGCCCTGTCTCAGTTAGGATGCTATACAGAAGGAGGTTTGCTTTCACTGGACTGGTATTGCTGTGTTTGTCAGCACAGTTTTTCACTTCCAATCTAAATCTTTGCATCACTACCCGCAGGAAGCGGACTGACAGTAATCGAGGTAATGGGTATTAAAGGTCATGGGCCCATTACCATTAAGGAGGTTTTCTGGGATTCTTATATTGATGACCTCTCTTCAGGATAGATCATCAATATTACATTGGCAGAGATCAGCAACCTGGCACCCCCTGCGATCAGCTGTTTGAGGAGGCCATGGCACTCTGGTGAGCGTTGCGGCCTCCTCGCAGCTTACTAAGCACAGTGCCGTCCATTGAACAGTGACAGTGCTTGGTATTGCAGCTCATTCCCATTTACTTGAATGATACCGCGCTGACAGGTCATCATTATCCAAATCTTGGACAACATTTACTATAGCCATGATACACTTGATGAAGAGGAACAGCTATCAAATGCATTTTTGTCTTTTGCTGCTCTTTCACTTCAACAAGTACTGTGTCTGACTAAGAAGCTGTGAGCAGGGGTGCACCTAACCTTTCTGCTGCCTGAGGCGAAAAATGAAACGCCGCCCCCTCCCCCACCATGCCAATTTCTTAACCTAACCCCTTT
This sequence comes from Rhinella marina, assembly GCA_900303285.1. Classification (NCBI taxonomy): domain Eukaryota; kingdom Metazoa; phylum Chordata; class Amphibia; order Anura; family Bufonidae; genus Rhinella; species Rhinella marina. Next base: position 1,904 of record ONZH01026926.1, read on the forward strand.
GCCACAATGAAAGCTCTCATTGCCCATGGCCCTTCCGCTGCCCCCCTCTTGCCCCTATCTGGTGCTGCCTGAGGCGATCGCCTCACCTGGCCTCATTGGTGGTGCACCCCTAGCTGTGAGGCCCTCTTGAAAATAGGCCCATGGCCAATACCCTGGCATCCATCCATCCCTGCTATACATTTTTCTTCTTTTACTCCACATGTGACATGAACTTTCCCTACATTTTCCTGCCATCTGCATCTCAATCCCCACTAAGATAACCACACATGGACAGGTCACTGCCTCCAAAAAAATCAGCTCACTCTTCTCCTGCCGCTGGGAACGTCTTAGTGCAGTTAGTGGATACAAATTGTATTAGGCAGCCATACAAATTACAATGTGCCTCTCTCAACTTCTCATGGCCTGCAGATGTGGTCATCGATGTAGGGGCCAAATCTGAGTGGTTTTTATGTGGCTGGAAACCACTAAACTTGCACATATTCAGCAGGAAACAACAGCGTTCATTTTAGGGCCTTAAAGAACTCCCGACAAAAATTGTATTCCATGTCCTGCTAGAAATGTACATGATATAATCTGTAGTGAATGTCATTTTCTTACCAGTGTCTGATTTTTTGACTTATATCATCCTGAAGTTTCTTATCTGTGTCATGTGACCAGCAATTAGACCCACCAACTCACACATAGACTTATGTGTGGACAGGAAGTCTAATTCTCTATGTATTCCTATGAGACTGAAAGTGAAGCTCCCATAGGAATGAATAGAGCAGTTACTGGCTTGCTGTCCTGGGTCAGTTGGAGGTCAGGGAGTTGGTCACATGACCCAGCTACAATAAGAAGAGAGGTTTTTACTTACAGAAACAGTCACTGATAAGAAAATGACAATCACTACAGATTATATCATGCACCTTTCTAACAGGTCAGAGAATAAAAATGTTTGCGGGAGTTCTTCTTTAAGGACATGATGATGAAACCAAGAAACTTTTGTTATTTTCCTTCCTGCCCAAATGATATCCGAGCAGATATAAACCTTAGATGTGAATCCTGGGCGAAGTCCTTACGCATTACCTTGATCTGAATGGCAGCTGGGAAGTACGATTTATCTTCAAATTACTTAAATGTGTATATGCAGTTTTATGCTGACCTATTTAAAACAAGGTCCACATGGACTAACAAAAGATGAAGAAGGATATTAATCAAGGGGCTAAGACATCAGACTAATGTGCCTTTAAAATGCGGTGAAATTTCCATCTGTCAATAATGAAAAAGTAGAGATCAGCAAAAATAAGACCTCTGCCTGACAAAGCTATCAAATCAATGGTTTCCAAACACCGCATGCATATAAATCATGTCTACTTGTTGTCTGGATGCCTGCAACACTAGGGCCACGCTCCCTGGGTTCTGTGACAATATGAGATCAGTGGGCATCACCTTAGTAATCCATTTTATTGGAAAAGAAAAAACCAAACATCAAAATAACAGCGCTCCAAAAACTAAGAGGAGAGGAGCGAACCTATGGAAGTTCGGGTCTGGTCTTCACCCAGACCCCCATTAAAATTAATGGGGACCCAAACTTCACTTTATTTGTTTTCCGTTATAACATGGTTTATAATGGAAAATAATAGCATTCGTAAGACAGAATGCTAAATAAAATGGCCATTCAGGGGTTAAAAATAACTAAAAAAACCTCACCTCATCCACTTGATCACACAGCAGGTATCCTCCTCTTTCTTCTTTCAGCAGGACCTGTGATGACATCACCGCGCTCACCACGTGGTAAGCACGGTGACGTCATCGCAGGTCCTGCTGAATAAAGATAGAGGGACCTAAGAACTCACAAGGTGCAATGGCCTATTTGTACAGCAGATCAGTGGGGGTGCCATGTAATTCTAGACTTAAAGGGGTTCTCCAAGTTATATATATTGATGACCTATACTCAGGATAGGTCATCAATATCAGATCGGCGGGGGTCCGACACCCCCGATCAGCTGTTTGAAGAGGAGACGCGCGCCGTATCAGCGCTGCCTCCTCTTCACTGTTTACATGCTGGCCGACACGGGGGTAGTGGTGAGTAGGTGTAATTACACCTCCCCACCCCATTCATTTCTATGGGAAGAATCGCTTCCATAGACTTGTATGAGAGCGATCCTTCCCATAGAAATGAATGGTGTAGTTAGGTGTAATTACACCTACTCACCACTACCCCCGTGTCGGCCAGCATGTAAACAGTGAAGAGGAGGCAGCGCTGATACGGCGCGCGCCTCCTCTTCAAACAGCTGTCTGTTTTAATAGCTTCATGCATTCCCCATGTAATAACAATTCTGGAACATCTATTCTTATGGCTCTATGTTGTGCCATTCCTTTATTATTTCTACTAGGAGTTATGAATGAATTGCTAGCAGTCTGCAGTAAGGGTACAGAGGGGTGGTAACCAATTGGGGGTGTGTACCTGCAAAATTTAAAAAATGGCAGTACTGACTGGATAGAGTCAGACTGTGCAGGGACACACCCCCAACTGGTCACCTCCCCTCTGTACCCTGACTGAAGGCTAATAGCAATTTATCTATAACTTCTAGTAGAAATAATAAAGGAATGGCACAACATACAGACATAAGAATAGATGTTCCAGAATTATTACATGGGGAATGCATGAAGCTATTAAAACAGACATGTCAGGAGAGGCGGAAGGTCCTCTTTAAAGGGGTTCTCCCAAGCTATATTTATTGATGACCTCTCCTCAGGATAGGTCATCAATATCAGTTCGGCGGGAACCGACACCGGCACCCACGCCAATCAGCTGTTTGAAGAGGAGGCGCACGCCGTACCAGCGCTGCCCTCCTCTTCACTGTTTACATCCTAGCCGTAACATGGGTAGCGGTGAGTAGGTGTAATTACACCTAACTGTCCCATTCATTTTAATGGGAAGGATCGTTCTGATGCAAAAGAAAACGGATCCATACCCCATTGACTTATTATTTTAGACTGCCTAGCTATTTTAGAGATATTGCACCCGGATTTGTTCATAATGAATGTAGACGGTTGTATTATCATGACAGAAGAGTTTTTTGCTGATCCATGATGGATCCAGCAAAAACGCAGATGTGAAAGTAGCCTTAGAATGGATCGTCAAAACCGGAGAGGGGGAGGGGTCTGTCTTTATGTAAAGTCTTGTCTAAAGCCCACACTCCGGGAAGATATAAGTGAGGGACATGAAGATGTGGTGTCACTGTGGATAGAAATACATGGAGCCAAAAATAATAATAAAATACGAATAGGAGTTTATTATAAACCACCTAATATACCAGAGTCCACAGAAAATCTACTACTAATCCCTCATTCACACCTCAGTGATTTCCATGAGTGATTGTGAGCCAAAACGTGGCTCTAAACACAGAACAGGTGCAGATCTTTAGCTTATGTCTGTGGAGGCTTTAATCCTGATTTTGTTTCACAATCACTGATGAAATCACTGACCAAAACACTGACGTGTAAAATGAGGCTTCAGGAAAATAGACGAGGCGGCAAATCACGAGGTCGTTATTATGGGGGACTTCATCTACCCAGATATAGACTGGGAAACTGAAACCTGTGGATCTTCTAAAAGGAACAGGTTCTTGGCAATAACCAAAGACAATTACCTTTCTCAAATGGTTCATGAGCCGACTAGAGGGATGGCCATACTGGACTTAGTATTAACCAATAGACCTGACAGAACAACAGATGAGTAGGGTGGGGGATACCTGGGAAATATTGACCATAAAATAATAACCTTACAATTGTCATTCAAAAGAGCATTTTCTTTAGGGAGGAACAAAAATAATGAACTTTCAAAAGGCAAAAGTTGACTAGCTGAGAGAGGTCATTGGCCTCACTAACTGGGACAATGTCCTCGGGAATAAGAATAAATCCACAAAAATCTAATTGTGAGAGGTACATACCTTATGAGAACAGAAGGTTTAAGAAACAAGAAAAAACCAATGTGGATAAATAGAACTGTAAAGGGAGCAATAAATGACAAAAAGCATTTAAATCACTAAAACAGGAGGGGAGCGAGGAAGCATTGAAAAACTATAAGGAAAAAAATAGAATATGTAAAAAACAAATAAAAGCAGCCAAACTAGAGACCAAGAGATTAATCGCCAAAGAGAGTAAAACTAACCCTAAAATGTTCTTCAATTATATAAATGGTAAAAAGTATAAACCTGAAGGTGTCAGCTCCTTACAGAGTAATGAGTTGCAGAGAGCGATGAGGAGAAAACAAAGCTACTAAATATCTTTTTCTCCACTGTATTCACTAGAGAAAACAAACTGTTAGATGAACTGCAGAATGTAAAAATAAATTCCCCATTAAAAGTGCCCTGTCTGACCCAGGAAGAAGTACAGCGAGGTCTTAAAAAGATTAAAATAGACAAATCGCCAGGACCAGATGGCATACATCCCCGTATCCTAAGAGAATTAAGGAATGTCATAACCAGACCCTATTTCTAATATTTAAAGACTCTATACTGACAGGGAGTGTTCCACAGGATTGGCGCATAGCAAATTTGGTACCAATATTGAAAAAGGGTCCAAAAACAGAGCCTGGAAACTACAGTCCGGTAAATCTAACATCTGTTATGGGTAAACAGTTTGAAGGTTTTCTAAGGCTACTTTCACACTTACATTTAACTTTCCTATCTAAGTACATTACTTGTATGCGAGATACATATCTTCCTATCTAAGTACATTACCTGTATGCATGATACATATCTTCCTATTAAAGTACATTACCTGTATGCGGGATACATATCTTCCTATCTAAGTACATTACCTGTATGCATGATACATATCTTCCTATTAAAGTACATTACCTGTATGCGGGATACATATCTTCCTATCTAAGTACATTACCTGTATGCGGGATACAATCTTCCTATCTAAGTACACTACCTGTATGCATGATACATATCTTCCTATTAAAGTACATTACCTGTATGCGGGATACATATCTTCCTATCTAAGTACATTACCTGTATGCAGGATACATATCTTCCTATCTAAGTACATTACCTGTATGCAGGATTCATATCTTCCTATCTAAGTACATTACCTCTATGCAGGAAAAATATCTTCCTATTAAAGTACATTACCTGTATGCAGGATTCATATCTTCCTATCTAAGTACATTACCTGTATGCGGGATACATATCTTCCTATTAAAGTACATTACCTGTATGCAGGATTCATATCTTCCTATCTAAGTACATTACTTGTATGCAGGATACATATCTTCCTATCTAAGTACATTGCCTGTATGCAGGATACATATCTTCCTATCTAAGTACATTACCTGTATGCAGGATACATATCTTCCTATTAAAGTAAATTACCTGTATGCGGGATACATATCTTCCTATCTAAGTACATTACCTGTATGCGGGATACATATCTTCCTATCTAAGTACACTACCTGTATGCATGATACATATCTTCCTATTAAAGTACACTACCTGTATGCATGATACATATCTTCCTATTAAAGTACATTACCTGTATGCGGGATACATATCTTCCTATTAAAGTACATTACCTGTATGCAGGATACATATCTTCCTATCTCAGTACATTACCTGTATGCGGATACATAATCTTCCTATCTAAGTACACTACCTGTATGCATGATACATATCTTCCTATTAAAGTACACTACCTGTATGCATGATACATATCTTCCTATTAAAGTACATTACCTGTATGCGGGATACATATCTTCCTATTAAAGTACATTACCTGTATGCAGGATACATATCTTCCTATCTCAGTACATTACCTGTATGCGGGATACATATCTTCCTATCTAAGTACACTACCTGTATGCATGATACATATCTTCCTATTAAAGTACATTACCTGTATGCATGGATACATATCTTCCTATTAAAGTACAATTACCTGTATGCGGGATACATATCTTCCTATTAAAGTACATTACCTGTATGCAGGACACATATCTTCCTATCTCAGTACATTACCTGTATGCAGGATACATATCTTCCTATCTCAGTACATTACCTGTATGCAGGACACATATCTTCCTATCTAAGTACATTATCTGTATGCAGGACACATATCTTCCTATCTAAGTACATTACTTGTATGCAGGATACATATCTTCCTATCTAAGTACATTACCTGTATGCAGGATACATATCTTCCTGTCTAAGTACATTACCTGTATGCGGGATACATATCTTCCTATCTAAGTACATTACCTATATGCGGGATACATATCTTCCTATCTCAGTACATTACCTGTATGCGGGATACATATCTTCCTATATCAGTACATTACCTATATGCAGGATACATATCTTCCTATCTAAGTACATTACCTGTATGCAGGATACATATCTTCCTATCTAAGTACATTACTTGTATGCAGGATACATATCTTCCTATCTCAGTACATTACCTGTATGCGGGATACATATATTCCTATCTAAGTACATTACCTGTATGCGGGATACATATCTTCCTATATCAGTACATTACCTATATGCAGGATACATATCTTCCTATCTAAGTACATTACCTGTAGGCGGGATACATATCTTCCTATCTCAGTACATTACCTGTATGCGGGATACATATATTCCTATCTAAGTACATTACCTGTATGCGGGATACATATCTTCCTATATCAGTACATTACCTATATGCAGGATACATATCTTCCTATCTAAGTACATTACCTGTATGCAGGATACATATCTTCCTATCTAAGTACATTACCTGTATGCAGGATACATATCTTCCTGTCTAAGTACATTACCTGTATGCGGGATACATATCTTCCTATCTAAGTACATTACCTGTATGCGGGATACATATCTTCCTATCTAAGTACATTACCTGTATGCGGGATACATATCTTCCTATATCTAAGTACATTACCTGTATGCAGGATACATATCTTCCTATATAAGTACATTACCTGTATGTTATGCATTACAGGATACATATCTTCCTATCTAAGTTACATTACCTGTATGCAGGATACATATCTTCCTATCTAAGTACATTACCTGTATGCGGATACATATCTTCCTATCTAAGTACGTTAGGGGTTGTTCACATATCAGTTATTTGATCAGTTATTTCCATCAGTTATTGTGAGCCAAAACCAGGTGAGGGTCAAAAACACAGAACATGTGCAGATCTTTTCATTATACCTGATCTCTGTTCAGTCTCCACTCCTGGTTTTGGCTCACAATAACTGATGGAAATAACTGATCAAATAATTGATATGTGAACAACCCCTTATCTGTATGCGGGATACATATCTTCCTATATCAGTACATTACCTGTATGCAGGATACATATCTTCCTATATCAGTACATTACCTGTATGCAGGATACATATCTTCCTATCTCAGTACATTACCTGTATGCAGGATACATATCGGAGAGGCACCATCTGTGTTTTTTGGGGCAATACTGTAAATGTTGAATCTAAGTTCTTATTTTCTCTAGTCTGTGAATTGGACAAATTGTATTGATCTAATAGTTATTTAGGAATGTTGGGTGGAAATAATGAACAGAGATCCATCTGAGAGAAACTAGATATAGAAATCTATCCACTCTTACCTTAGCTCTAATTTGGTGAAGGACTTTTCTTATGAAGCAAATTCTATAAAATATTGTGACATGCTAGGAAAACCCTTGACAGGCTGCAATTCACAACACTGGTGCTGGTGACCAAACATAGAAACATATCAGACAGACACCTTGTGACATAATATCATGAAATCATGTTTTGAAAAGTTGGTCATCTTGTAACAGGACACTTCTGGCCAAGAGAAAATGTAAGAAAGGACACATCATATAGAGTTAATTGTAATGAAGTCCGGCTGTCAGAATGGATTTATCCTATCACACTCCCTACCAGATGTATAGAAAGATACCTCTACAGAAACTGCACTTTCAGCATGTGTCGCTAATTTTATGATATATTTGGCTTAATTAAAGTCAAGTACCACCTTGATAGGACTTTCGTGTTAATGTATGCAAGGATACATATCTTTTAGGGGTTTTCATGAATCCCTTAGCACAAAATCACACACATGTATGTCGGGGGATGCAGTGACTTAAAGGGGTTATGTCACTTCGGCAAATGGCATTTATCATGTAGAGAAAGTTAATACAAAGCACTTAGTAATGTATTGTGATTGTCCATATTGCTTCCTTTGCTGGCTTGATTCATGTTTCCATCACTTTATACACTGTTAAATTTCCATGGTTACGACGACCCTGCATTCCATCAGTGGTGGTCGTGCTTTCACACAATAAGAAAAAGAACCAGTCTCTCTGGTGGCTGGGACCATGGGAGCTCACATAGGCTGGTGCTTTTTCTATAGTGTGCAAGGACGTCCACCACCATTTAAAGAAAAACAAAACACATAGATTTAGCCTTTTAGTCTAGTTGAGTCTTGTTCCCAGCCACTAACAAAGTAGGGGATGGTGGTGGAGTCAATGGAGGCTATTTGTATGCTGATTTCTGAGAGCAGTCCTCCTAGTAAGTTTTTTTAGACCCTAACATTCTATAAACAAGATGAGGTCTCGATGTTACCCAATATAACTCGATGTTCACTTATGTCACCCTCACCAGTCTCATGGCCACGTTCCTGACCACATGCAACATGTGCTCCCACCTGACTGTCATCATTGCTAGTTGCACGCCTAAGGAAGAACGGAACGGACCTCTTCTCCAATTCTGTGCTGGCCTGATACTGCTGACTGTCCTCACTAAGCTCGTCATCACTGAAATGCCGAGTAATGGTTACTTCCCGAGCAAAAGGAGCAGCAAAGGAGAGAGGAGGTTGCAGGACAGGTGCATACCTTATGAACTTGTATTTTTGATGCAGCGTTCCAAATTCTGGTGAATGGTAAAATTCTGTTTGCTTGCAGTTACCTCTAGTGGGCACTTACTGCCATAACTAGTATTCAATAAGCTCCCTCTGTTTTTTTAGTAGATCATAAAATTTTTTATTAATATATAATGAAATATGGGTGTTAAAGAGCAATTCTGGTTTTAATGATTTAATTTATTTCTTTAGAAAATAGGCCGTCAAACAATTTCAAATTCTAATTTACATCTATTTAAATTTTTGCTTGCAAACCTTTACTATATCCATGCCTCTCCCTAAAGAAAAAAATAGTAAAAGTAAAATGTATCCATAGGAGAGCTAGATAGGGCTAAACATGGCGGCGGTCATGTGAGCTGCCATGTGACCCTGACAAGTATCATGTGACCTTGCTTTCTGTTAACTGCCAGGTATCTACCAGGTGAACGGTAGTGTAGTGAGGAGTAGAACATGTACAGTATATACAGTTCTACTACCTGTGGCAGCACCTCATGTGTGTCAGTGTAGAAGCAAATCTCTTTGTGTGCTGTTTACACTAAACTTTATCAATACCATGAAAATATCACTTAGAGACAGGCAGACATTTTACTAATTACTACAGACAGGCACATAATATTGTACTGTAATAAAAATCATGATCCAATCACTAGTTCTATTTACTTATCACGTGAATGTGTACTGTGTGCTCACCCGGCACAGGTCATATAACACGGCTTACTGAATGTCAGGGTGTAAAGAGGGTCACATGACTGGTTCCATGTTTCGGTTAGGCCATGGATACATTACACAGGACTGATACATGGGCTATACCATTCTGCTGCATATAGGGCTCAACTACTTGATATACAGTGCCTTGCGAAAGTATTCGGCCCCCTGGAACTTTTCAACCTTTTGCCTCATTTCAGGCTTCAAACAAAAAGATATAACATTTTAAATTTTTGGTGAAGAATCAACAACAAGTGGGTCACAATTGTGAAGTGTAACGAAATTTATTGGATCATTTAAACTTTTTTTTGTAATAATAAAACTGAAAAGTGAGGCGTGCAAAATTATTTGGCCCATTTACTTTCAGTTCAGAAAACTCACTCCAGAAGTTCATTGAGGATCTCTGAATGATCCAATGTTGTCCTAAATGATTGATGAAGATAAATAGAATCCACCTGTGTGTAATCAAGTCTCCGTATAAATGCACCTGCTCTGTGATAGTCTCAGGTTTCTGCATCATGAAGACAAAGGAACACACCAGGCAGGTCCGTGATACTGTTGTGGAGAAGTTTAAAGCTGGATTCAGATACCAAAAGATTTCCAAAGCTTTAAACATCCCAAGGAGCACTGTGCAAGCGATCATATTTAAATGGAAGGAGTATCAGACCACTGCAAATCTACCAAGACCCGGCCGTTCCTCTAAACTTTCATCTCAAACAAGGAGAAGACTGATGAGAGATGCAGCCAAGAGGCCCATGATCACTCTGGATGAACTGCAGAGATCTACAGCTGAGGTGGGAGAGTCTGTCCATAGGACAACAATCAGTCCAACACTTCACAAATCTGGACTTTATGGAAGAGTGGCAAGAAGAAATCCATTTTTCAAATATATCCATAAAAAGTCTTGTTTACAGTTTGCCACAAGCCACCTGGGAGACACACCAAACATGTGGAAGAAGGTGCTCTGGTCAGATGAAACCAAAATTCAACTTTTTTGAAACAATGCAAAACGATATGTTTGGCGTAAAAGCAACACAGCTCATCACCCTGAACACACCATCCCCACTGTCAAACATGGTGGTGGCAGCTTTTCATCAGCAGGGACAGGGAAGATGGTTAAAATTGATGGGAAGAAGGATGGAGCCAAATACAGGACCATTCTGGATGAAAACCTGTTGGAGTCTGGAAAAGACCTGAGACTAGGACGGAGATTTATCTTCCAACAAGACAATGATCCCAAACATAAAGCAAAATCTACAATGGAATGGTTCTAAAATAAATGTATCCAGGTCTTAGCCAAGTCAAAGTCCAGACCTGAATCCAATTGAGAATATGTGGAAAGAGCTGAAAACTGCTGTTCACAAACGCTCTCCATCCAACCTCAAAGAGCTCAAGCTGTTTTGCAAGGAAGAATGGGCAAGAATTTCACTCTCTAGATGTGCAAAACTGATAGAGACATACCCCAAGAGACCGCAGCTGTAATCGCAGCAAAAGGTGGCGCAACAAAGTATTAATGCAAGGGGGCCGAATAATTTTACACGTCCCACTTTTCAGTTTTATTATTACAAAAAAAGTTTAAATGATTCAAGAAATTTCGTTTCACTTCACAATTGTGACCCACTTGTTGTTGATTCTTCACCAAAAATTTAAAATGCTATATCTTTTTGTTTGAAGCCTGAAATGTGGCAAAAGGTTGAAAAGTTCCAGGGGGCCGAATACTTTCGCAAGGCACTGTAAGTATGTATGCAGAATTTAAAATGCATGTATATTAGAAACATGTATAATTTCCTATTATATAAACAAATAAATTTCAAAAATAAAAAACGGAATACGGTTCAATGTATGCTAAGGGTTTAGTTAAATTAATCCCCTAACAATATCATTAAAGGTTTTATCTAAAGTATAAAACATGTCCCCCAATGCCTGGACCCCTCATATGGATTACAATTATCCTGCTCCCCGGTACCTGCGTCGCTCCTGATCAAAGCACAGCTGCCGCTGCATCTCTCCGTGACAAGGATCAAAACATCCGGCAATGGGAGAAGCAGCCAATAGGAGGCCATGATGGTGACGGGCCTCCTTAGCATTGTGGAGATGCAGCAGCGGCAGTGCGAAAATAAAAACTGACACAGGTTCCAGGGAGCAGGGTAAATATAATCTATATGAGGGGCCCCAGCATTTGGGGGGCATGTTTTATACTTTAGATAACCCCTTTAAAGTTGGATAAGCCCTCCCAAAAATAACAAATTTTTATTGTAGATCTTGAATTTACTTTATGCTTCAAATAAATACCATTGGTGCACAACTCAGGTGATGCAAGCTTATTTTTACCCTTTAGTGATGCAATTATTTTTTTCCTTAAGGCATTGTTCGCCTTCGCTGGAGCCTTTCTGCCAGACCTTCCATGTTGCCAGACCTGCAGAGGGAAGTATACTTATATGCTCCCCGTCACTGGGCCAATGAAAAAGGTCATATTAGTTATCCAAATTATCCATGGCTGTCTAGGTTGATTAATATCTATGTCAATCTTAATAAATGCCCTCTTTTTCTTCAGTGGACCATCTAGTTCAATAACAACATTTTTTCTCCCAGCTGCCACCATTAGAGGGAGACCATTACAAAAAGATTTTTTTCAGCTGTTAGTAAGCCCAATAATTAATTAGTATACAGAGGGGATTTTCAGGTATTTTTAGACACTAATCGTACCATTTACATAGGTAAAGTTACAGTTTAGTAATATATTCTAGTCTGCTCATAAAATTCAAAGTAAAGTTCACATCTAGCAATTGTCCTTTGCATAGTAGAGAAATAGTACAGTACTATGGTATATCACGCTATGGTTTGGGAATATCAACTTCATTGCCTTGTTGAGATGAACTAATAATTTACTGATTCTATTTTCTATAAAGATGTTTTTGGCATTATCAAAGTGTCATGGTCCGGGTCAGTGTTTCTCAATTTGTTATGAGATCAGTAGGCAAGTTTCTATGAGAGAAAATAAGCCTCTAATAGGATTATGTTGTAATCTACAAACATGACATGGCCAATAACTAAACTGCTGCAGGTTACTGGGGTTAATACATGTTTTCTTGGTCTTGTTCTCTGAGGTCATGTTTAGTTGAATGCCCTACCGCCATGGAACAGAGAACATGTGCAATTGGTGTCTCGAAAAGCAAACTTTTAATCATTATCTGAAAGAATTATAAGACTTAAAATTCATAAAGATTGTTTGAATTCATATTTATTGAAGAATAATATACTCATGACAACTTCTTTGAACAGCTGATTGAAGGACACTACCTGGAAAATAAGGCCATACAGATGGACCTAGGTAGGTCATCAGTATCTGATTGGTGGGGGTCCAACAGCCAGGACCTCTGCTGATGAGCTGTTTGAAAAGGCACTGGTACTCACATGAGCGCTTCAGCCTTCTTGCAGCTTTCTCTAGGCCATGTGATGTCACACTCAATGGTCACATGACATAGGCACAGTTCAGCCCCATTGACATGAATAAGGGTGAATTACAGTACCAAGCACAGCTGCTATCAAATGGACGGAATTGTGCTTATTGAGCTGAAAGAAGGTTGTGATGCAACTATGAGTGGCGGTGCTTTCTCAAACAGCTGATTGCTGGGGTCCCTTTAAGGGTAAACACATCTTCTTATGGGGAGAGATGTGGGGGGCGGGGGTTTAGGGGATGCTTTAAGGGGTTGTCCCACGAAAAATATTCTACAGTTTTCAAACCAGCACCTGGATCTGAATACTTTTGTAATTGCATGTATTTAAAAATTTTGTATAGCTACTGAGTTATTCAATAACATGTATCTGTATAGTGCCACTTAATTTCTCATTTCTTTGACCTATTCACTGAGCAGGCCGCACATGCTCAGTTTCAACTTTTAACTGCCTCCTGAGCTGTGATAGGGAGAGCTGAGACACGCCTCCTTAGCTGCAGCAGAAAAGACACTCCCCTTCAGCTGTCAGCTTGATATAAATCTAGCAGAGCAATGAATGGGGAGATCTCTGGCTCCATGTGAGGTACAGGGCTGGTTCTAGCTTTGTTAGAAAGAGGTTGTCATGTACTATATGATGTCTGATTTTTATTTTTTACATTATTCGTGGGATAACCCCTTTAAGAAAGTTAACCCTTAGACCATATTACGGCATTTGGAATTATAGAGGGGGTCCTTCCATGAGTCAAAGTGGAAATCTGCTAAGCAGGAGAAAGACCAGATGGTGCCCCTAAGGGTTTCTGGGAAATATATTGAAATTAACTTTCCCAACCCTATCTAATGCAAGCAAATGTTGGCCATTATAATTTGCCCCAGAAATCAAGAGGAATGTTGTCTGCCAACGATAATCATTAACCACTCAGAGGTTTCCCTTAAGGCTTTACACTTAGTAAAGCTGTTCTAATCTGCCAGTAGTGGATTTGAGGCTGGCTTAGCTATTTTTCTAGCTTTACTACATAAGCATCACTGCCAATCAGTGCTGCATGAGGCAGGGAAGTTTCCTAGCCTTACAAGCAGATTCCAATGACGAATTTTGTGTGTTATGTAGATTATGGACAAGCATGGCAGTTGATAGCCAGGGAGAGAGAAGTCAGGAGCTGTTGCTGGTTGTGCCTGTTATCAGAAGTGCAGATCTTGCAGTGCAGCAGACCTCAAAAGCAGCTACTTGCAAGCAAAGCTTTCATTTTTTCCCCATTGTCACAGAAATCCCTTTTGGGATGTTCAGTTTAATTATGCTGCATATGTGATTACCGTAGCAATACCCAACGTGTGTATTAAGGTGAAATTTAGCGTCAAGCCTCAATTGTCTATTTATGTATATTCGGTTTGCACACGGTTGCAATTTATTTATTCTTTTATTTATTTTTTGGGGGGTTCACTTTTATTAAACTACATATGTACATGGTTACTGCAGCAATAGCCAAGATGTGTCAGCAATCTACCTGTGTGCATTAATGTGATATTGAGTGTCAAGCCTCAATTCTTCGCTTATATAGATTCAGTTTCCACACGGTTGCAATTAACTTTTTTTTTTTTTTGGGGGGGGGGTCAATTTAATTATACTGCATACATACATGATTACTGCAGCAATACCCAAGTGCGGCAGCAATCTACCTGTGTGTATTAAGATGATATTGAGCTTCAAACCTCAATTCTCCATTTATATAGATTAATTTATATAGATTTAAATTATTTTGGAGAGAGTTGAGGTGAAATTGAGCGGAAAATAAGTACTGTAAACTGAGGCTCTAAAACTAAATAACAAAACTTTATTAAATGTCTCAATAAAAAAATACAATACATGGAGGAAGGAATTCCCTCAGTGATTTTCAACAAAAAAACTGTGGAAAAAAGTATAAAAAATACACAGTGGGCATAAAAATTAGCCTTGTGTAGCCAATAAAGCCGTCATGCTAATGTAATGAACAAAAAGATTACTACGGCATATGCCACCAAATTTAACTTTATGCAACTGGCAAACACGGGATAACAAATATACTCCAGCTGTTGGTGTATATGGGTACACCCTTATGCTGAAGTGCTCTGTGTAGCCAGTTGATGGATAGCGGTGGTCAACTGAGGCATATATTGTTTAGAATACAAACTGTCACCCTTCTAGTTAATACTGGGTACCTATGGTCAGGGGCGTAGCTAAAGGCTCATGGGCCCTGGTGCAAGAGTTCAGCTTGGGCCCCCCCCCTTCCTCCAGCGCTGGTTCACCTAGCTTTTCTGCCGGCCAAGTCAAAAATTGAAACCCCCTTCCATGCCAAATTCTCACCCTAACCTAACCTCCTAACATTACGTGTATCACTACAGAACATACAGGGTAAGGCTACATTCACACGACCCATTCACTTAAATGAGCACTGTGTGCTGTCCGCATCTGTATGTCCATTCCTATTTTTGTCCGTTTTGGGGACAAGGATAGGCATTGTTACAGTGGATCTGCAAAAAAAACGGATGCCATACGGAACATTATCCTTTTTTTGCGGATCCGCAATTTGCAGACTGCAAAACACAACGTTCGTGTGAATGTAGCCTAATACAGCGCCCCATACCTCTTACATCCTGTGACGTCTCCTCTGATGTAGATCTTCTCTTTCCTCATCTTCTCCTTTCAGACCAGGCGCCATTTTTCAGCCATTTCTCATCTCTGCAGTTAGACAGAAAAAAATCTTAGTTTACTACTTTTCCATCATCCTCCCGTCTTCTGGTCAAATCATCCTACCACCCCCAGTACTGTGCCACTAGTACCAAACAGATAGTGCCCTAAAATAACTGCGCCCAGCAAATAGTGTCCCTGACAGTAATAGTGTAAACATAACGTCCCCCAGAAATAACTGCGCTGATACTGTGCCAGGGTGCCCCCAAAGTCCCAACTAATAATTCTCTGCCAGAGTGCACTTGTTAGTAATAGTGCCCCCAACAGTACTAATGTCCCCACTGTGCCCCAGAAGTAATAATGCTTTCAATGTGCCAGTAAGAAATGCCCCAGTGCCCCCATATGCCAGTAAGAAATGCCCCATGTGCCAGAAAAATGCCCCCAGTGCCAGTAAAAAATGCCCCCAAGTGCCAGTAAGAAATGCCCCCCATTGCCCCCATGTGCCAGTAAGAAATGTCCCCAGTGCCCCCATGTGCCAGTAAAAATGGCCCCAGTGCCAGTAAAAATGCCCCCGTGTCCCATGTGCCAGTAAAAATGCCCCCAGTGCCAGTAAAATGCTCCCAGTGCCCCATGTGCAAGTAAAAAATGCTCCCAGTGCCCCCATGTGCCAGTAAAAATGCCCCCAGTGCCAGTAAGAATGCCCCAGTGCCAGTAAAAATGCCCCCAGTGCCAGTAAAAGTGCCCCCATGTGCCAGTAAAAGTGCCCCCAGTGCCAGTAAAAATGCCCCCAGTGCCAGTAATATGCCCCCAGTGCCAGTAAAAATGCCCCCATGTGCCAGTAAAAATGCCCCAAGTGTCAGTAAAAATGCCCCCATGTGCCAGTAATATGCCCCCAGTGCCCCCATGTGCCAGTAAAAAATGCCCCCAGTGCCCCCATGTGCCAGTAAAAGTGCCCCCAGTACCAGTAAAAATGCCCCCAGTGCCAGTAAAAGTGCCCCCAGTGCCAGTAATATGCCCCCAGTGCCCCCATGTGCCAGTAAAAATGCCCCCATGTGCCAGTAAAAGTGCCCCCAGTGCCAGTAATATGCCCCCAGTGCCCCCATGTGCCAGTAAAAATGCCCCCATGTGCCAGTAAAAATGCCCCCCAGTGCCCCCATGTGCCAGTAAAAATGCCCCCAGTGCCCCCATGTGCCAGTAAAAATGCCCCCATGTGACAGTAAAAGTGCCCCCAGTGCCAGTAAAAGTGCCCCCAGTGCCCCCCATGTGCTAGTACAAATGCCCCCATGTCCCCCAATAGAGCTCCGGTCCGTGCTACAATAAAAAAATAAACACTAATACTTACCTCCATGGAGCTGGCAGCGATGCGATGCAGGCCTCTTCCGGCCTGTGTCCCGCGCTGTACGGCTCAGGCGGCGCGATGACGTCATCGCGCCGCCTGAGCCGGCCTCTGATAGGCTGCAGGCCCAGTGCCTGCAGCCTATCAGAGGAACGGGCAGGGGAGACGCCTCTCCCTCCCCTGCCCCGCAGTAGAATACTGGCATCTGTATCGCCGTCCTCGGGACGGCGATCAGATGACTATGGAGATGAGCGCTTCCACAATGGAAGCGCTCATCTCCCTCTGCCCCACCGCCGCCCGCAACTGTCCGCAGGGCCGCACCGCACCCGGCTAATTGGCGGTGCGGCCCTGCAAGTGGCAAGGGGGGCCCTCGGGGCCCCCCTGGCTTAGGGGCCCGGTCGCGACTGCGACCGCTGCGACCCCTATAGCTACGCCACTGCCTATGGTGTATCTAATCATCAATAAATATTAATGGCGAGGTAACATTTATCAGTCCAGTGTTATTAGTCACAGATGTACCACTTTTGAAATCAGCACCCTAATACTGTCATCAATGGATACGACTCAGCTAGCTAAAACATCGATTCCCACATGTTGCGTCCGGCTGGACACTGTTTGTGAATTATCAGGAGCTAACTGTAAAACCAGATGGTTGTTTTAAGAGATTTGTGTCTGTTAGTATAATAGTTACACCTCAGCCCAGATGACTTTTTTTTAATACTGGCATATGAAATGCCAATTTCAATAAATCCACCACACCCCAAAAAGGGCACACGTTACCACTCTTAAGAGAACTTGAATTTGGTTATGGACTCCATTTTGTCATGATACAAATTCAGCCCAATATGCTACTAAAACCCTTGACAGGCGGCAGTTTACAACACCACCACAAAAAAAAAAGTTGGTCATCCCAGGTTATGTAGAGCCAAAAGCAAAAGGAAAGAAGGACACATTTGTTTGTTCATAATAATATTTAGCTGACATTGGTTGATTTGTCTTCCATTACTTTTATTCATGGTACTGTATTTTTTCTCGACTGTCAGACACATGAATCATAGAGGAGCAGAGTCCTTCAAAAAAAGTGTATTTGTTTTCAAAATGCAAGCTAATGTTCACATATTATAGGATCCCTGGGATGCGGCACCATGGGGAAATTACCACTCACAAAACAACTTTGCAGATAATGTGTCAAATCATCTATGTGCACCATCAAATTGGCAACAGAAGGGCACAGAGAATGGGAATAAAAGACAAAGAGATCTGGGGGATGCTAAGTATAGCAGGTAGGCACACCGAGACAATGCATTAAAAGTTGGAGTAAACAAACCTATATAATGATCTCCTGCTGAAAGGGAAAACAAGTAAATGTCTCGCCTACACCTGCATAATAGCAGACAGCAATTTCTTCCATTGTTTCCTCTACTTTTCAGTTGTGTTTTTTCCCCCTTTTTTTACATAGTTGTATGTGGCTGGATAATAAAAATAATAGTAATAATAATTAGAGATGAGCGAATCTATTCGCCGCTTCGTAGATTCGATAAGAACCTTCATTATTTCCTACACCGAAGCGAATCAGAATCTTTTCAGATTCGCTTCGGAAGATTCTTCTTAAAGGGGTTGTCCGAGTTATTTTTTTGTCCTTTGTATGTTTCTAACTAGTCAAATACAACAGCTTTTCCATACACTTTCTGCTTCTAAAGCTGCTGGTTTCTCAGATTTCATTGAGGGTCACATGACCTGTGATGTCAGCTTGCCTCCCTGCTAATCTTGTATTCGTGCACCAGCAGATAAGAGCCTGTACACGAGACGTCACTGGCCACGACCCCTCCATTGCTGGGCTCCTGCTATCTGCTCTCTCCTTGGATTCTTTCAGATAAAACATTAACCCCTTCAGCCAGAACACACTGAAGGCTTTACAACAGCAGCTGCAGATGTAAAGAGACACAGGATTTGCCTCAACCTACAGACACAGAGCTGACTGGAGCTGATCTGGAGGAGATCTGTACAGTATTGCACAAGAACAGGTAGGGGGAAAATCCTGTGTGTATCAGAAGTGTCATTATACAGCTGGGACTTGTAATCCTACACATACAACATGCTGCTGAGTATTCCAACAGACATGTCACTCAGGGCAGCACTTGCAGAGCAGAGCGGGGGGGGAGGGGCAGAGATTGTTATTACTGCAGGTAAACAAAGGCCAGAAGAGAACCAGGGAAATTAGGAAATATATATGTTTTTGCCTAAAACTTGCTTAAAGAAGAACTCCCGCAAAAATTTTTATTCCATGTCCTGCTAGAATTGTACATGATGTAATCTGTAGTGAATGTCATTTTCTTACCAGTAGCTGATTTTTTTAGTTATATCATCCTGAAGTTTCTTATCTGTGTCATATGACTAGGAATTAGACCCACCAACTCACACAGAGACTTATGTGTGGACAGGAAGTCTAATTTTCTATGCATTCCTATGGAAGCCTCACTTTCAGTCTCATAGGAATGAATAGAGAAGTGACTGGCTTCCTGTCCTGGGTCAGTTGGAGGTCAGGAAGTTGGTCACATGACCCAGCTACAATAAGAAGAGAGTGGAAACTCTCAATTTCAGCCTCGGATAAGAAAATGTCATTCACTACAGATTATATCATGCACCTTTCTAACAGGTCAGAGAATACAAATTTTTGCGGGAGTTCTTCTTTAACTTAGTTATATATTGCTGCCCATCAGATTTACAGTACTATATATTTTTTTCATAACTCGGACAACCCCTTTAAATCTTTGTACACTAACGCTACGTACGCATCATATAATTTGTATGCTAATGCTACGCATCTGATAATTTGTACGCTAACGCGTACGTATTCAGTTAAGTAGTATACTTTTACTGTATGTTCATTATTTGTGCGGACCTAGACAATAATATGCTAAAGCTTTGTACGCACTTTGTACACTCATGTGTACGTGTTTGCGGGAATGTTCGCAGAACATGAATATTTTTTAATGCAACTTGGACCAAATCGAATCTTACCCGAGGTGAATCTTTTTAAAAACTCAGCGAATCTTCACCATAGCGAATCTTTGAAGATTCGCTCATCTCTAATAATAATAATATAAATATATATTTTTAAAGCACACTACTTCAACCCCAGGCCTGTTTTAACCTTCCTGACCGGGCCATTTTTTGCAAATCTGACATGTGTCACTTTATGTGGTAATAACTTTGGAACACTTTTACTTATCCAGGCCATTCTGAGATTGTTTTCTTGTAAAACATTGTACTTCATGACAGTCATAAATTTGAGTCAATATATTTCACCCTTATTTATGAAAAAATTCCAAATTTATCAAAAATTTGGAAAAATTTGCAAATTTCCAAATTTCAATTTCTCTACTTTCAAAATACACAGTAATACCTCCAAAAAGAGGAAGCCATTTTTCAAATTTTCACCAAATATTCCAAAACCATTTTTTTAAGCACCAATTCAGATATAAAGTGATTTTGAGGGGCTTACATAATGAAACCCCCCATAAATGACCCAATTTTAGAAACTACACCCCTAAAGTTATAAAAAACTGCTGTTACAAACTTTATTAACCCTTGAGGTGTTCCACAAGAATTAAAGGAAAATGGAGGTGAAATTTCAAAATTTCACTTTTTTGGTAGATTATTCATGTTAATAATTTTTTTTCTTGCAACACAGCAAGGGTTAACAGCAAACTAAACCTCTATATACATTGCTCTGATTCTGCAGTTTACAGAAATACCCCATATGTGGTGGTAAACGTCTCTATGAGTTTGTGGCAGTGGTCAGAAGGAAAGGACCGCCATATGGATTTTGGAGATAGATTTTGCTAGAATAGTTTTTAGGCACCATTTTGTAATTGAGATACCCTGACGTACCCCTTCAGTGGAAACCCTCATAAAGTGACCCCATTTTGTAAACTACACCCTTCAAAGAATATATTAAGGGGGGTACTGGCCACTTTGACCCCCTAAGCGTTTTACAGAATTTGGAAACACTTGGCTGTGAAAATGAAAAGTTTCATTTCTTCCAATAAAATGTTGCTTTAGCCTCAAATTTTTCATTTTCACAAGAGGTAACAGGAGAAAAGCACCCCATAATTTGTTAGCCATTTTCTCCTGAATATGGCAACACCCCATATGTGGTGGTAAACTGGTGGGGGCACATGGCAGGACTCAAAACAGAAGGAGCGCCATATGGCTTTTGCAGAACAGATTTTGATGGATTGGTTTGCGGGTGCCATTGATTTTTAATTTTTTGAGTTATTGTCTTATGTAGGGGCTCATTTTTTGCGGGACGAGATGACGGTTTGATTGGTACCATTTTGGGGTACATAAGACTTTTTGATCGCTTGGTATTACAGTTTTTGTGAGTCAAGGTGAAAAAAAATAGCTGTTTTGGCATGGTTGTTTTAAATTTTTTTTTACAACATTCACCTGGGGGGCTATCTCATGTATTTTTTTTATAGAGCAGGTTGTTACGGACGCGACGATACCCAATATGTCTAACTTTTTTATTTTTGGATAGTTTTACACATTAGATTTATTTTTTGAACAGAATAAAATCATTATTTTGTGTTGCCATTTTCAAAGAGCCATATTTTTTTAAAGTTTTCAGGCGATTGTCTCAGGTAGGGTCTAATTTTTTGCAGGACAAGATGACGGTTTGATTGGTACCATTTTGGGGTAAATACGCCTTTTTGATCGCCTGCTATTACACTTTTTGTGAGGCAAAAGGGAAAAAAATGTCTGTTTTGGCTTAGTTTTTTTTTTTATTTTTTTACAGCATTCGCCTGGGGAGCCATCTCATGCAATATTTTTATAGAGAAGGTTGTTACGGACCCAGCGATACCCAATATGTGTATAATTTTTATTTTTGGAAAGTTTTACACATTAGATACATTTTTGAACAAAATAAAATATTTTTTGTGTTGCCATTTTCTGAGAGCCATATTTTTTTTATTTTTCGGGTGTTTATCTTAGGTAGGGTCTCATTTTTTGCGGGACAAGATGACGGTTTGATTGGTACCATTTTGGGGTACATGCGCTTTTTTGATCACCTGCTATTACACTTTTTGTAAGGGAAGGTGACCAAAAAATGTCTGTTTTGGCACATTTTTTTTTTTTTTACTGCGTGCACCTGACGGGGTGGATCATGTGCTATTTTTATAGAGCCGGTCGATACGGACGCGGCGATACCTAATATGTCTATTTTTTTCACTATTTTTTAAAATTTTTTTATATTATTTTAAAAACGACACTTTTTTTGGGGGGGGGTCTTGAAACTTTTTTTTGTAAAACTTTATTTTTTTCACTTTTTTTTACTTTCTTATTTTACACTTTTTTTCACTTTTGGGGGTCTGATCCCCTTACAATGCATTACAATACTTCTGTATTGTAATGCATTGGCTGGAAGTGTATTACTCAATGTAATACACTTCCAGCACACTGCCTGTGAGATCCAGGGGGCTGGATCTCACAGGCTTCCATAGATAGCAGCCGGATGCCTAAGGAAGGCATCCGGCTGCTATCTCAGCCATCGGGTCCCCGTCACAGCAGCGCGGGGACGCGATGGCAACCCCTTCCCACCGCCCGCATCGCATGTGCCGCGATCAGCGCTGACCACGACACATGAAGGGTTAATGCACCGGCATCGGTGTTTTCACTGATGCTGGTGCATACATCAGGGGTCCAGCTACTGGGCACAGCCGGACCCCCGCCGCTAATCGGGCGGGCGCAGCTCCTGCACCCGCCCGATCAGCGCGCCGTAGCAGTACAGCGCTGGTCGGGAAGTCACTTCCCGCAGCACCGTACATGTACGGCGCTGGTCGGGAAGGGGTTAAAAGGGGTCATAATTATTTTAATGAATTTTTTCTCAGATGAAACTACTCACCTCCTGACTGTCATTACCTCAGTCTGCAATGAGTAACAGGGTCAGGGCTCATGTACACAAAGGTATTTTTGCTCCACATCTGATCCGCATTTTTTGCAGGTTGGATGCAGACCCCTTAATTTCTATGGTGTTGCATAAAGATGTATGTCTGTTCTGCTGCCCCTGGAAAAAAATAGAACATGTCCTATTTAGAGATGAATTAAGTATCTACAAATTCAGTTGCTTTGCCAAATTTTACAAATAAAATTGCTTTGTGACCAATTACTTCGTCATGAAGCGCAATTCTTTGTAAGTAGTGGGTGCAATGACATGCAATGGCGAATGCACTGCTTCCGTCATTGTACCCCTCAGATGTCATGTTCATAGCTGTTCACCGCATCTGACAGTAATAACAGAGTGTAATCTAAAAAAAAAAAAAAAAAAAAACATACTTACCTCATCCATTTGCTCACGACAGGCCAGCCACTGCCATCTTGATTGAAGATCTAGAGCAAAATCTTGAGCAACCTATGATGACATCATCACGTCGGCCAGCATGGTGATGTCGTACGTCACAGTGCACGGGATTTCGTGCAAGATCTTCAAGATGACGACGGCCGGCCCGTCGTAAGCAAATGGATGAGATGAGTATGATTTTTTTTTTTGTTTTGTTTTTTACCGCCATTCAGGGAAAATCAATTCACTATCATAAAGCATTAGGAAATTCGGCTTCACCATGAATCAAATATTCCCTGAAATTTGGATCGAAGCCCACTTCATATATTTCAATTCTCTCAACACTAGCCCTTTTCTTGTCCATTTTACGGACTGTTCCGCAAACTGCGGAATGTACAGGACCGGTATCCGTGTTGCACAATGGATGTGTGCATAAGCCCTCAGGACTAGAGATGAGTGAAATGATTCTTACAAATTAGCTGTTCATCTTAACTAGTTCTACATCTGTGACTGGCTGCCCCTTGCAGACAAAGCTCCCACCTGCCGCTTGATTAACAGGGCTAGACATCTCACCCAACCCTGACAAAATTGATTGATCTACACTTCCAGGTAGTCATGCATGAACATTGGATGTTCTGGAAGCAGAAACAGAGCTTCTGTGCTAGTGACACTACTCGTAGTAGCGGTCCAGGGGATCATTTGCTCAAACAAATCTCAGTCCATGCCAGCTCATTCAGCAGCATTCACATACAGCAATCATCCCCTAACACAAGCAGAAGGTGTTACATCGGTGGCCTGTGTCCATCTCTGCCCCGCTACTTCTAATAGGAACATTATTCATTGAATTATGATTACTCCCATTTTTGTTATCATCAGCACTCCCCTCCTGTCCTTGCTCTGTGTGCAGTTACATGGCTGCTTTTAATTGTTAATCAATTTATCACTCCTTGCCTGAGTTTAGGTTCCTACTTCCTAGTTTTCTAGTTTAATCAGGCATGGTGTACTATTGTCCACCTATGTACCGAACTTCTGCCTGTTTACTGACTCTAATACTCCACTGCCTGCCCTGACCTTAGCCTGTCTACCATACTGACAATGTGTTGCCTGCCATTACATGTCTACCTTAACCTCTGCTTGTGTACTGATTACAAGTATTGCTCAACCCCTAGGTCCTTTGCACCAGTGTCTCTGACCCATGTGAGTCAGGTGCCAACTACACTGGGTCTACTTCAAGAGGTAGTGGCCTGGGGAATCCCTTACAGAGAAGGCTAGATTCCTGTATAGGGTTTAAAGGGTGAAAACCATAGGATCGCCACAATAACACGTTAAGGACTAGCCCAAAGTGAAACTGGCTAGTTAGTACAGTGGGTCCACAACCGCTGCCCCTTATAGGAGGCAGAAAAGACAGGGTGAAGCATCATTTAGGAATACACTGGAGATTCTGCACACAGCACTGCTGCATTGAGCACTGAGACTCTGCAGTGTGAGTTACAGGAGAGAAGGTCTACGTCCCTCTATTACTTGCTGCCCTTTAGGCACCATTAGGGGTAGAAGAAATTAAGATGGGAGATGTTATTTTATCTTAATCTGTATTTGAATATTCTCTGTCATTTGTTTTTACAAAAAAAATGAGTGGTTGGTTTTCTGGATTACTCAATTACTTCCTCTTTGGACATTTAGCATGGCAAAAAGCCTCACTTGACGTTCTCATTTAGGCCATCACTGCGGCCAGAGAGGGAAGGAGGGCCAATGACTCAATTAGAGCATCACATATTACAGTCATAAATGCAATGCTCTTCTGTGGGCATCTTTATCTAGGCCTATCAACAGAACAATAGAGCTGTCATACTGTCATCCCAATTATATATCTATTATTATCATGAGAATTATCCTTCAGATAACATATCCCCTCATGGCAGCAGTAAACTGGCAATGGATTACCTATCTATAAAGGAGATATTATCATTTGTGCTGACTGTTACAGAAGGACAATATTTGTTATGTAATTTTCAATGGTAAAGTACTGCTGAAATGAAAAAGAAAAACATCCACCAATTCTAAAAAAAAAAGTTTTTTTTATGAATATTGAGTTTAAAAAATACCTCTTTTTGATGAAAGTGGCCATTTAATAACATAGTATGCTGCACTATATAGGAATTTAAAAATGTTGGACTGCTTCTTCAAAGGTGTTGTTCTATTAGATCATATATGTAGACTGCTTTGATGTTTTCTCTTTGAGCCAATGTGGAGAGCTGTGTTGATCCTTGTGGATATGGCCTGTTCATGTGTTTCATTGCCAACTATTCATTTTAATGGCTGCTATGGTATGTAATGCTTAATTTCCCATGCAGTTTTAGCAAATTTGCCAATCCTTTTTCAAAGGGATCATCTTTGTATGATGACTACTTTAATGCCATTGTAAGCTCCATCTAGTGGTGACTGTAGGCAGCTAGACTTTGATTTATTTTTTAACCCTATACAGGGGATTTTCAAATTCAATTAAGAAGTTATTGAGGGTTTTCTAAGAGATGCTATCTTGGGGTACCTCAACGAAAATAAGCAAATTACTCCATATCAGCATGGCTTCATGAGGGATCGGTCATGTCAAACCAATTTAATCAGTTTCTATGAGGAGGTAAGTTCTAGACTAGACCGCAGCGAATCAATGGATGTCGTATATCTGGACTTCTCCAAAGCATTTGACACTGTACCACATAAAAGGTTAGTATATAAGATGAGAATGCTTGGCCTGGGAGAAAATGTCTGTATGTGGGTAAGTAACTGGCTCAGTGATAGAAAACAGAGGGTGGTTATTAACGGTACATACTCAGATTGGGTCACTGTCACTAGTGGGGTACCACAGGGGTCAGTATTGGGCCCTATTCTCTTCAATATATTTATTAATGATCTTGTAGAAGGCTTGCACAGTAAAATATCAATTTTTGCAGATGACACTAAACTGTGTAAAGTAATTAACACAGAAGAGGACAGTACACTGCTACAGATGGATCTGGATAGACTGGAGGCTTGGGCAGAGAAGTGGCAGATGAGGTTTAACACTGACAAATGTAAAGTTATGCATATGGGAAGGAATAATGCAAGTCACCAGTACATACTAAATGGTAAAATATTGGGTAACTCTGACATAGAAAAGGACCTAGGAATTTTAGTGAACAGAAATCTAAGCTGCAGAAACCAGTGTCAGACAGCTGCTGCCAAGGCCAATAAGATAATGGGCTGCATCAAAAGAGGCATAGATGCCCGTGATGAGAACATAGTCCTGCCACTTTACAAATCACTAGTCAGACCACACATGGAGTACTGTGTACAGTTCTGGGCTCCTGTGAACAAGGCAGACATAGCAGAGCTGGAGAGGGTTCAGAGGAGGGCAACTAAAGTAATAACTGGAATGGGTGGACTACAGTACCCAGAAAGATTATCAAAATTAGGCTTATTCACTTTAGAAAAAAGACGACTGAGGAGAGATCTAATAACTATGTATAAATATATCAGAGGTCAGTACAGAGATCTCTCCCACGATCTATTTATCCCCAGGACTGTGACTGTGACAAGGGGACATCCTCTGCGTCTGGAGGAAAGAAGGTTTGTACACAAACATAGAAGAGGATTCTTTACGGTAAGAGCAGTGAGACTATGGAACTCTCTGCCTCAGGAGGTGGTGATGGTAAGTTCACTAAAAGAGTTCAAGAGGGGCCTGGATGTATTTTTGGAGGGTAATAATATTACAGGTTATAGTTACTAGAGAGGGGTTGTTGATCCAGGGAGTAATTCTGATTGCCTGATTGGAGTCGGGAAGGAATTTTTTTCCCTAAAGTGGGGAAAACTGGCTTCTACCTCACAGGGTTTTTTTGCCTTCCTCTGGATCAACTTGTAGGAAAACAGGCCGAACTGGATGGACAGATGTCTTTTTTTCGGCCTTATAAACTATGTTACTATGTTACTATGTTATTTAGAACAGAATGCTGTACCTAAATATGACATGAAGATAAAAGGTGGAGAATTAGTAACAACTTTATTCACACAAGAATTGAGAATTCCTTAATACTAGAGTCTTGAAATCAGTGGCGTGCATAGAGGCCCCATAGCAATGATTAAACCAGGCCCCCCACACGCTTTTCTCAATGACCCTTGGGCCATTTCTCCACTGTTTCATTTGCTAAAAGTTGTTCCTTTAGAGGGTAGAGTCCTGACCAAGTTTTCACCTCCAGTAGAAGAGATAATCCCAACTAAGACTGGGCCCCCTCTTGCCCTGGGCCCCATAGCAGTCACAAGGTCTGCCGCTATGGTAGTTACGCCCCTGCTTGGAACTCAAGTGCCATGAAAACATACGAATGCTCATGTATCACTGGACATAACCTAGGAAAGACATGTACAGTACATTGCTATGCCCGAGTTTATTATACTCAGGGCAAGGTCTCACTAGTGCTAGGAATTCCGTTATAGAGTTCCGTTATAACAGGGTTATAACGGAATATAACGGAATTTTAGGGCGGAATGAAAAAAACAAAGACAAAACCCTTTAAGAGGCATTCCGTTTTGGTCCGTCCTAATATATTTCTATAGGCACATATAACAGTTCCGTTTTTTTTCTGTTATGCATGACGGAAAAAGAATCCCATTGAAACGATGGAGCAGAATGGTATGCCTCTTAAAGGCTCCTGTTTTGCATCAAACAATCACTAGTAGAGGTGCACTGCGATGGTAATGCAATTGACAATAAATGGTTAAACCCTCACACTGATGTTAAAATGAGACTTTCGCCAATATATTCTTATATCAAGAACATACTGGAGCCCGAGCACCGCATCAAGGTACCTCAGAGTGGCTCGGGACCTACCGCTAACCTACCTTGCCGTTGGGAAATTGTGGAAGGAGCATATAGGCCGACACACAGCAACCTACTCCTAGTTACCTCCAGCGTGAAATCACACATATAATGGGAGGAGGGAGGAGACTATGAGCCCCACCTACCAATGACTCATGTGACTCAGGCTATACAGGTGCACCAGAATGTTACCATAAGATGTAAGTAATGGTACATACAGACCTGGAGTTGCCACACCTCCAGGTATAAATGTTCCTGCTCCTGTTTTGCATCCTGTCCTAAAATTCAGTTATATTCCATTATAATGGAATTGCTAACACTGCTGAGAACCCACCTCTTACAGAGGCTCACATTTACTAATGTGAGTACCCCTATATTCTGGTATATAATGTGCCAAAATTTGGTGCACTTTGGCACAATTTGATGCATATAGGTTGTTGTTTAGACCAACAAGGCGCCATGACTTGCCGGTGAAAGCATGACTTTGTGAGAAAGAGAGGGGGATGATCTAATATGTAACATTTTGGGGAAGGGGAGGAAATATCTTCTGCACTGTCCGTAAATTATAATGAAGCACAGGTCTCGTCCTATATTGCATCCTTTGACAGTCCATGCACCTAAGGCTACATGCACACAATCGTGCAGTGTTTTGCGGTCCGCAAATTGCAGATCCGCAAAACACTGATGCCGCCTGTATTCATTCTGCAATTTGTGAAATGCTATGGGCTGCCAATTCTAGAAACGTACAAGAAAAGGACATGCTGTATTTTTTTGCAGTGCCAAGAAACTGAGAAATATATGCGGACAGCACACACTGTGACTTTCATTAGACAGAGAACTGTTCATTATTTCTTTTAATTGTGACTAAAAGATAATAAATCAGTTTCCTTACTTAATTTCCTTTGCTCTCAAGATTTTTCGTCTTTCAGCACCTTTTTTTTTCTAGTACCTTTGACATTTAAAAACATCATTGAAGCAACAGTTTGCATCCATATTCAAAGGCAACGGAGAGCTTGGATTTAATTTCCTTGATTTGCAGACTACATTTAAATGGTAAAAATAACTGCTGTGTAGCCACACTCCTACTCCTTGATGTGGAAATAGTCTCCGTAGCCTGTGTATAATCCAGGGCTTGTTTAATATATGCTCTCAGCAAGAATCCCTATCTAATTTCAGCTGTCACTTGCATGCACTCGAGCTCCATCGCCGCATAATTTCTTTATGAACATGAAATGTCAACACCAGTTTCTGTTGATTTGATGTGAGCACGTCGAGCGAGTGCCGCGTGTGTCCTATCTTACAATGACTGCTGTATATATATCAGGGTTCTTATAATTATGAGAAAATGATTGTGGATTCCACCAAATATAATTTGAGTTAATAGACGGTAGTCCGCTCAGCCAGGACCCTGATCAATTACACAAATCACAGAATGGCTACAAAGAACATTGCTCTCTATGAAGGACCTATCATGACTTTGATTTCAGTGGGCACCATGTAATAATTGATTTCCCCCATTTGGTGGCGCTGCAGGGAAATCGAACACTTGATGTTAGTTTTCCCACAGCTGATCACTGAGGATAAATGCAGCAGTATGCTTTAGGGACAGCTCCTTGAAAGAGTGTTTTTGCCTCAAAACCTTGCCTTAAACCAGTGGCATACATAGAGAAGTAAGGGCTCCATAGCAAGGATCAAACCAGGCCCCCCCTACATTTGCTAAAAGTTGATCCTTTAGAGCAGTGTTCCACAACTCCAGTCCTCAGGACACACCTCAAGTTCCAAAAATATATGAAGTAGGACAGCACTCACAGTCACAGAGATACGGGTGCACGCCTCCAGGGGGAATGGTGCAAATCCCCACACGATCAAAAGACCAATAATATGAATAAAGTTGAATTGAGGCAGCACGTCCTTTCAGGTGAAAAAACCCTTTAATCCGGATGATACATTTCGGCCACAGAGGCCTTTCTCAAGCCCTTGGCTTCAGAAAGGCCTCTGTAGCCGAAACGTAGCATCCGGATTAAAGGGTTTTTCACCTGAAAGGACGTGCTGCCTCCATTCAACTTTATTCATATTATTGGTCTCAGGACACACCTGTCATGATTTGAGGATATCCCGCAGAATAAATACCTGTGGTAAGTTCTGATGCGCTGACACCAATTATATCAACTGCTCAATACTAAGGAAATCCTGAAAACCTGACCGTTAGGTGGACCCTGAGGACTGGAGTTGAGGAACACTGCTTTAGAGGGTAGAGTCCTGACCAAGTTTTTACCTCCAATAGAAGAGGAGATAATCCCAACTAAGACTGGGCCCCATAGCAGTTGCATGGTCTGCCGCTATGGTAGTTACGCCCCTGCTTGAAACTGTCCCTAAGCAGAAATTAGGCAAAGATTAAACAGTTTCACTGACTAGATAATTTCCTATAGTTCCATAGTGTACATATATAAGGTAATATAGACTGAGAGGTGCATCTGCATTAAAGTATTTCAGCCTTCATTTCATATGAGGTAAATGCAGCCCAATGGGTAAATTCAGTCGGCAAAAAGTTGGCAAATATAATGGGGTCATTTAACAAACTGGTGTAAATTAGAACAGGCTTGGTTGCCCATATCAACCATTCAGATTCCACTTTTCATTTTCCAAAGGAGCTTTCAAAAATGAAAGGTGGAATCTGGTTGTTATGGGGAACTAAACCAGTTCTACTTTACACCAGTTGATCCCAAATATTCATAATTTTCCGCTACTCAGTCCTTCAGATGTCTCTTTGCATGAGTGTACCTATTGTTTCATAGAACATATAGGCTGAATTTTTGAAACTAAGAGCTCAGCGTTCTGCTCCATTCGACTGTGATCAGCTTGGCTCTCCTCGGCTCTTATAAAGCTTATGTGTCTGTATAGCACTAACTTCCACCAACTTGAGGAGAGCTGATCGCAGTAGAAAGGGCATAGTGCCAGGCAGAGGACTTCTGCCTTTTCATTTTAATGATCACTGTCCCAGGGCCTGTAGCCCCAACAGTCAGAACATATGACGTGTCACTGACTTTCCAGGTATTTTGGATGTGATGCCAGGGCTGGACTATTCAACTTAACCCTGCCAGTTATAGGAAGGGGCTAGCACAGACCCTCATGGAAGTCATGGAAACTGATGTCACCAGACGTCTTCCCAGCAGAATTATGGGACAGGCAGAAATCTGGGCTGGATTCTGTAATTACAGAGTGGAAAGGGGGCAGATAAGTTACTATTCGCTGTTCCCACCCACAATTAGTAGGCTAGAAAAAGCTATTCATATATTTCTCTTATTTCTAACACCCTGAGCAGACAAAGCAGAATTCAGTCAGAAGTTTAGGAAAATCTCAATTCTCAATGAACCTGAATTTCACCGAATTCCATGGTAACAAATAGTTTTTTCCTAAAATGGTGGCTGTTTGTGTTACAAAGTGAAAGTAAGAAGCCTGGTAATGCAAGTTCACTCATAATGCAGTGCAGCCAGCTAGTCCACAGACAGCCCTATAAAACCCTCATTCCACACTGTCTCCACCATTAGCCTGTGAACTTAGCATACGCAGAGACATGGCAAGCGCTCATGCGCTAGGGACAGTATTGCTAAAAATTATTTAAAGATGAATATTGGGAGTGTGCAGGGAGATGAACACCTGTCAGCGATCATCTGGCAGTCTAATACTGCCTCCGATTGCCCGGTGAAGGAGCAAGCGTTCGTTCATCAGAAAATTGAGGTCTTTCAGCATGCTGAAAGATCTGGATTTGCCGGTGGCGTATCATGCTGTGTATTCACAATCTGCCGCTGACATACCACTGTCCTGCATGGTGACAAGCAATGGCATACTAAACTCTTCTGCCCATGCTGCTAAGATGGGCACCCTTATTATTCCAACCAATGCCATCCAGTCTGCACCCCTTATGAGGTACAAGGTCTTAATGATGACCATCCTCATCTTTTGCTGGCTTTACTTCTTCCAAATCATCCTTCAAAGTCTCCATGTCCTAGAAAAGTCAGCAAGATGCAGAGAGAGGAAGAGCTGGAGGTTCCTGATGACATATTCTCATCAATATTAGATGATGTGGAGAAGGAGGAAAAGCAGATGGCAGAAGAAGGGCTCCTATATGTAGGGCAGGAGAGCGCAGGGGTTGGAGAAGTGGCTATGCCAGAGCTGATTAATCTTCAGTATTTGCAGGACATGTGCAGAAGAATAGGAGTGCTTTAAGATAAAACTTAAATCGATAGTGATTACAATGACTAAAACTTAGAACAGAAGAAAACAAAAATCAGCAAACAATGCTGGGTTACCCCTCCCGTCAGCTGCATGCCTGTTTGATGGTATTCTCCCTCTCTCTCACATGTAGACTCTTTGGGTTCATGCTGCACAATATACCTTTCACTAACAGGTTAATACCCGGGGATGCTTATGAAGTGTCCAGAACAAACTGACTAACTTTAGATGGACAGAAATTATGCTTACTTACTTTCACAATAATAGTGGCTGTGAGATATGGCCTATAATTATCAGGTGCTTACAGAACTACACAGTGAATGCATACATGAGGACAATATAATTTTGCACTATGCAGTATACCCAGCTGCTGCGCAGCCCCGTGTACAAATGAAGTTAGAAAAAGCAAAGGGTTAAATGCATACATTTCAAGTTTTACTAAATCTTTTCCCACAAAACTATGGCCAGAATTTATCATGAGGGGAATATTTAAAGCCAGTTTTGTTGGAGTCTGATTTATCATACTTTATGCTATATTTATCAAATGTCAGATCCCTCCTTCTAGAGTGAGATTGCTATTTTTTTTTTTTGCAACTTTTTAAAAAAGTCTCAATGATAAATCTGGAGTGAAGCTCATTAAGATAGCTAACCACACCCTGCTTTTTCACCTACATTTCAAAACTGGAATGAGTGGTGTAAAACTGCAAAAAGTTGCAACATTTTAGCGCAAGCGAGTATAAGAAGGTGCACAAGCCCTTTTTGAAGCCAGAATTCTGGAGTGAAGGCATGATAAACCAGGGCCTATATTTTAATCTGCTCAACTCCTCCTGCTGTATAACACATTGGCTGCAGATTCCCCTGCATTTCCTGGTGCTGTTGGGGACTGTTATAGGGCGTGACTGCTGCTACAGTAGTATTATATCCAGCCACAGGTAGCAGATACTCAGTGAATATGACTAATGTAATGTATGAGAGCATCAGAGATCACATATCTCCCCAAAGTGGTTTTCTTGGACCCAGCCACATCTGGTCTATGTACAGGATGTAACTTATACTGTGGATGTGGCCAGACATACTCATCTCCCTGGCACATGTGCAGATGAGTTGGTCCCGGGAGTTTGCACACATATGTAAGGAGAGGAGTAGTTCTGGCCCTGTTTGCTGCATAAGTGAGGTTGGTGGAAGCTGGATTTTAGGAAGAGGAGGAAAGAGGAAAATCCAGTCAACATTGTAAAGGTTAAGTAAATTGAAAATTTCTCATATGGTTGTGTTTTACAGGGTCCATTTTGAAATTCCTGGAAAGGGGTTCTCTGGGAATGATTTAAAATGGCCACAAGCAACCTGTCCTAGACTGGAAGCAAGACTAGTTGCCGCCACTTGCTGAGTTGCCCGGGGTGGGGTGTGTGAGACGGGACAGGGCCTCACTTCACACTATACTGTTCTACAATAGATGATTATAATATGATCCTGCCTATGATATGCCATCATGGCTGAATAGCCTGACAGGGATACTCACCAATGTGTAGTGTATGAAACTGCCTGATTGCAGTATATAATGAGGTCCCACCCAAGGAAGCTCTGCTAGTGGAGTTTACCAGTCCTTCTCACTATCTAGGACAGGCTGCCGACAGCCACTGTATACCATTCCCGGAGAACTCCTTTAAATTGTATCATCAAAAATATTGTTGTCATTATTTGGCAGGACTGAGTCTCAGATTCTCACCTGTTTTAGGTAGCAATGCTACTCAATGAACTTAAGATGCAGTCTTCACGGTATCAGCGACATTTCACATGTATGATATCTACCAAGATTCTTCTTTCGGACCTGCTAGCCCCCCAATTGTGTCCCATATAGACTTTGTCATTGTGCTTTCCCTTTGCCAGATTATTGTGATTTTCCTTCTGTGGAACCTTGCCATGACTCTGCTTGTCTGCTCATTTTATTTTAGCAAACTCAACCTGGTACTTGGCCAATCTTTACCATCCCTCAAGTTTCAACCACTGCACTTTAAACCTTATTCCAGGATTTCACACCATTTTTTATTCTATCTTGTCAATTTAGGATGGTACTGGCTCTCTTAGAGGAGATCTATCTGGTATGTGGAGTGTTACAAGTGCAGCACAAAATACTGCTGCAGTATTACTGCTGTAGTATTTAACTGTATCACCATCCTGATGAAGGAGAATTTAGGAGGACACCCGCAACCACCGGCCATGTGCATAAGTTCCTGGTGCTCCTAACATTAATTATTGCTGAGTGCACCACATTAGCCATCAGCCATGAAGAGGGCTTGAACAGTCCCTTAGGCTTTGGCCCACCAGGAAATTTCCCTGTAGGGTCTGACCAGTCAGCCCCTGGAAAAGCCTCACAAAAGTTTTGTTTGCGCTACTCTCCTATCTATTGCTATCAGTAGTTTAGCACGGTCAAAAATTCTGGCAGACAACTTTCAGGTATACGATAAAGAAAAGAGTAGGATGTGGCACTCACCGATCTTCCAAACATAGTAGACTTTATTGAAGACAATAACTTACAAAAGCATGAAAGGGGGAGCGGGCGGACGCGTACAGCATGCACAGAGAGGAACCGCGCTTCGTCTGGCCGCTGATTGATGACGTACATCGTCACCACCTCTTATACTCTGCTCCACCGCTACAGAGAAGCGAGACTGCAGCAGAAAATAGACATAGCACAAACACGGTAATGTAACCATTAATAAAAACATATGGCAGACAATAAAAACAGCACTCTGGTCAGGAGAAATTAGTCACCGACAAAGACGCTTAGATCGTTCCTATCGTTCATACCTAGCGGTCCTAATGCGTTTGATCTCATAATCCATCTTGCTTCTTTTTGTTAAAGCATTTTATGTCTATCTCCACCATGCATTGGAGATTGGACAAGCTCTATCCCTGCAAAGCTTAATACGTTTATGTTGCCCTGATGATCCTTCTGAATATGATCTATCAATCTAGGGAAACCTTTTCCTGAAATTATGGAGTTCAAGTGCTCCCTAAATCTTTCATACAGGCATCTTATAGTCTTGCCGATGTAGAAGCGTCCACAATGACACAAGACGAGATATACAACATATTTGCTCTTGCAGGTGATAAAGTCCTGGACCCTAAAACTCATACCACCAAAAAACAGGTATCTTTGTCGGAGATTAAACTTACAATAGGAGCAACCTCCACATTTATAATTACCGGGAGTAATCAAGTCCCTGATTCAAATCTTCGGCCTTTTATCCAGAAACCCGTTCCTAACAATCTTATCCTTAATTGTATGACAACGTGTAAAAGAGATGCAAGGTTTTTTAGTGGTTAAAGCTGTTAAACCTGCGTCTTTCGCCAATAACTCCCAGTTATTATAAATCGCCTTGCGAATTATTGGAGCCATAGTGCTAAATTTAAAGGAAAAGGTGAAGCACTGTCCCTTCTTCCTTTCAATAGGCCATTCATGTTTTCTATTGCGGGAAAGTAGTTCTTTTTGGGTAAAAGAGGAGGCTCTAACAGTAAGTATGTCGGATACCCCCTTCTAAGGAGTCTCCCCTTTAATTCTAACAACTGGGATTTAAAAGTCTTGTCAGTTTCATTGATCCTTCTCAACCTAACGAACTGTCCATATGGGACGGCTCTCTTAACACTTTCCGGATGGAAGCTATCGTAGCAGAGCAAGGAATTGGTCGCCGTGGGCTTTCTATAGCCCCTCGTGACCAACTCGTCGCCTTCCACCACCACAGCCACATCCAGAAACTCCAAATGTTGATCTCCAAAATTGTAGGTAAAACGCATGTTCATGTCATTATGCTCATTTAAATAACATGTGAACTCCTGGGCTTCAACCTCTGTGCCCGACCAAATAATGAAAATGTCGTCCACATACCGTAGAAATAGTTGGATGTGCCTGAGGAAGGGGTCCTCGACTGAATAGATATATTTATCTTGAAGCATTGCCAAAAAAATATTGGCGAATGTACATGCTACGGGGGTACCCATCGCTGTACCGTGTTTTTGCTTAAACCACTGAGAGCCAAACCTGAATGCGCTGTTTGAAAGAACAAAAGATAATGCATCTTTCACAAATTCCCTGAAAATTCCACTCTTTCCAGTATTCTCCAACATTTCAATCACGGCTCTGACTCCTGCCTCCTGAGGAATGCAGGTGTACAAACTCTCCACATCCAAGGACAACAGACGAAAACCCTTGCGCCACCGAAAACATTTCAGCGCTCGAAGGAAATCATTTGTGTCACCTAGGTGTGATAGTACCCCATCAAGTAATGGCCTCAGGAGCCAATCCAGATATTTGGAGAGTGGTTCAGTCGCTGAGCCAATCCCTGAGACAATGGGACGTCCTGGGGATGGCTCAGCGACTTATGGACCTTCGGTAGAAAATACCAAGAAGGTTTTTTTGGAAACAGTGGAAAAAGTTTTTCAGCCTTTTGTTTGTAAATAAAATCCATACTCACATATTTGTTCAACAAACCGCGCAAACCGGTCTGGGTCACAATTTAATTTCTCATAGACGTTATTGTCTTCCAGTTGCCGGTGGGCCTCAAATACATAATAGTCTCTAGTCATGAGTACAATATTACCCCCCTTGTCTGCCAGTTTCACTATGACATCCTCTTGTGATTTCAACCATCTCAAGGCTCTATCCTCGCCATCTGAAAGGTTATTTTGTGCCACAGGATAAACCAAGGATTTTACCTCCTTGGTGACCTGATGCAAGAAGATGTCAATGCTACTCCCAGGTGGAGATAGACATAAAATGCTTTTACAAAAAGAAGCAAGATGGATTATGAGATCAAATGCATTAGGACCGCTAGGTATGAACGATAGGAACGACCTAAGCGTCTTTGTCGGTGACTAATTTCTCCTGACCAGAGTGCTATTTTTATTGTCTGCCATATGTTTTTATTAATGGTTACATTACCGTGTTTGTGCTATGTCTATTTTCTGCTGCAGTCTCGCTTCTCTGTAGCGGTGGAGCAGAATATAAGAGGCGGTGACGATGTACGTCATCAATCAGCGTCCAGACGAAGCTCGGAAGCGCAAAACGCCCGTCGCTGCTGTTCCTCTCTGTGCATGCTGTAGGCGTCCGCCCGCTCCCCCTTTCATGCTTTTGTAAGTTATTGTCTTCAATAAAGTCTACTATGTTTGGAAGATGGTAAGGATGCCACATCCTACTCTTTTCTTTATCGTATATTTACAAGTTTGCTGGCTATTTGGATTGTTTGAGCTCCACCTTTCCACAATATACACCTGGTGCCCTCCATGTGGAGACTCCTGAGGCATTAAAAGGATGTTTGGGAATATTTGCAGGCAGTGCCTTCTCCCTATTCTTCTACTCTTTGACTACATATTAAACAACTTTCAGGTGTTTAGGCACTTATTTGGTATTTTACGCCATAATCTGCCACCAGAATGTGTTCATAATTTGAGAAGTCCCTTTAAATTCATGAACCCAGAAGGAGCTGGATAAACAGGGCTATGCAAAAACATATGGAAAAACATACCGAAACATCTTTTCCATGATGAAATGATATTTTAATGATACGTAGGGTAATCATTAGTCTCTGCAGTTTCATCATTAATTAATTTTCTGTACATAATATTATAGCACATTGGATATTTTCCACTGATCTGGGCTGAGAAATATAAGAAACCAATCGTGAGGCAGTGAAGCTTAACTAATTGCCGATAATGGTGAAAAATACCCAAAATGGCCCATTAAATAAGAACATGGACCACTGATTACTAAAAGCGTGTGACTGAAACAAACCACAAATGAGGATATTTCAAGGAAAAGTTACAAATGAAATCAAGCTTTGGCTACGTGCCATGTCTGGAATGCGATTATGGAAAATGTAAGACTGCAAAAATGTAACAGTCGCTAAGCATTAGTACAGTGCAAATAAGGCATTTAAAATGAAAAGCCTCATAAACTGTAATACATCATCTATAATTTACATGATTAATTGGAGTCTGTTCTAGTAAACAAAGAGATATGAGACACCATTTGTGATTACTTAGGGGTTTTGTGCTAATATAAAGTAAATGTTTCTACGCTCCTGAATAAACTGATTGCATTTTCACATAACCCAATACATGCTACCGGCTAGGACAGGGGCATAGGTATAGGGGGTGCAGAGGTAGCAGTCACTACTGGGCCCAGGAGCCTGTGGGGCCCAAAGACCCCTGTGCCATATTAGAAGACACCAGTATTACAGAAAGTGCACAATGGTCAAGTTACACCTCTGGCTGGAGGGAAGGGGTTAGGACAAGAATTTGGCATGTGGGGGAGGATGCCATTTCAATTTTTGCCTCAGGCAGCATGAAGGCTATGTGCTTCCCTGCCCCTGGCCACAAAGCTCTGAGGGAAGGGAGGCCCAAACTGAACTCTTGCACCAGGGCCCATGAGCCTTTAGCTACGCCCCTGAGCTAGGACAATCATATATTCCCAGTTTATTACAGAAGGATAGGGATGAGAGAATTGATTCTAACAAATTGTTTTCTTTCATCAGCAAGAGTACTTCACCTGTCAGGGGCTAACCCCGTAGGTGAAGAACCCACCCACCTGCTACTTGGTGGACAGGACCAGACGTCTCACCCAAGCCTGACAATCTCACACTTGCGCCACTGCTCCAAGTAGTGGTGCAATTGCCGAGACTGCTTCTGCTACTGGGTTAGTGTATGGACAGTTGCTGCTACGAAAATCGAAGAAGAGGCTCTGCAATAGTTGGGTACAGCCCCTCACAAGTGAAGAACTCTTCTTAGAATCGATTCACTCATCCCTGTAGGAGAGCAAATGTTTATCATATGATTCTGAACATCTGAAGAGAAGAGAATGTAAAAAATAAAGGGAGGGGGCTGTATGTTCATACATGTCCCTATTGGGTCTTCAGAAATCTAAGCTGCTGAAACAACCCCATTCAAAGGTATCTACGTAGGTGATTTTCATCAGAAATTTCTGCAACAAATCTACCACAAGCTCTAATACATATAGAACCGGATCAGTAGATAAGGTGGAAGAGAAAACTTAGAAATACATGATGTCATTGATTAGTCAGTCTGCCCCAGTTATTCCTTAAATGTGGGTTGAAAACATGGATTCATATATTCTTGAGATGCTCCAACATTTCTGATATAAAAAAAATGCAATTGCTATTTGAATAAACATTAAACATAGAAATTTCATAAAGGGATACAACAATATCCCAACAATTTATTATTTTTTTCCTAAAAGGGTTGTTCTAAGTTTTAAAAATAAAAGAAAAAATCGGCACAGTGCAAGTAGCGGTATAAAATAAATTTTAAAAATATAAAAAAACTTAATCACCTTTCCTTTTAAACATTCCTCCGCTACAGGACCAATACTCTGGTTCTTACTGGACCTGCAGGGCACAATCAATCATTTGTGTGACCACTGCAGCCAATCACCATGTGATGCTGAGGACAGTGATTGATGGCAGCAGTCATGTGAATGATAACAGTGACACTACTGCTGTAGGACTTTATTTTGTACAGCCTCCTGCTCTGTGCCAATTTTTATTAAATTTTTACTTGACATAAGGTTATTATTATTATTTTATTAAATTTTTACTTGACATAAGGTTAATTTTGTATGTTTTGAGAATTTTCTATGTTTCTACTGTATGATGTTTTGTCTATACAATTTGCTAATGCACTTTTCAGAATATATTCAATAATGTATCAGAAATGTTGGAGCTTGGCGCTTCTCAAGAATATTCTAATCCAGTCAACTCCTTTAAACCCACATCTAAGACACAATGAGGCAGATTTACTAATCAAGAGTTGCCAAAATAGTGAATCAAATTGAACCAGAAAGTTAGCATTTAAGTGTTTTAGACAATTTTTCCATCATGTCATACAAAGGAGTGTGACCTGATTGGGAAAGAGGCATGGTGTATCAGAAAGGAGCATGGTTTAAGATGTCTTAATGTCCACCGAAAATGCATCAACATTCTGACACAAAAAATTAGATGAAAAAGTCTAAAGGTGCACCAAATTTAGGCTGGGACTGCCTTTGGCCACAACAAGCGTCATCCAACCAATGCTTATTGTGTAGCAGTGCTGCTATTGAACTGAATGGGGTCATGGAGCAACACTAGTGGATTTTTTGTGATTTTCCGGTTGCAACAACTTGCAGGTTGCACTGCTACACTGTCATGGTTGTCACCACCAAGATTACTGTTTGGCACAGTATGGCAAGTATAAAATGCAGAGTGATGGGTCTAGATGAACTATTTGAATATACAAAATGGAGATGTCTGTGAACAGGTCGGGTTGTGTGTCACAGTAGCACCCATAGTTGCAGCTGCTCTGCTTACTGAGTAGGTGGGGCTGGAGATGCTTGTTCCTTTCCCTGCTTGTCAGCTCAGCCTCTCAAGCTCTGCCCATAGGGCCCACTCATACACACTTCCCTCTGCGCTTAGAAGGCCAGCATGCACACCCTATTCTTCACCATCCAATGACTGGCCACCTTGAGGTACGTAAAGCACCTTCCTCTAGGCTATGGTGCCTAAGCAATTGGTCCACTAGTATCCTGCAAAGGTATGCTAATTACTTTTGTTTGTCCATGTACTGACTTCTGCCTGTTTTCCGGATTTGATCCTTTGCTGCCTGGCCTGACCTCTTTCTGATCTTTGTAATGACTGTGAGTGGTTGTTTATACTTATACTTACAGCTATAAGATTTTTTTTTTGTCAGATCGGTTATAGGAGCCCATCCTTGACTTTACGATGTGGCCCTTTGACTCCTAGAGATGTATCTGGATAATTAGCTAGTGAAATTGAAACCACTTGCTAATTAACCAGAACCACTCTAGAGAAACATGACAATGATGACCAGTGGTCGAGGTTAACAATCTCCATTCTTATACTGATGTGTGCTACATCTGTATATCTATACCATAAGAGCTGACCTGACCTACACAAGCTCCTTGCCTCTCATCCTTCTTTTCTCAACAAGGTGACTTTTTTACTTGCCTACTAGTGGTTCTTATTGGTCAATTCTTGTTTTTTCTTCTTGTACAGTAAATATTGATTACATAATGCTACATCTCTTCTCTTTGTTTCGGATTAATGCATATATTATGACAAAACAGAAAGCATCCCGGCTTCATAAATAATGTAATTGGTCTTATAACTAAACTCAGCAGATTGCAGCTTCTTGACACTGTTCTCATTTAGCAGTATCCCCTGTTGAATAAGGTTATGTGCTCAAATGACTGAGCAAGGCAAGTCCGTGTGCTATATATATAGGTCAGTTCTAATGCTTTTAGACCAAGGTTGCGGAATAAATATTACACTGTGCTTGATTCCTTCTTGACATTCTCACTTATCACAGAAAACTGGAGGTTTTTAATTTCTCTTCAATAGCCGATTTAATGAATTACACATTAAGTTGGTCGAGACGTCCATTGTTTCGCAATATATATGTGATTTTTCCGTTATACTCAAAGTGCCATAATATCAGGTTGTCATTTTATAAAACGAATGGCTTTCTTTGCTGCCTAAAGAAAAGGAGTATGATTAAAAGCCTGTGGAGGGATGGAAGCAAATAATAACCTAAAGAAATAGAAAAAAATCACAGAAAAAAACACGTAAAAATACCACAAAACCTGTAGAATAGATCCTCGCCAGGAGACATTCCACTTATGGGTTTACACTGAACTTATGAGAATGAACAAAACACTTCACAAAGCCCTTTTTTTTACTTTATGAATTGAGAACAGACTTATTCTAGGGACCACTAGGTGGCAATAATATTCTGTTTTTAAAACTTTTTCTAACTTTTTGTTTTTTTTTAAGTATCACATAGGAATTAATGTTTTATTTTTAATCTAGAATCTTTATAAAACAGTGATGTACTAGGATGTATAAACTATCAAATTTCCTTCATCTTTAATCCAAAAAGTCTGAAAATCAGGCACTCATTCACATCACAGAACTTCAAAGGGTAGATTGGACTTTTCTAATTTAAAAATAAAATGTTAACAATATATTTTTGGTAAGGTTACTTTTACATCTGCGGCTTGGTGTCCTGACCGACAGATCTGACAGACAATGCCAGGAATCGGCCAGGCAAAAAACACTGAGTGCAGAGTCCGTCTTATTCTTGGAATATTAGCCGGGTAACAGGTGGATCTCTGTCGGACCCTATTATAGTTAATAGTTAATGGGGTCTGGCGGGAAGGCGGTAGTATTTGGCAATGTAGGATGCAGAGAATTCCGAAATTTTTAATCATTAAAAGGGTTGTCTAAAAGTAAGCACAAAAAACTGAATACTGAACTGTTGACCTTACTTTCCAGGTGCACTGGCCGCTAAGACTTGTGGAAATATGAACATTTTGGGGCACATTTTTTAAGACCGACATTTTAGATGCCGGTCTTAATAAAGCCCCATTGCTGGCAGTGGATCCACTGGCAGTACTAAATGTAAGACAGCTTCTGAGCCATCTTACATTTAGACCTTTTTCTACACCTGAAACCTGCCAGCCCGTCCCCTTCCACGTCCATGCCACCTTCACTCTTTTAGACCTGGCGTGAGCAGGTAGAAATGGCAGATTGCAGGGCAACTAGCCTTTGTGCCACAATCTGCACCAGAAATAAGCCAAATTTAAGCATATTTCAGCATGATAAATGACCCCCTTGATCTTTGTTCACATAGGAAGGTGATATAACTGAACAAAACGCTAGCAAATTTACTTTGCGATAATTTACGATCTGACCTTTCTTACCTTCTCTCATGGCTCAAAATATCTTGAGATGTGTGGTACAACATGACTAGCTTTTTAAATGAAACATTGTTATCTGATATTGTATCACAAGATGTCTATGCTACATGTGTCTAGGTGTGGCCACCCAGTGGTTGTGTTATATATTGCAGCTTGTCAAGGGTTTAGCGAGCATGTTGTA
Source organism: Rhinella marina (assembly GCA_900303285.1). Taxonomy (NCBI): domain Eukaryota; kingdom Metazoa; phylum Chordata; class Amphibia; order Anura; family Bufonidae; genus Rhinella; species Rhinella marina. The sequence goes on from ONZH01026926.1 coordinate 45,324, forward strand.
ATATCGTATTGAATTTGTCTTTAGGCTGGCAGCTCAGGGGGTGTGTTCTTATTTCTGCAGCTCTCTCCCTATAACTGTCACAGCTCAGGAGGTGTTTCCTTTTGAAGGGGCATGTCTTTTCTATTGCAGCTCTCTCCCTGTAACTGTTTTAGCGTCTAAGAATAGATATGACCGGTGGCAGTTGAAGGATGGAAATGAGTATATGTTTCCACCTCAGTAGGTGGACGCACAAATTACTATCCAGATTAAACTTCAGGGGTTGCTAATAGGACGAAGTAAAGAGAATATCTCAAAACTAGAGTATTTTTGGAACTGAAAATAAATTACAAAAGTAACTAGTTTTTCATGCATAATCATATTAAAACAATATTTAGTGGTGACACAACCCCTTTAAATCATTTGCAGACTGAGAGAACCTGAGGCTTTTGGCTCCACAAAAAAAACCCACATATCTGTCTCTATGTGTGTCTATCCATCTGCATATCATCATATCTTTGTTTAAAGCATTTAAACTAGATTTGAAGTAGGAAATCATACAAAATAAAACATATAAAAAAGCAAAACAGTATTCTGCTGTTATTTTTGGTCTATATATTTCTTTCTGATAAAGAAAACTTTAATATTATTCTCAAAACTGGGACACAACTTCATAAGATTGTGAACTTTCTTTGAAGTTATTTTTGCTTTGTAACATATGCTGTACTGTGCTGTATCAATGGCTGCACTTTTTTGTTGTTTGACACATATACAGTACATCATATACCAGTTATATAAACTGGCTATATTCCAGAAAAATCTGCTTGAAGTCTTATATTTCATGCTAAAACTAAATTGTTCAAATGTTTGAACTGATAAATATTGTTATTTATTATTTATATTAAAATTATAAATATTTATATTAGTTCATATTTTCAGAATTTTCTAATTAGTATAATTGTTACTAGTGTTGGGTGAGCATGCTCGCCCGAATACTATATTCGTGCGAGCATGGCGCTGCTCGGTACATCAGCCGAACACCGCTTGTGCTTGAGTGCCATGCTTGAGTCCGCTACCTGCACGTTTCTTGGCTGCTATGCAGCAAATCAGCATCCAGAGAGTTACTGGCATTCACTGTGATGCCGTAGCCATGTTGGCTACTGGCATTGCAGTGACTGGCTGGCCGGAACGCGTCATTGGGTGCTATAAAGCACCCTATGACACATGGTTCTGCTCAGTCTTAGTCAGGGAGAGCTGCTGCAAGGAGGGACAGATAGTGTAGGGATAGGATTTGGCTAGGCAGGTTTAGTTTTTGTTTTCAAGGACTATTGTTTTATCTGGCTGCAACATCTATTATATTTTTGGCAAAATTTGTGCAATATTGGCTGACAATAACACCACCTGCGCTACGTGTGCTATATAACGTTTGTGCATCCTAAATACCTGTGACATTCAGTGTAATTTCCTAATAATTTTTCCTCAAAAATCGATTTTATCTTCGGTTTTGGGTGTATTATTCTCATTCTGCAAAAGTGGCGTAATACTCGGACAACATCGTTAACAGCAGCGACTTTGGAGTTCAAGATGCATCCAGACATCCTCCCCATGATGTTCCCAAACCATTTCAGTGGTATTTTCACCATTTTCTCACCTTTCCCTATGAACCAGACACCCTCCTCTCTTTAGAGCAGGGGGTTCCTGGTTTAGTGCTCGGGTTCTCTGATTGACTTCCATTGTGCTCGGGTGCTCTGTAGAGCACTTGAGTATCACCAAGTGTTCTGCCCGAGCACCCGAGCACTTTGGTGCTCGATCAACACTAATTGTTACTACTTCTGCTGCCACTACTACTACTACTATTACATCAATATACAGTAATCCATCAAGTTACAATACTAATTGGCCAATGGACAACCACTGTAAGTTGAAACCATTGTAACCTAAGTCCATAACTCTATGCAAAGCTAGCAATTGGTTCCAAAGCCCAAAGATGTCACCCCCAAGATAAGAAAAAAATAAATGTTAAGAAAAATAAGCAGATAACCAAGACAAATAAAGCAAGTCCTTACTTACAATAGTCAAGTATAGATGCTGGAAATCACTTTTTATGGTGATGGCAGGAGCCTGTTAAGGGTCTTGCATAGGTCATACATGTACCAGAAAAATAAAGAGAGCCTCAGCTTACCTGTTCTCCAAAAGAGACACTCATCCTGGTACAGACAGGGGACAGTACAGGACATGTAGCACCACAGTGGAGCTACTAGACAACCAATAACAGTGTTTTACCAGTGAAATGGCCATGTTGATTGGTTGGATCTGAGGCATTGTATGTTGGGTCCGGTTAAACTTACGATGGGTCAGAAAAGACCATTGTAAATTGAAAACATTGTATCCTGAGGCCATTTTATCTTGAGTGATCACTGTACACTGTAAGGCTGGGTTTTCTTGTTCAGGATTTTTGATGCAGTTTTCGAAGCCAAAGTCAGAAATTGATCATAAATGGAGGATATGTATAAAGGAAAGACTGACATTTATTATTGTAAAATAACAGCAATGTAGGCGGTAAGTATGCAATACCAATTCTTTATTTTCAAGTGGCAAATAATGTGTGCGAACGTTTTTGGCCAGAGTTGCCTTCATCAGACACTTTGCCTTGATTGGGGTATAAGAGAACAGGAATGGCGCTGTTTGTAGGTCTGTAGGATAAATGGAGAGGCCAACTGTGGCTGAAAACGTTCGCACACGTTCTTTGCCTCTTGACGATAAAGAATTGGTATTGCATACTTACGACCTACATTGCTGTTATAACAACCCTATAACAGCAGAAGAACGAGCAGAGTGCCACAAAGTGGTTACATTTCTTTCTAAGATTGCGATTGCGCTGCTCCCCATCATTGTACCCTTCAATGCTGCGTTCTTACAACAATCCAGGCCTGCCTCTGCCATCTTGCTTGAAGATTTAGCACAAAATCTTGTGCGGCTCAAGATGACGTCATACGTCACCGGGCACAGGATTTTGGCCAAGATCTCCAAGCAAGATGGCGGCAGCCGGCTCGTCGCAAGCAAATGGAGCTGGTAAGTATGATTTTTTTTTTGTTTCTTTTACTATTTTAGGTTACATCAATTTGATACCACGAAGCACAAGGAAATTTCGCTTCGCAACGAATCAAATTTATCCTGAAATTCAGATCGAAGTACGTTTCGCTAAACTCTAATACTGAGCAAACACAAGATTTTGTGTAATTCTGAACCGTTAATCGGCATCAGCTTTTTTGTAGTATTTTTTATTCACTCTGGACCTTTGGCCGTTGCAGTTTAAACCTTTAAAAAGGTTCCCTGCACCACTAAGGATAATGTAGGTCTCAGCTGTAATTTTGCTCACATTGTATTGTATAGTCTTTGCCACTAGAGGATTCAGTTCTTGCACTCCACGACCATCTATGTGCAAGTACCTGCGGCACAAAGTAAATGAAAATTTAGACATGTAATAAAGATTTTCAAGTGAGCCACTTGGAAATCTATAATATTGTCAGATGTTACAATTGTTCTTGCTTCAATAGGATCAGGATTGCAATCAACCCTGATTCATAATAAATGTTCAATTTCATTTGTAGAGTAAAATAGCTCTTTCTCACAGACTGAACGAAACGTGATGAGGACGTTAGAGACCCAGGGTCACAAAAAAAATTGTAATGATAATTCAATAAATAATATATTTCTTATTTGCTTCTTTTTCCAGGATGTTAAGGTACCATATGATTTACTAGAGAGATGTAACTGTTATATCACAATCACAACGTACAGGGACGACTGGAGGGAATTGCATCTACATGGAATATGCTGTTGTTTGGCTCAGGTCAGTCACTTCTTCCTCACCCACAAAGAACCCAACAGCCCTTCTAAGGGCTACAAGTACCTTTTTTTTGGTCTCCTCCTGGCTGCTGGCTGGGACTTGTAGTGTAGCTACCGCCATCTTGGCTACACACTGTACACAGCAACTGGTGGCAGAAGGGACAGCACGTGGTCCACACAGACCCAAAAGAAATTTCTCAAAGTCCTCTCAGTACTCATTTTTGCTGCTGCTGCTGTACCTTGGCTTGCTGGGATCTGTAGTGCAGTCTAGGGAATACATTTTTTCTCTCATTTCTATACACTACAATCCAGTGAACAATTATGTAGTGTACTGTACAGTAGCGTCGGTCTAGGGAATACGTTTTTTCTCTCATTTCTATACACTACAGTCCAGTGAACAATTATGTAGTGTACTGTACAGTAGCGTCAGTCTAGGGAATAAGTTTTTTCTATAATTTCTATACACTACAGTCCAGTGAACAATTATGTAGTGTCCTGTACAGTAGCATCAGTCTAGGGAATACGTTTTTTATATATCCTACAGTAGTGAAAAATTGAGTGGTTTGCGGTGCAATAGCCGCCATCTATAGACTGCGTTTTTTTCCTCTCAGTCATATATACTACAGTGCAGTGCAAAATTGTGTCATGTGCTGCACACTAGCCGGAGTGTAGAAAATATAAATTTTTCCTCTCAGTTATATATACTGCAGTGCAGTGCAAAATTCTCTTGTGTGCTGCACACTAGCCGGAGTGTAGAAAATATCCGTTTTTCCTCTCAGTTATATATTCTACAGTGCAGTGAAAAATTGAGTGGTTTGCGGTGCAATAGCCACCGTCTAAAGACTACGTTTTTCCTCTCAGTCATATATCCTACAGTGCAGTGTGAAATTGTGTTGTGTGCTGCACACTAGCTGGAGTGTATATAATATACGTTTTTTCCTCTCAGTCATATATTATACAGTGCAGTGCAAAATTCTGTCATGTGCTACACACTAGCTGGAGTGTAGAAAATATACGTTTTTCCTCACAGTCATATATACTACAGTGCAGTGCAAAATTATGTCGTGTGCTGCACACTAGCCGGAGTGTAGAAAATATACGTTTTTTTCTCTCAGTTATATATTATACAGTGCAGTGCAAAATTCTGTTGTGTGATGCACACTAGCCGGAGTGTAGAAAATATACGTTTTTCCTCTCAGTCAAATATACTACAGTGCAGTGCAAAATTCTGTCGTGTGCTGCACACTAGCCGGAGTGTAGAAAATATACGTTTTTCCTCTCAGTCATACATACTACAGTGCAGTGCAAAATTGTGTCGTGTGCTGCACACTAGCCGGAGTGTAGAAAATGTAAGTTTTTCCTCTCAGTCATATATACTACAGTGCAGTGCAAAATTGTGTCGTGTGCTGCACACTAGCCGGAGTGTAGAAAATATCAGTTTTTCCTCTCAGTTATATATCCTACAGTGCAGTGAAAAATTGAGTGGTTTGCGGTGCAATAGCCGCCGTCTAAAGACTACGTTTTTCCTCTCAGTCATATATACTACAGTGCAGTATAAAATTGTGTCGTGTGCTGCACACTAGCCGGAGTGAAGAAAATATACGTTTTTCCTCTCAGTCATATATACTACAGTGCAGTGCAAAATTCTGTCGTGTGCTGCACACTAGCCAGAGTGTGGAAAATATACGTTTTTTCTCTCAGTTATATATCCTACAGTGCAGTGAAAAATTGAGTGGTTTGCGGTGTAATAGCCTCCGTATAAAGACTACGTTTTTCCTCTCAGTCATATATACTACAGTGCAGTGCGAAATTGTGTCGTGTGCTGCACACTAGCCGGAGAGTAGAAAATATACGTTTTTCTTCTCAGTCAAATATACTACAGTGCAGTGCAAAATTCTCTTGTGTGCTGCACACTAGCCGGAGTGTAGAAAATATACATTTTTCCTCTCAGTCATATATACTACAGTGCAGTGCAAAATTGTGTCGTGTGCTGCACACTAGCCGGAGTGTAGAAAATATACGTTTTTTTCTCTCAGTTATATATTATACAGTGCAGTGCAAAATTCTGTTGTGTGCTGCACACTAGCCGGAGTGTAGAAAATATACGTTTTTTCCTCTCAGTCAAATATACTACAGTGCAGTGCAAAATTCTGTCGTGTGCTGCACACTAGCCGGAGTGTAGAAAATATACGTTTTTCCTCTCAGTCATACATACTACAGTGCAGTGCAAAATTGTGTCGTGTGCTGCACACTAGCCGGAGTGTAGAAAATGTAAGTTTTTCCTCTCAGTCATATATACTACAGTGCAGTGCAAAATTGTGTCGTGTGCTGCACACTAGCCGGAGTGTAGAAAATATCAGTTTTTCTTCTCAGTTATATATCCTACAGTGCAGTGAAAAATTGAGTGGTTTGCGGTGCAATAGCCGCCGTCTAAAGACTACGTTTTTCCTCTCAGTCATATATACTACAGTGCAGTATAAAATTGTGTCGTGTGCTGCACACTAGCCGGAGTGAAGAAAATATACGTTTTTCCTCTCAGTCATATATACTACAGTGCAGTGCAAAATTGTGTCATGTGCTACACACTAGCTGGAGTGTAGAAAATATACGTTTTTCCTCACAGTCATATATACTACAGTGCAGTGCAAAATTATGTTGTGTGCTGCACACTAGCCGGAGTGTAGAAAATATACGTTTTTTTCTCTCAGTTATATATTATACAGTGCAGTGCAAAATTCTGTTGTGTGCTGCACACTAGCCGGAGTGTAGAAAATATACGTTTTTTCTTCTCAGTCAAATATACTACAGTGCAGTGCAAAATTCTGTCGTGTGCTGCACACTAGCCGGAGTGTAGAAAATATACGTTTTTCCTCTCAGTCATACATACTACAGTGCAGTGCAAAATTGTGTCGTGTGCTGCACACTAGCCGGAGTGTAGAAAATGTAAGTTTTTCCTCTCAGTCATATATACTACAGTGCAGTGCAAAATTGTGTCGTGTGCTGCACACTAGCCGGAGTGTAGAAAATATCAGTTTTTCTTCTGTTATATATCCTACACTGCAGTGAAAAATTGAGTGGTTTGCGGTGCAATAGCCGCCGTCTAAAGACTACGTTTTTCCTCTCAGTCATATATACTACAGTGCAGTATAAAATTGTGTCGTGTGCTGCACACTAGCCGGAGTGAAGAAAATATACGTTTTTCCTCTCAGTCATATATACTACAGTGCAGTGCAAAATTCTGTCGTGTGCTGCACACTAGCCAGAGTGTGGAAAATATACGTTTTTTCTCTCAGTTATATATCCTACAGTGCAGTGAAAAATTGAGTGGTTTGCGGTGTAATAGCCTCCGTATAAAGACTACGTTTTTCCTCTCAGTCATATATACTACAGTGCAGTGCGAAATTGTGTTGTGTGCTGCACACTAGCCGGAGAGTAGAAAATATACGTTTTTCCTCTCAGTCAAATATACTACAGTGCAGTGCAAAATTCTCTTGTGTGCTGCACACTAGCCGGAGTGTAGAAAATATACATTTTTCCTCTCAGTCATATATACTACAGTGCAGTGCAAAATTGTGTTGTGTGCTGCACACTAGCCGGAGTGTAGAAAATATACGTTTTTCCTCTCAGTCATATATACTACAGTGCAGTGCGAAATTGTGTTGTGTGCTGCACACTAGCCGGAATGTAGAAAATACACGTTTTTCCTCTCAGTCATATACACTCACCGGCCACTTTATTAGGTACACCATGCTAGTAATGGGTTGGACCCCCTTTTGCCTTCAGAACTGCCTCAATTCTTCGTGGCATAGATTCAACAAGGTGCTGGAAGCATTCCTCAGAGATTTTGGTCCATATTGCCATGATGGCATCACACAGTTGCCGCAGATTTGTCGGCTGCACATCCATGATGCGAATCTCCCGTTCCACCACATCCCAAAGATGCTCTATTGGATTGAGATCTGGTGACTGTGGAGGCCATTTGAGTACAGTGAACTCATTGTCATGTTCAAGAAACCAGTCTGAGATGATTCCAGCTTTATGACATGGCGCATTATCCTGCTGAAAGTAGCCATCAGATGTTGGGTACATTGTGGTCATAAAGGGATGGACATGGTCAGCAACAATACTCAGGTAGGCTGTGGCGTTGCAATGATGCTCAATTGGTACCAAGGGGCCCAAAGAGTGCCAAGAAAATATTCCCCACACCATGACACCACCACCACCAGCTTGAACCGTTGATACAAGGCAGGATGGATCCATGCTTTCATGTTGTTGACGCCAAATTCTGACCCTACCATCCGAATGTCGCAGCAGAAATCGAGACTCATCAGACCAGGCAACGTTTTTCCAATCTTCTACTGTCCAATTTCGATGAGCTTGTGCAAATTGTAGCCTCAGTTTCCTGTTCTTAGCTGAAAGGAGTGGCACCCGGTGTGGTCTTCTGCTGCTGTAGCCCATCTGCCTCAAAGTTCGACGTACTGTGCGTTCAGAGATGCTCTTCTGCCTACCTTGGTTGTAACAGGTGGCAATTTGAGTCACTGTTGCCTTTCTATCAGCTCGAACCAGTCTGCCCATTCTCCTCTGACCTCTGGCATCAACAAGGCATTTCCACCCACAGAACTGCCGCTCACTGGATGTTTTTTCTTTTTCGGACCATTCTCTGTAAACCCTAGAGATGGTTGTGCGTGAAAATCCCAGTAGATCAGCAGTTTCTGAAATACTCAGACCAGCCCTTCTGGCACCAACAACCATGCCACGTTCAAAGGCACTCAAATCACCTTTCTTCCCCATACTGATGCTCGGTTTGAACTGCAGGAGATTGTCTTGACCATGTCTACATGCCTAAATGCACTGAGTTGCCGCCATGTGATTGGCTGATTAGAAATTAAGTGTTAACGAGCAGTTGGACAGGTGTACCTAATAAAGTGGCCGGTGAGTGTATAGTACAGTGCAGACCTCTGGCTCCTCCAGCTCAACTTCCTTCCCCCCAGCCTGCCCCCCCCCCCCATGGAAAGTATGGATTCAGATCTGGAATACTCACAGGAACTCTTTTCAGGACCCTACCCAGAGACACAAACCACTGCTCAACAGCAACCTGAGCAGTTGCTCTGTCCCAATGCCCAAAATTTAGAACTTTCGCAGTCTGTGGGTGATGAGAGTGTGGACTTAGTGCAAGTAGTGCGTGAAGAGGTGTCGGATGATGATGATGATGAGACACTATTGTCAGACAGTGACGTTGTTGTCAGAGCAGTAAGTCCGAGGGGGGAGTAGAGTGAGGAATCGGAGGAAGAGCTGGTGGATGATGAGGTGACTGACCCGAGCTGGATTGGTAATCCAACTCAAGACAGTGCTTCTGAGGGGAGGCAAGTGCAGCACTAGAACAGGTTGGAAGAGGAAGTGGGGTGGCCAGAGGGAGAAGTAGGGCCAGAGCAGGTAGATCAGCAACTGTTTCACGGAGTCAAGCTCCCGTGCCGAGGCCTAGATGTTCGCAAGTCTGGAGGTTTTTTAAAGAAAGTGGTGGTGTGCAACCTGTGCCACACCAGGATCAGCAGGGGAGCCACCACTACCATCCTAACTACTACCAGCATGCGCAGGCACCCGACTCAGTGGAACCAAGGCAGTTCACCTCCTGCGGTTAACACCACTGCCCCTTCCCCTGTGTCACATGCTGGCTCGGCGAGTCAACCCCCTGCCCAGGACCCCGGCACAAGCGCCTCCCGCCCTACAACCACCCCTTCACCTCCACGATCCTCCACAACCTCCACCAATGTGTCCCAGCACAGCGTTCAGCTGTCTTTGCAGCAGACATTTGAGCGCAAGTGCAAATACAATTCCAGCCACCCACATGCACAAGCCCTAAACGTCCACATCTCCAAAGTGTTGAGCCTAGAGATGCTGCCCTATAGACTGGTAGAGACTGAGGCTTTCCGCAACCTGATGACGATGGCTGTCCCTCGGTACTTGGTCCCCAGCCTCCACTATTTTTCCCGATGTGCCGTCCCAGCCCTACACCAGCACCTGTCAGAGAACATCATCATCCGTGCCCTGACCAACGCGGTTACTGAGAAAGTCCACCTAACCACGGACACGTGGACAAGTGCTGGCGGGCAGGGACACTATATCTCACTGACGGCACATTGGGATAACTTGGTGAAGGCTGGGACCGAGTCTGACTCTGGGACCGCTCATGTGCTGCCCACACCGAGGATTGCGGGGCCTGCTTCGCTTACAGTTTCTCAGGCTTATTATGCCTCTTCCTCCAACCCCTCCTCTCAATTACCATCCATGAGCACATCGCCTTCAGTCGGTAGCTCCAAGCGCAGGTGCACTGCCGTGGGTAAGCGCCAACAGGCAGTGCTGAAACTGCTGAGCTTAGGTGACAAGAGGCACACCGCCCAAGAGCTGTTACAGGGCATCACGGCGCAGACCGATCTTTGGCTGGTGCCGCTGAACCTCAAACCAGGCATGGTTGTGTGTGACAACGGGCGTAACCTGGTGGTGGTTCTGCAACTCGGAAGACTTACACATGTGCCATGCCTGGCCCACTTGTTCAATCTTGTGGTTCAGCAGTTCCTCAAGACCTACCCCAATTTGTCTGAATTGCTCACCAAGGTGCGACGCATCTGTGCGCATTTCCGTAAGTCAACCACAGATGCTGCTACCCTCAGGGCAGTGCAACGGCGCTTACAACTGCCAGCTCACCGACTGTTGTGCGACGTGCCCACGCGATGGAATTACACATTACACATGTTAGCCAGGGTTTACCAGCACCGCAGAGCCATTGTAGACTGCCAGATGACAACTCCCACGAGAACTGGTAGTCAGGTTAGTCAGCTTCCTCAAGTCTACAATGAGGAGTGGACGTGGATGTCTGATATCTGTCAGATGTTAAGCCACTTTGATGAGTCAACACAGATGGTCAGCGACGATGCCGCCATTATCAGCGTCACCATCCCGCTGCTTTGTCTGCTGAAAAAGTCACTGCTCAGAATAAAGTCAGAGGCTTTGCGCTTGTCACAGGAGATGGGGGAAGAAGATACGTTGCTTGATAGCCAGAGCACCCTCAGGTCTGTTTCTCAGCGCGTATTGGAGGAGGAGGATGAGGAGGAAGAGGAGGAGACTGTTGGCAACACTGAAGAGGGTACCTATGATCATTCCTTCTTATCTGTTGAGCATGTATGGGCTGAAGAGGAGGAGTTGGAAGAGGAGGAAATGGAGAGTCAGCCTACTTAAGGAAAGGGAATTCTTACGTGTTGGGACTCTTGCGCACATGGCTGACTTCATGTTAGGCTGCCTTTCCCGTGACCCTCGCATTAAAAACATTTTTGCCAACACTGATTACTGGGTGTTCACCCTCCTGGACCCCCGGTACAAGCAGAACTTTTCCACTCTCATTCCTGTAGAGGAAAGGAGTTTGAGAGTGAATCAATATCAACAGTCCCTAGTGCACAAGCTGAAACTATCCTTCCCATCTAACACCACTAGCGGCAGAGGACGTGGTTCTGTGGGCCAACTAGCGGGGGAGAGAAGGCAGCTTGTCAAGCAATGGCAGGTGAACACTCTCCAAGTTTTATGTCACCCCAGCAAGACTATGTCACCCGTCCCCAGTCTAGGCAGAGTAGGAGGGAGCTGTTCAGAAAGATGGTGAGGGAGTACCTAGCTGACCATACCAACGTTCTGCATGATCACTCTGCTCCATACAACTACTGGGTTGCAAAGCTGGACACGTGGCTCGAACTGGCACTGTACGCCTTGCAGGTGCCCTGCCGCTAGCGTGTTGTCAGAGTGGGTCTTCAGTGCAGCTGGTGGCATCATCACTGATAAGCGTACACGCCTATCAACTGACAGCGCTGACAGGCTGACGCTTATTAAAATGAATAAAGCCTGGATTTCACCGGAATTCAAATCTCCACCGGGGGAAAGCAGCTCAACATGAAGATTCTTCCTGTATCCTCTCCTCCTTCTCTTTTTACACAAACGCTGAGCCAACAGGCAATTTTTCAGAGGGCCTACTGGCTCTGTTTTCAAACAATGTTTACAGCGGGCCACCTACAGGCCCTCTCTCCAATCAATTTTTTAGGAGCGTCAACTACAGACACTCAAAAACAATTTTTTAGGAGGGTCAACTACAGACACTCAAAAACAATTTTTTAGGAGGGTCAACTACAGACACTCAAATTTTTTTTTTAGGTGAGTCAACTTCAAACAGCCATTTGACTGCAATCTCAGTCTGCCAAAGGCATTGGTGGTGTCACCGCCATGCTGTGTCAGGCTACATTTTTGGGTGGTTCACCTGCTACCTCAGTCTAACTTGGTCACTCTGGGTTCACCTCCATGCTGTGTCAGGGTAAATTTTTGAGTGGTTCACCTGCTACCTCAGTCTCACTTGGTCACTCTGTTGTCACCACCATGCTGTGTCAGGGTAAAATTTTATGTGCTTCACCTGCTACCTCAGTCTCACTTGGTCACTCTGTTGTCACCGCCATGCTGTGTCAGGGTAAAATTTTATGTGCTTCACCTGCCAACTCAGTCTCACTTGGTCACTCTGTTGTCACCGTCATGCTGTGTCAGGGTAAAATTTTATGTGCTTCACCTGCTAACTCAGTCTCACTTGGTCACTCTGTTGTCACCGCCATGCTGCGTCAGGCTAAATTTTTGGGTGGCTCACCTGCTACCTCATCTAACTTGGTCACTCTGTTGTCACCGCCATGCTGTGTCAGGCTAAATTTTTGGGTGGTTCAGCTGCTATCTTAGTCTATCCAAGCCACTCTGGGGTTCACCCCCATGCTGTAAACTGCAATATCAGTCAAACTATGTAATTTAGGGGTTCACCACCAAGGTGTGCCAGACTACAGTTTTAGCGGGTTCACCTGCAATCTCAGTCACAGACTGTCATTCAGGGGTGCACCACCATGCTTTTTCAAACCAATATTTTCTGAGGGTCACCTCCAGGCTCTCACCCATGATTTTTTGGAGGCTCACCACTACACTGTCGCCCAAAATTGTCTTGAGGGTCACCGGAGGCCTCTCCTCCACAACTTCAAGGTGGGTTACTACCCGGCCCTGGTACACAAACATTGTCCTGAGGGGCACTAAAGGCTCTGCACCCACCCACGTGTGGAGACTTATTGGGTGGGTGCAGTGTGCGTCTTAGCCCGTCTGGAATTAGGAAAGCTGGGCACTGTGCTTGGAGGTCTTTGTGTCTGCTGTGGACAGGGTGCGTGTGGGGTGCGTGTTTGCCCGTCTGGGATGGGGAGAGCTGGGCACTGTGCTGGGAGAACTTTGTGTACGCTGTGGACTACTGGGTGGGTGCGGGGAGGGAGACGCTTATGCCTGCCTCCTGGGGCGAGGGATAGGACAGCAGTGCCAGCATGGGCAGTGGTGTCACCCGCAGGCGGTGATGGACTTTCGTTGCACCTAGTTGGGTGCTTTCCTAACATGTGCCAGCGCATGTGCCTTGCCCATCTTGGTCTAGGTCAGCACAATTGTCTTGAGGGTCACCACCAGGCTGTTGCCCAGAATTTGGCGTAATGGTGAGATTAGGCAGCCTCAGAGGCATCCATGCATGCTGTCCCTGCTGTTTCCTGTCCATTTCCATGGTGTCTCCATCATTTTCTGAGGTTTCCAGGTTTTCACGCAACCTTCCCTGTGCAAAGCTTTGGTCCCCTGCAAAAAATGCTCGAATCTCCCATTGACTTCAATGGTGTTCATTATTCGAAACGAGCACCCGAGCATTTTAGTGCTCGCTCATCTCTAGTTATGTTTTATCTTTTTTTTATTGAAAGGTGAACCAAATGTTGGAGAGGCACCACTTGATTGAGGACTGTACACATGTATGCCAAAGGGCTTTATGAATATGTGGTGCCATAATTAACCAGGAGGCGCCATAACTAACATATTTACACGTTTTTGAGCAGTGACCTCCAGAAAATGCACCATTGAAGCACAATACAATGCAATACTTCCAGATAAGTCATCAATATCAGATTGGCGGGGATCCAACACCCCGCACCCTCATCAATCAGCTGCTCCATGCGATTGCCGGTTGAGGTATATCCTGTAGATAAGATGCATCCCCTGAATATACCATAAAGGCCTAAGATGAGAATACTTCTTTTAAAAAAAACTGCATTATATCACGATGGAATCCTTACGAGTAGTTGAAGAATTGAGAAATGTATTTGTATGGTGCCAACAAATTCAAGTTATTCTTGCCAAATCTTATGTCCATCCTGGCCCATTGAAACAGGTAATTTATATTACTCATTCTCCAAAAAGATAAATCCTGAAAAGAAATAATGGAGGATTTTCTTTGAATTCACAATATGGTCTGCAAAAATGAATGATGAGGATTAAAGCAATCTACAGCTAAGCAGAAAATAAAGAGGTGTAGGCCTGGCGTGGAGCCATCCATCGTCAAGGCTTGCTCCGTTTCTTCAACAGTTGGTGTGTTTTGTGCAAGATACATGCATCTTATAGACAGTTTACCATCATGTCACCTTAAAACAGGCTCAATAGTTGCTTCTTTTTGCTGTTACAGAATTCTGCCAAGTAGTGTGCCAGGATATGATAATAAAAGCAGTCATATTGTAGAGGATAAAGAATTGTTTCTTTTAGGATTCTTTCCAAACTGACTGACTTACTAGACGGCCATTGCATTCATATGCAGAAATGATATTTTCTATCTGAATTTCTGAAATGAGTATCTCGAGTATTATACTGTAAGCTGGCATGAAGAGCAGAATTTAGAAACAATGGGTTCAAGAGCTCTTAGAAGCTGTGGACAACGTTGGGGCGATTTTTATTGCACTGGATGCATTATAGGATAAAAAATATATTTCAATTTGTTTTATGATACATGTTGCACCATTTGTCTACAACAACTTGTATACATCCTCATACATTGCAGCCTGCTCAGTCTCATTCAGTGTAAAATCTTTCAGACGAGCTCTCTGACCACTCAGTCTGTAACCCCTCTCTTTGCTCTACCAAATATCTAATCTGAATTGCCTTTTTATTTAGGTTTATTTTAGTTAATTATTAAGATGTCAGCTTAGATTTGCATTCCAGATAGCAGAGAGAGAAGTTACAGTGTGGGCCATCAGAGATCTTGTCTGACAGATTTTATACTGAGCAGGACAGAGCAGCCTGCAATGTATGAGAATACATGCAGGCTACAGAAGACAATGTTTGATTAGAAACTAATTGCAAAAAGTTTATCTTATTTCAATGGATGTAAGTATTGCCATGCTTCCATATGCGTGCTTACATACAACCCTGCCCCCATCAATAGTTGTCGGGGAAAAACCATAGAAAAAGGTCTTGGGCATATACCTTCCCAAACCACAACAAAATGTACACATAACCATAGAAATGATTTGTTTTGAGCCAAGACATTCAAAGTGGAATTCAGTCTGAAGTTTTGGAAAAACGAAACTGAATATCCTTTCGCTTCCTGGTAACGAATCAGGGTTTTCTAAAATGGCGGCTGCTTGTGTTACAAAGTAAAAGTACTGTAAGAAGCCTCGGAATGGGACATGACCCATAATTCCGTGCAGCCAAGCAATCCACAGGTAGCCATCACCTGTGATACCACAGACCTATGAAACCAGCATCCAGCACGGTCTCAGCCATTGTCCTGTGAGCTGAACATAGGGAGATGTGGCAAGCGCTCATGTGCTAGGGACAGTGTTACTGCAATAATTCAGCAGCCATGTTTGATCCATCTACCATGTTTGGTATCTGGTTTTAACCCTAATAATTTTGAAAGTGAAATAGCATTAGGTTCATGCTGTGCACCATCTCTGGTACCATCACACAGGAGAACAGGGGCTGCTGTATTCATGCTCCAGCCCCCCAATCCCTGCCAGTTAACCAGAGCATCTGAAGGGTTAAAAGTCTGTAACTGGCATTACCGCGGGTCGAAGACATTAGTGCTGAGTGTCTACTCTTTAAAACAGCAGACACCTAGTGGACCTGGTGCCTGCTGCAAACACCAAATGCCTGTCAGTTGGCAGTTGGGAAAGTGTTAACTTCGAAGCCATCACACTCAGATTGGGCCACCAAGTAGGAAGATTATAATTAGGCAGAGTAGCCTGGGTATACCTGATATATAGCAATTTGTGACAAATTAATTCAGAACAAATAAAATTTCTTGGTGAACTCCAGCGAGTCAGCCAAATAAAATTTTTTAAAACTTCGCTCATCAGAAATGATCACCCCTCAACAGCAGCCAACACCATCAACTTTACAATAACACAGAAAAACAGCTTTATTATATTAAATCCACAACATTACTGTGATAGATAGATAGATAGATAGATAGATAGATAGATAGATAGATAGATAGATAGATAGATCTATGCAGTATGTGATATTGTCCTAACGGTTACCTCATTTCATTCATTCTACACATCCATGGCATTTTAGCTCCAGTAATGTATGATGAGACATTTTCAGAATATTTTCTAGCACATATAACAATTAGTGTTGAGAGAAGAGAAACATTCAAAGTGGAATTTGGTCCGAAGTTTAGGAAAAAATCGATTTGAAATTAATCCGAATTTTCTCGCGCTTCGTGGGACGAATCAAGTTTTCCTAAAATGTGGCTGCACGTTTCAAAGCCAAAAAAAGTGTAGAGGAGACAAGGCAAGGAACATGAGATCACTCATAATGCCATGCAGCCAGCAATCCGTAGATAGCCATCTCCTATGATGCCAAAGCCCTATAAAACCCTCATCCCATGCAGCTTCCACCATTGTCCTGTGAGCTGAGAATAGGGACAGACCTGGTAAATGCTCATGCACTAGGGACAGTGATGCTGAAAACACATAATAGAGTATTGGAAAAAAAAGAATGCAGGGAGAGTGCAGGGAGACTTATTCTGCATCAGTTTTATTTATTTATTCCTACATTTACTTATTCCTACATCAACGATAAACTAAGATACGTAATTCAATAATTCAATATAAATAAGATGGAAGCCTTTATTATTCCAGTGCCAGAGTGCCAACCAATACCATCCAGTCTGCACCCCTTAGGGGGGCCGGGTCTTAATGATGACTATCCTCATCTTTTGCTGGCTTTAAGTCTTCGAAATCATTCTTCAAAGTCTCCATGCCCCAGAAAAGTCAGCAACATGAAGAGAGATGGGGAGATGGATGTTCCTGATGACACATTCTCATCATTATTACATGATGTGGAAAAGGAAGAAAATCAGATGGCAAAGGAAGTGCTCCCACCTGTAGGACAAAAGAAGGGCTCCCACCTGCATATTGCCCCCCCCCCCACCTAACCAGCCAAACCCCATACCAGCTACAGCCCTTATTTAAAGGCACAGCCATTAACAATGAAGAAGGACTATACAGTGTGGTCTTCATTATAAACAAAAGGCAGCTAAAGGCTCATTCGCTGCACATTTCTTCACCGCAGCATGGCCGCTCTGTGTGGCCGTACCCTAAGGCACAGTGGCCTGGGTATACCTGATTTATAGCAATTTGTGACATATTAATTCACACTAACAGGTTCTGTGATATTCTAGTTTTAAAAAGTGTCTTTCTTTTTAAATAAAGGTTTGCTAGATTTGGAAATTATTCAGCCAGATGAATCCCCCATCATTCCAGCTATCATTATATCCACAGCACAATCCACCATTAGTCATAGGAAACGATTTTGGATAAATGCAGAAACTTTTCTTTTAGTTTATTTGCAATTGTATAGAACAGGATGTGACATTTTAAACCATTTGAATTTGACCATCTGTTCTTGAGTATAATGGTGACTGACCCAGAGTTGAAGAATCGCACATATTTGAGTTGGAGGTGTAATGAAATCTTACATGAGTCCCATATGAGAGGACAGAGCAAGCGCTAGTGACAGCTCTCCTTGTAGAGCAGCTATTTCATCTGGACAGAACATCAATTTAAAACAACTATATACCAAGTGCTAAGACTGGCTAAAAGAAATCAAAGTATATATATATATATATATATATATATATATATATATATATACATACATACACTATTTATTTCAGTCAGTGAGTTGTATATATAGTATAGTTGTGTGCTTTTTGTCATTGTCTTGTTATATTACCTAATGTTTCTTCAGCTTGAGATCATGAACTTCTGCCCTTACACTCACCTGTAAAATATTTTCATGCACTTTAGAATTCAGTGTTCCCTCACACGGCATTTAAGCTCTGCGACAGTAAAGCTGCTCCCTCTGTCATGCTTCATACCTGGGATGAAGTTTTGGTGTGTAGTGTTCTTTTTCCTCCAAACATAGTGTTGTGCATTTATGCCAAAAAGTTCCACTGCTCTCCATTAAACATTTTTTCTTTGTGAAGTCGTTCCACCTTTTATCATTATGGTGTTTTAGGTCTAAAATACATATGGTTTTGCAATCAAGTTCATGGCTCTATGGCACACTACAACTTTGCGTTCCAAATGCTATGTAGTCCTCAGGGTTTTGTTCCAATCTCCAGCATAGACATGGATTTATGTTTTTTTTTTTAATGGGAATCCAACAAGTTAGAACAAATTAGAAAAAACACATCTGCTGAATACAGATGAGATACAAATGGACCATCATATGGACATATAAAATCACCAGACGAATGATGGAAAGGATATGTGAACAAGGACGTAAAAGAAAAGAGAAATAATAAAGAACAAGAGAATAAACTAAGTGTATAAAACACAAAAAGATACATACTAGACAGACACTCTAAGGCCCCTTTCACACAGGCGAGATTTCCACGCCGGTGCAACGCTTGATGCGAAAGCATTGCACCTGCACTGAATCCGGACCCATTCATTTCAATGGGGCTTTTCACATGAGCGATGTTTTTCACGCATCAGTTCGCCATTGCGTGAAAATCGCAGCATGTTCTATATTCTGCGTTTTTCACGCAGCCCTGGCCCCATTGAAGTGAATGGATCTGCGTGAATCACGCATTGCATCCGCACGCAAGTGCGGATTCAATGCGTGATTCACTGATGGTTGCTAAGAGATGTTGTTTTTAAACATTCCTAAATACCTTTCATTAGTTATAATGGCTCGTTTTGTCTGCAGAGCAATCATTAGGATAAAAACAAAATGGCCACCGTCCTATTAGTACACACAAAACCTGTCCTAATCACACAGAAGGACAAGTTACTTCACAACACTGAGGTAAAGAGCTGCCTCATCCTCCTCTCTGCTCTGTTTGCAAGTATACCACTGATAAGATCTTCAGCTTAATCTCTGTAAGAATGGAGTTCATGAAGAAACATGAAGTACAGAGGGGAGGGTGTGAATAGTGAGCCGCAGCTATTATATGCAGTCTCCATTACCACAACCGCACAGTCTGTTCTGTCTGTCCTGTCTATACGTCATGTCTCATCATGAACTCCGTTCCTACAGAGATTCACCTGCAGATCTTATCAGCTCTATATAGGATCATAACCCCTGACAAGCAGAGCAGAGAGGAGGATGAGGCAGCTCTTTACCTCAGTGTTGTGAAGTAACTTGTCCTGCTGTGTGATTAGGACAGGTTTTGTGTGTACTAATAGAACCGCAGCCATTTTGTTTCCCCTGATGATTGCTCCCTGGACAACTTGAGCCATTATTAATAATGAAAGCTATTTGGGAATATATTTATTATAAAGTAATATTTAAGTATTTTCATTTTCTTAATTCCCTGAGAACCCCTTTAAGATATCTGGAGACAGGTCGTTGATCTGGTGTTCTGGTTTGGAGTCAAGAAGGATTTTCTTTTTTCCACCTAAAATAAGGAAAATCAGTGATTTTACAGGGTCACAAGCTGAACTTGATGGATGTATTTTTTCAGCCTTATAAACTATGTTACTTTATTATAATGTATTACGCCTGCCGATCCAGGTTGATCTATAGCTCTAATGACCTGAACCAACAGCTCTATAGGGATCTGGGATACTGGTCGTTTGGGTCATTGACCCTCTGTTGTGCCAGGACTTGCCGCGGTCATAAATTTGTGTGAAATTGACCTAAGGCGTTTTTTAATCAGGTATGTTTCTTCTGATAGAGAGTGATGATAATGGAAGTTTTACTTCTCTGTGACTGATTTTTAAAGTCATTTGAGGTAAGGATGATGAAAGACCCTTGGGTGATTAAGTGTCAAAAAAGCATCCCTATGAGGACTAATATGCACTGAAAACAGACACATCTATAACGGTTCTGTTCTGCTGTCAAGTTTCCTTTTTGGCTTCAGGTGCACTTTAAGAAAATTTTTAAAAATGAAATCAGCCTGGTGTAGTTAAATGTGAAGAGTGAATGAGCTTACTAAGGAGAACGTCCGCATCACAGCAGGAGATGTTGTTTTAGATCAATGACATTCTGCGGATATGACCAGAAGTGATAATGCTGCTCTATTAATAACTCGACTCAACCTACAACGCAGGAATTAGAACCGCTAAATGGCAAGTGTAAGTTATCAAACCGCATTTAACACTTGTCATAAATTACCCGAGGGTCTTACATCACAAGCAGACATTTACGCCTCATTATTTATCGTAGCTAAATTGTGACACGCTCAGATTTATTCCAGTAAATCATTTCCCTCAACAGATCGGGGGGGGGGGGGGGTTCTCGCAAAATAAAAGTCAAAAAACCTTTTCTAAATATACAGGAGAGCCCCGTGTTTTGAAATTTTATTATTAAAGGGGTTGGACACAAACCTCCGTCGTAGTCAGATCCACAGAAGTGAAACATATTACAGGGGCGTATATAGAAATCATGGGGCCCCAGGGCAATATTCAGAATTGGGCCCTCTCCCTCCCACAGTAAGGCCTCATTCACATTTTCGTGTCTGATTGACGTTAAAACAACCATCCATGTTTCATCTGTGAAAATGTCTGTGAAGGATCCGTGTTTAGTCCATGTGTTTTTATTTTTTGCTCTCCGCATGTCATCCGTTCTCCACAGACAATGCTCGGCTGAAAATTAATTTCTAGAGCATCTCCTATCATAGAAAAATGGACCAAACATGGATGCCATACATGTTATGTCCGTGATTTTCATAGACTCTTAGACTTCAATGGATGTGTCAGTTAGACACATGAAAATCAATGGGTACATGTGCTGTCTGCAGAAAATACGGACAGCACACATTCGTTAAAATGTGAATGAGGCCTAAAAAGTACAATTATTGGACTAACCTAATAAGAATGTAATAGATAAATTTTATGGGGCACATTTATAAAGCTCCTGCACTGGCAGTGGTTCCTCTCCATAACTTTGGCGCATCCAGCACCAGTTTTACATGTAAGACAGCTTTCCCAGCTGTCTAACATTTAGACAATTTTCTATGCCCGTCCCATTCCTCGCCCATGCCACGGCTACAATTTTAGATCTGGTGTCAGTGGGGAAAATTTACAGATAGAGGTGCAACTAACTGTTGCGCTGCCATCTGCGCCTGAAATGCGCCTAATTTAGGTGTATTTCCATATAATAAATGACTGCTGGGTCCATAAGTGAAAAATTAAAGGAGTTATCCAATCTAACAAAGCTAGAACCAGTCCTGTACCTCAAATGAATCCAAGGATTTCCCCATCATTGCTTCAATTGCTCTGCTAGATTTATTTTATGCTGGAAGCTCAGGGAGTGTGTAATTTATCAAGGGGCATTTCCTTTCTTCCTTTCTTTCCCTATGACAGTTCAGGGTACATGTCCTTTGTGCTGCAGTTCTCTCCCTATCACAGTTTAGAGGGCATGTAATTTCTGACGCAGCTCTCTTCCTGTAAGGGCCCGTTCACACGATGTGTGAATGAGTCCACATCTATTCCGCAATTTTACTAACAAAATAGATGCAAACAATATATATTGACTAATCCCTTATTCTGATATGATAAAATCTGAGACTCTCAGCCAATATATTTTGATCAAAACACATCTGTGCCCTCCTAACAGCGCCAAGGTGGTCTCAGGTCAGTCAGGTCCTACGCTAAACCTACCTATGCCGTTGGGCAGCTATGATTAGGTGGTACATATTGCTGTGTGTGCTCCGCCTCTCATTGGTTGCTGGTGCACACAGAGGTGACTAGGTAACACACCATATGTGCAGAGTCTGCGCTCCTGGACATAGATGCACAACCGCATAGGTAGGTTTAGCGTAGGACCTGCCTGACCTAAGACCACCTTGGCGCTGGGTAGGTGGGCACAGATGTGTTTTGATCAAAATATATTGGCTAAGAGTCTCAGATTTTATCATATCAGAATGAGGGCTTAGTCCATATATAATGTTTGCATCTATTTTGTGCATTACACCTTTTTTTTTCTGTGATTTATTTTTATAAATGTAGCCACTGACATCCACAATTATTATATTGTGCAGGATGTTTTTTATTTTTATCTATTCTCTTATTTTTGTTTAGTTTATTCCGCAATTTTGCGGCATAGATGCGGCCACATTCATTTCAATGGACACCATTAGATCTCGGACAGCCGTGGCTCCGTGCCACGGCTCAGCGAAAAATATAGAACATATCCTATTCTTGTCCACAATCAAGAATAGGCATTTTGTACGGGGTGCCAGACATGTGTGTTCCGCAAATTGTGGAACACACACTGTCCGGCATCCGTGTTTTTGCGGATCCACATTTTTGTGGATCAGCAAAAACACGGCCGTCTGAATGGCCCCTAACTGTCACATCTTTAACAGAAGATCTGTCTGGTGGCAGTTGAAGGACTGAACTGAGCATGTGCATCCTCCTCTGAGGCAGGAAGAGAAATAAGCAACAGAGCAAACAGCAGGTGTCGCTCTACAGACAGATTTTAGTGAATAACTCACTGGCTATAAGAAGTGTTTAATTACATGCAGTTATAAAAGTGTCTAAATCCATCTGCTAGTTATATATATATATATATATACACACACACACACAGAGAAAGAAAAAATTTTTTTTTGTGTGAATGAGCAGCAAAAAACTGTAAAAACACGACAGTGCCGTTACAGCACCACTGCTCTATTCCCACTGGACCATGAGTAATATGGTCTCCTGACTGCTTTACTGATTGAACATAGCTTTATTTATAATCGGTCATGACAACACAAGCATACGGCACACTGTGATGCAGCGCAGGCTGGAGCACAGTACAGCAATGCTACACACATACTCAGCAGTAAAAGTGCACAATGTACAACACAGGCACAGATCTGACCCACACATAGGGGCTTAGCTATAGGGGGTGCAGAGGTAGCAGTCACTACTGGGCCCAGGAACCTGAGGTGGACCAAAGACCCCTGTGCCATATAAGAAGACACCAGTATTACAGAAAGTGCATGCTGGTCAAGTTACACCTGGTTGGAGGGAAAAGGTTAGGCCAAGAATATAGCATGGGCAGTACAAAGGCTATGTGCTTGCCTGTCCCTGGCCAAAAAGCACTGAGGGAAGGGAGGCCCAAGTTGAACTCTTGCACTAAGGCTCATGACCCTTTAGCTATGCCCCTGCCCCCATTATACATTAGGCACTTCACATTTCAATCAATAGTGTATTCTACAGACATAACTCTGGAACATCATTTTTTAAAATGTTGTACAGTTTCTTTTATTCCTCCTGGAAATCTGTTGAAAAATTGACCGCTGGGCATTACCAGTTGGAAGTGGTAACAGAGGATAGGTCATTAGTAAAAAAAAAAAAAACAACTGGAAAACCTCTTTAAACTAAGGCTGTACCTTAAACTTATATAAGTATGCCGTGATTTATTTTTTTCTCTAAGCTGCAGTACCAGACACAGCCATGGACATGAGTTGTGCTGTTTGTGTAAAAAAAAAAAAAAAAAAAAGTAAATCCTATTTTCTAATTCCCAAAGGACCCCTTTAATACATATGTCATGAATTGTATTCAAGAATATAAACTATTATAATATAATGTTAAAGTATCCTATTCATGAAATATATCCAAGTTTAACAATACACAGTTAATTGCAATATTTATCACAGGAGCATTCTCTCAGACTCTCATCCTCGACGTTTCCTCTTGTTACAATGCCCTTTCTACTAATAAGCCATTAATAATGATGCATGAACATGGCACTTTCTCATTAGCGTTAGTCTTTCCAGCACTTCCCAATACCAGGTGGCATTTCAAGGCGAAGACGGTTTATGTAATGGAAAAACAAAAGAAACTTATCTCTGGCAGAGCCAGCTTCATCATCACAGTTTTCTTTATATTTATTCTATTTCTATTCTATTTATATTATGTTCATATGTAAAGAAATATATGTAATTGAAACCAATAAGCAAACATGGCATTGACCAAAGAATATACAGTATATATCATTAAATATTACATAAATTATTATATTTACATTTACTGTAACAAACCAGCCCGGCATCCGATCACATTCATTCCTTGCCCGCCCTGCTTCATTGACAGACTTGTTAAATCATTTCAGATACTTAACACAGGTTCACATATTGACATTTTTGTTTCGCTTTGCAAGTTTTAAACATATTCACATGAACAGATTTCAGAATAGTGCACACTGCTATAGGACGTCATGTATGCAGGTGTATCAAGGCTTCATGCAACTTCCAGGTTGTACAGAACTTTCAGTCCCGGAGGTTTTTTCGGTTTTGAGTTTTCATTTTGCGCTCCCTGCCTTCAAACAGCCATAACTGTTTTATTTTTCTGTTCACATAGCTGTATGAGGGCTTGTTTTTTGCGGGACAAGTTGTACTTTTCAACGCCATCATTTAATATTGCATATGGTGTAGTGGGAAGCGGGAAAAAAAATCCCAATCGGGTGAAATTGCAAAAAAAAATTCTATTCCGCTACAGTTCTAAGGGTTTTTTATTTACAGCGTTCGATGTTCATTAAAACTGACCAGTTGCTTTCATTCTACTGGTCTTTACGAATCTGCCAATACCTAATATGTATAGTTTTTCCTGTGTTTTGATAGTGATAAAATAATTATAAAGTTGGACTTTTTTTTATTTTTGTCATTTCTTGACCCCTATAACTTTTTGGTATTTATGTGTACGGAGCTGTATGGGGGGCTCATTTTTTTGCGGTGCGATCTGAACTTTTTATTGATACCATTCTGGGGTGTGTATGACTTTTTGATCACTTTTTATTTAATTTTGTTTAGAAAAAAAGCTACAAAAAACAGCGAATCGCCATTTTGACGCTTTTTTCTGCCACACAATTTGCCGTGTCGGAATTTTTTTTTATATTTTAAGTCACGGTGATACCCATGATGTCTATATTTATTGTTATTTAGGTATTTATTTTTTAATTATACGGAAAGGAGGGTGATTTAAACTTTTATATTTTTTATTTTTTATATATTTTTTAACATTTATTTTTTAATTTTTGTGATTATTTTAAGGCTCAAATATGAGCAAATAGATTGTGTTTTTTATTTTTTATTTATGAGCAATCAGGGATTTTTAAGATTGAATTAAAAAAACTATTTGCTCATTTCTTATCTTGGCCTGCCATCTAGTGGCCAGAATAAGAATTGAACTTTGAAAGCTGTAAACCTCATCAGCGTGGTTTACAGCTATTAGATCGTGTACAGACACCCCATTTGACCACATGGGGCGTCTGTACTCCACACGGAAGTGAATGCTTACGTGTTTTTGCGCTACTAGATGCCGTGATCTCATGTGATCACGGCATCTAATGGTTGAAGAGGAAACCGCTGATGGCGGTAAGTACCCGCAAGTCTCTGCTGTTAGAAACAGCAGAGACTTGCCGGCCATGACGCCTGCCGCACGTGCGAGCGGGCGTCATGTGTCCGCATCTCCCCAGCGCCTTACATGTACGGCGCTGGTATTGAAAGGGTTAAAAGGGGGGAAACTCACGGGTGACTTAATAAAACCTTTTCCCAACTACAACTCACCTGCTGCTACCCCCAATATTGTTCCTGCTACCAGGGGTGCACATAGCCTTTCTGCTGCCAGAGGCGAAAACTGAAAAGGCTCCCCCCCAATGCCAATTACTAAACATAACCCCTTTGCCACAATGAAAGCACTCATTGGCCATGGCCCTTCCGCTGCACCCCTCTTGCCCCTACCTGGTGATCGCCTCACCTGGCCTCATTAGTAGTGAACCCCTGCCTGCCATTTTCCCTGATATTGTTTTTCCTGTGCTACTCCCCTGCCTGCTGTGCTGCCCTCGATGTGCCCAAATATTGTTCCTTCCGTAGGCAGAACAGCCTCTAGGTATTAGACCTCATAGTCCGCAGACCCAATAGCAACCATGCAGTCTGTCTCCATTAACAGTCTTTGGACCCTACTGAGCCTCATTATGACTCCTGACAAAAATAATGGAGATGTATCTTCGAGTATTGATTATAGGGGAGAATATGTCCATACAGTGGTGCTGTACAGTAGTATCATGACACACAAATTGCCTAAGGCTTCCTAGAACTGAGTCGTAAAGATTCCATGTGCCTTAGTACAAGTTCTGTGCATTCATGTGCAGGAGATCCCCACTCTGAGGACAAGGCCTTTTGCACGACCACCACGCAGCCACTTGGACTTGGTTACTAGGGACCCAGGTTACGTCTACAGAGTAGGCTACAGGAGGCAAAAAACAACTGCAAGCTCACAGGCAGCAGAACAATCATATGCCAAGGAATAGCAACAGTAGAAGCCAAAAAAGCAGACCAGGGGTTAATCCAGAAATAAGCCGACGAGTAAAAGCCAGGAGAATCAGTAGAAGCCTAATCAGTAGACAAGAAGTAAAATCCTGAAATAGGCCAAGGTCAATACACAAGAAGATCCAACAGAAATGCAGCACTGTTCTGAGAACAAGGATCAAACAGGAGCCAGGAATCCAACTAATCACAGGCACTGACAAGTACAGTAGTAAGTGCCTGACTTAACTCCCCCACCAACTCTGGGATCGAAAGCCAAGCCCGGGACCTAATTGGCCGAACAGCCAGACTCATTAATAGGTTGACCAGACAGGGATTCTTGGTCAATGCAGCAACCCTGCTGGAACTGACCTGCACAGGAACATGGCTGGGTAATCTCATTACACGGGGCACTCTATATGCCACATTATTATGGAGATGCTCTTACCTGGAAGCTCTAAATAGCTCTGTAATACAGCATTCGAAGGGACATGAAATCAGTGGAGGCAGTAGGGCTTCATACAAGTCTATCGGTGGCTACTGCAGCCGTGGACAGCTCAGAGCCGCAACACTCTCGTGTGCATGAGGTCATTAGAATATTTTAAATATCAATGCTTTTTCATCCAGGTGTCATCGTGAGAAGCCATCTAAGTGACAAAACACGGACTAAGCAAATTAACTTGACTGACACCTTCCTCAAGCGCTTCAAATTACACGGTATGAATCACATTTTTAAGAGAATGTCCTTTGACAGTTTTAGTTTTATAGACCTAGGTTTGTCATTAGCAGTGTACATGTTTCCCAACTCACTGAAATGACTTGTCAAGTCATTGACTAAAGCATATATAAGGGAGGAAGTGAACAATTTCAAGGTAGCAGAGCCTGGACTGATATTAAAATACATTAAAGTTCTTTCAATGTCTATTTTGATTTTTGGAGACAGGTTGATATGGAAATTTCTAGGGATTTTTTTCAGCTGAAAGACGAGGTCAACAAACGGCTTAATTTATTGAGCGTGAGATGCTGCTCATAATTATATTGACATATTTCAGTAACAACCCATCATCATAGCTAATTTACAAACTTTAAAATGGTAAAGCACACATTTGAGGTATTGCATTTATTTTTATAATGTTGAAAAATTATTAGAGAAATGCAAACCCTAATATAGTTAAAAGTACTGCCAAGTGCAGGAGAGACAACAAGAAAGACCAACTAGGCCAAGCACTAATAACACCTAAGTCATGTTTGTGCAGTACACTGTGCTCGAGCACTACCTGCATCTATTATGGTAACCAAAGTATCAGCTCAAAAACTAAAAACAAGCTACAAAAAAGAAACAAGACCAAAATAGTACCCATAAAATATAATAAAGCTTTATTGCGTTTACAAAGAACATAACTTTTTTTTTTTTTTTTAATGATACAAGGACAGGTGGCAGAAAAAAAAAACCCTTCAGAGATCGGGGTTGTGTCCACCATTGACCACAATTGTAAATGGGTGAGTTTGAAAATTAGTATTAGTTTTTTATACTCTGGTCTGGACACTATTTATTATTTACTTTTTATTCCCGGCACTGTTTATAGCTATATATGCTGTTTACAGGGTATTATCCCAGTGGCTGTAGTCCAGACCATACATTATAATATATACACCTTTCTATATTCACTCATATTTGCAAATTATGTGATCCCTGGAGGAAGCTTTTTCTGCCACCTGTCCTTGCATCATGTGATTTTTAATAAAAAAATTTAAAAAATCCCATATTTTTCGCTTTATAAGACGCACCCGAAGATAAGACGCACCCCAGATTTTAGAGTAGGAAAATGAGAAAAAAATATTTTTCATCAGACCTCATATCAGACCCTCCATAAATTTCAGGACATCACATCAGACCCCCATCAGACCCAAGATCAGCCCAGTGTGCCCCCATCAGACCTCAGATCAGCCCAGTGTGCCCCCATCAGACCTCAGATCAGCCCAGTGTGCCCCCATAAGACCTAAGAACAGCCCAGTGTGCCCCCATCAGACCTCAGATCAGCCCAGTGTGCCCCCATCAGACCTCAGATCAGCCCAGTGTGGCCCCATCAGACCTAAGAACAGCTTATTGTGCCCCCATCAGACCTCAGATCAGCCCACTGTGCCCCCATCAGACCTCAGAACCGCCCAGTGTGCCCCCATCAGACCTCAGATCAGCCCAGTGTGCCCCCATCAGACCTCAGATCAGCCCAGTGTGCCCCCATCAGACCTCAGATGAGCCCAGTGTGCCCCCATCAGACCTAAGAACAGCTCAGTGTGCCCCCATCAGACCTCAGATCAGCTTATTGTGCCCCCATCAGAACTCAGATCAGCCCACTGTGCCCCATCAGACCTCAGATCAGCTTATTGTGCCCCCATCAGAACTCAGATCAGCCCACTGTGCCCCATCAGACCTCAGAACAGCCCAGTGTGCCCCCATCAGACCTCAGATCAGCCCACCCAGCCCCATAACAATAAAATAAAAACCTCTCTTACCTGTCCTGCGCCGCGGCTTCCGCTCTGGGTCCCGTGCTCCTCTGGCTTCTAAGGCCGGCGCTGCACTGTCACCTGACTGCATGCATCGTCAGGTCATAGTGCGCGCACTACGTCCTGACGCTGTACGCAGTCAGGACAGTGCAGCGCCGGCCCGGGAAGCCAGAGGAGCGCCGAACTCGGAGCGGAGCCGCGGTACAGGACAGGTAAGAGAGGTTTTTATTTTATTGTTATAGGGCTGGGTGGGCTGATCTGAGGTCATATGAGAGCCGCAGCTAAAAAATACAATTGAGCGCTTCCATAATGGAAGCGCTCACTTGTATTCGCTTTATAAGACGCACCCCAATTTTCCCCCTACTTTGGGGGGGAAAAAAGTCCGTCTTATAAAGCGAAAAATACGGTAGTTATTTGTATACATAATAAATCTTTATTATATTTTATGGGTACTGTTTTGGGCTTGTTTCTTTTTTTTTAGGTTGTTTTCAAGTGCAGGAGCCTGTTAGTGATTAGTATTGAAACTAACTAGGAAATAATAGAAATGGGCTGGAATGGTTAAAGCAGTTGTCACACTACAGTAGATGGCATGTAGAGAAAGATAATACAAGACACTCACTAATGTATTGTGATTGTCCATATTGCCTCCATTTCTGGCTTGATTCATTTTTCCATCACATCTTACGTACACGGCTCATTTCCAGGGGTTACGATTACCCTGAAGTCCAGCATCGGAGGCCATGCTTGCACACTATAGGAAAAAGTGCTGTCCTATGCATGTTCCCACGGTCCCAAACATCAGAGAGGCCGGCGCGTTTTCCTTAATCAAAAATAATACAAAAACATATGCTATTTGCTGATTAATGATACTTTTTCATGTATTGCAAATTCTGAATTTTGTATGTTTTATTAAAATACATTGTAAGATTAAGACAGGACCCCAGTTGGGCAAAAAACCACGATCAAGAGAATGTAACAGCGGCTGCTGTGCGCCGTTGTTACCCTGCTTACTGTTGCAGTCCTGGGTGCCGTGTTCAGTGGTGATCTGCTTCCGGTGCTTCCCTATTCACCGCTGAAGTCCTGGGCTCAGTCCATGTAGGTACTGTTCTGGGATCCGCTCCATAGTTTCCATTCAGCCCTGACCACAGCATGCTTGCTGCTTGTTCCCTGCAGCACTTCCTTAAGGGCCGGTGTGAGCCACTTCCTGTGTTTTATGGGTTAGATCGTGTGACCTCACTGACTAATTCTAGCCCTCCTGCACATATATAAGTGGCTCAGCCCCCTTCCCAGATGCCTCAGTGTCAAGGTCCTTGTGTCCTGCAAAGGTTGTTGTTATCACTGCTTGTGTTTCTGTGTACATGACTTGTGCTTGTGTTTCTGGACTCCGCTACCTGTTTGATCCCTGCCTGCTTGCCTTGACTCTCCTGTTGCCAACCTGGATTGCCTGCCCTGTACCTGTGCCGCCTGCTCTGACCTATTGCTTGTTTGACTTCGCCTCTGCCTCATCCTTCGGTCCTGCACTGTTGCTCCTGGTTACGACTACATCTGTACCTCTGGTACCTTGCTCAGATACCTTCTTGTCCACCTGGACCAATGCCTCATTTGCCAATCCTCCTCAAGAGGTAGCGACCTGGTGTTCCCCTTGGGAAAGTCCATCCCCACCATCAAGGGTATTGTGAAGAACAAGGGGTTCACTTAGAGGAGGTAGGACAAGTGGCACAGTTGATTCACACCCACCAGAACATGACAGAGAATATGTCACTTCTTTGTAAACAAGCTTACTTTTCTGCAAATTTTGTTCAAGCACACTACATCACAGGTTTTGAATGGTGAGAGTCATAGACCCTCACCAATCACTAGAAAGAAGAGAAAGAAGCACTCATATAAAGCTATGTTTCTCCTTGCCTCTGGTGACTTACTCAAAAGAAAGTCTATAAACCCATCTCTAGTCCATCTCCAGCCTCAAGGCGAGACAGCGGTCTGTGTGAGTGCTTCTGTCTCCTCGCTTTAGCTATCAGTGGGGGTCTCATCAGTAAGACCCCTGCCAATTATTTAATCTGTCATTATGACCTATCAAATCTAAAACAGTCAAAGTCAGGTCACCATTACAAGGCCAGGACCGGCGTTCACAGATCGCCCAGAGTAGGGTCAATCTATAAGTACAGCACAATGTCCAGTTAAAACATCACACATGATTGGGATTCTTCAAAATAAGCTTACTAGTACACCAAATTTACAAACTTACAAATCCCAATGCTCACTGATTCCTTAATACTTGATTTATTAGAGTCACATCTCAAAGTCTCACCATCTATTAACAACAAGCTTACTCAATTATATATTATTAACCAGACATATCTGCAAGGAACTGGACATGGACTCCTAGCACATGATTTGGACTTACACCCCTATTTCTCAGACTTTCTTGTGTGTTGCTGTCATTTCCAGTCCCTTGCTGAAGTCTGCCTGCTAGGCCTGTTAGACAAAGAAATATGGACTCGCTCCACGTTAGTCTTCCTTCGTGAATCCTTGTCTGCGGCTCGTAAATGTATTTCTCTATGATGTTATAGTCAATACTCCTTCCCTGAACATGTGGAAATTACAGATTGTTCAGATAATACCATATGCTACCTTTGCAGTTAAGCATTGCAAATCCCCTCTTAAAATGACTAAGATTTTGGGGTCTTTAGAGCACCTAGTCACCAAGATGCCATCAAGCATTTTATAGAACCCGTCCAGATGAGTGTTCCACTCATGTATAATATAGGATTATTTTGCGCAGCCTCTACTGTAGGTCAGATATTATCCATATGCCTATATGTCTGTATAACTACTTATATTTAATAACACACTGTGGGTATAGACTTTTATGCCTTTCAAATATGTTGCTGCATTACATAATTCGTTGGTTGTTCTCGTGAAGGCACATTTGACAGATTCCTTTGGTATGCGATTATGCCTACTGTACTATAATATCAGCACTAGATTACTGATATTAACTATGTGAACCCTTTACTACTCATATTACTGTTACAATTCCATTTGCTGTTATGTTTGTTTATATACTTTTCAATAAAGTTTAAAACATGATCAGGTTTACGCGTTTCGGCTATATTAAGGCAACTAGCTGAAATACATAAACCTGTGTAAGCTGTGTGGTTCCAGAATCACTGTACATATGAAAAATTAAAGGTGTTTTTTTTAAAGTACATGTACAGTTTAACGACTCTAATTTCCCATGACCACATAAAGGCACGTAAATCCTGGCAAAGTATCACAAACTCAAGTTATTTTTTATTTTCATAACAATAATCTTGGCATATGTCGTGCCAAGAGGAAAGGTATGGATGGATTCAATGGTTTCTTTTAAAAGAAAAAAAAATGGGTAACCTTCAAAATATGTCTCTCTGTTGTGAGACTGCACGCTTAAAAACAACTAATTTGTCCCTAATTGTGCTTAGACAAAACTTGCTACTCTTGCAGAAGAACATTTTGATAGGTAGAGCATACACTAACCTCCAAGTCTATTGCACGCCATGATATGTGACAATAAAATAATACAAAAAAAAATCAATAAATAAAAAAATATTATTGATAAGCAAAAAACAAACAAAAAATGAAGTTATAAAACTAACATTCTCATATTCATATCTGGTATCTCCATGGCTGAAGCTATAGAGGATGTAATTATATCATTCACACCTGAGTCTTGTGTCTCAGTTGGCCCTTCTTATATATGGGCTCTAGAGATGAGCGAGCACTAAAATGCTCGGGTGCTCGTTATTCGAGTCGAACTATTCCCGATGCTCGGGTGCTCGTTTCGAATAACGAACCCCATTGAAGTCAATGGGAGACTCGAGCATTTTTGCAGGGGACCAAGGCTCTGCCTAGGGAAGGCTGGGTAAAAACCTGGAAACCTCAGAAAATAATGAAAACACCACGGAAATGGACAGGAAACAGCAGGGGCAGCATGCATGGATGCCTCTGAGGCTGCCTAATCCCACCATTACCCCAAATTCTCCTAGTGGGGCATGTGTGGTATCGATTCTTCTCAGTTTAATACCGTATACGTCCCCTATCTTGGGACCCTATATTTCATGTATTTTTCGACCACGGAAAAGGAAAAAGAGCTTGCTCTGGCCAGGGGAGTGTCTTTCCTACTGCAGCTAAGGGGACGTGTCCATGCTCTGCCGATAACAGGTCAGGAGGCAATTAAAAGAAGAACCAAAAAAAACATCAGTACAATATCTAATACGTCCCCTATCCGGGTAAATTGTTTGGAGAGAGGGCCTGTAGGTGGGGGGCAGGCTGGGAGGAAGGAGGTTGAGCTGGAAGAGCCAGAGGAGTGCCCCCTGGGCTAGCGTGTGTGGTGGTGACAACAGCCGGATGGATTTGGAAAAACTGTAGCATCAACCGGTACGGTATCGATTCTTCTCAGTTTA
Organism: Rhinella marina; assembly: GCA_900303285.1. Lineage (NCBI taxonomy): Eukaryota > Metazoa > Chordata > Amphibia > Anura > Bufonidae > Rhinella > Rhinella marina. The sequence goes on from ONZH01026926.1 coordinate 78,702, forward strand.
ATACCGTATACGTCCCCTATCTTGGGACCCTATATTTCATGGATTTTTCGACCACGGAAAAGGAAAAAGAGCTTGCTCTGGCCAGGGGAGTGTCTTTCCTACTGCAGCTAAAGGGACGTGTCCATGCTCTGCCGATCACAGGTCAGGAGGCAATTAAAAGAAGAACCAAAAAAAACATCAGTACAATATCTAATACATCCCCTATCCGGGTAAATTGTTTGGAGAGAGGGCCTGTAGGTGAGGAGAGAAAGAGAGGAAAAAGACGTGCAGTATGGAGCAATTACACGGAAACTATTAGATTAGGCAGACGTGGTCTGCTTAATTGCAACCCAGAAAAATGAGGTAAAGAGAGGAAAATGACGTATTTTTAAAAGTGACGTTCAGTATAGATCAGGGGTGCACAACGTTTTCTGGGTGGGGGCCACATTGTCCGACTGAACCAACGAAAAGGGCCGAAAATAAAATTTAAAGGGGTATTACCAACTGAAATACTGTATTTATGGCAGATTGAACACACAGTGTATACCATTAATGTCTAGTTACAGTTCCAAGAGTCCCATCTAATGGGAGAAATACATGAAAAATGCATGTGAGCAGCCACAAAACATGGACATACATGTCTGTTACCAGATGGATGGGGCCACACAGAATGGTATCAAGGGCCGCATGTGGCCCCCGGGCCGCAGGTTGTGCACCCCTGGTATAGATCAAGTGTGGTATGTGTTCTATGTATACTACTCAGTTTAATACCGTATATGGCAGCTATCCGGAAAAATAGTTTGGAGAGAGAGAAAGATAGGACAAAGACGTAAATTGTTTGGAGAGAGGGCCTGTAGGTGGGGGGGCAGGCTGGGGGGAAGGAGGTTGAGCTGGAAGAGCCAGAGGAGTGCCCCCTGGGCTAGCGTGTGTGGTGGTGACAACAGCCGGATGTAGTTAGAATGACAACGCAGGACCCCAACTTAAAAATTTAGCATCAACCGGTACAGTCGTAAATTATGAGATTGATCAAGTGTGGTATGTCTTCTATGTATACTACTCAGTTTAATACCGTATATGGCAGCTATCCGGAAAAATAGTTTGGAGAGAGAGAAAGATAGGAAAAAGACGTAAATTGTTTGGAGAGAGGGCCTGTAGGTGGGGGGGCAGGCTGGGGGGAAGGAGGTTGAGCTGGAAGAGCCAGAGGAGTGCCCCCTGGGCTAGCGTGTGTGGTGGTGACAACAGCCGGATGTAGTTAGAATGACGACGCAGGACCCCAACTTAAAAATTTAGCATCAACCGGTACAATTGTCAATTATGAGCTCGATCAAGTGTGGCATGACTTTTTAGATGGAGATTGCATGTGGTCACGTACTCCCTGGAACCCCATAGTCACCCCTTCTCTGATGTGCTACCCCAGAACATTCTCTGCCCCAATTCGCAAGACCTTTTGCAGTCTCCGTGTGCTGACAGTGGGGATTTACCAGTGTTGTCTGAGGAGGTGGTGGACAATGGCGAGACACAGGTGTCGGGGGGTGAGGTAGTTGTATGGGAAGCAAGTTACAGTGGGGACTCCTTGGGGGGACTTTCTCATGATGGGACAGATTCAACTTGGGTGGATCAGGCACAGGAACAGATCAATTTTTTTTTTTGTGTTTATTTAACTTTTATTTAGCACAAATAACCACAGAGATATTTATTCATTATCTTCGCTGCGCAGTCTGGCATTGGGGTTCGTCACTTTGATGGCGAGCTGTGCCGCTTTCTCCACAATGGTCTTTAGGTTCTTAAATGGAGACGTTGTGGGCGATTTCTTTACAGAAGGACTTATTGCTCATCAACAGAACCTTGAGCTCCTTGACATTGTGGACCAGGAATTTGCGGAACCCTGTGGGCAGCATGTGTTTGGTTCTCTTGTTGCTACCGTATCCAATGTTGGGCTATATAGATACGCAGGTAATATTATTTTTCACACCTATACCAAAAATAAAATTTACGCAGTTTGCGCAAATAAAACTGGAAACTGGAACTGGAGAGAGGACCTGTAGGTGGACCTCCGGAAAAATTGTTTGGAGAGAGGGCCTGTAGGTGGACCTCCGGAAAAATTGTTTGAAGAGAGGGCCTGTAGGTGGACCTCCGGAAAAATTGTTTGGAGAGAGGGCCTGTAGGTGGAACTCCGGAAAAATTGTTTGGAGAGAGGGCCTGTAGGTGGACCTCCGGACAAATTGTTTGGAGAGAGGGCCTGTAGGTGGACCTCCGGAAAAATTGTTTGGAGAGAGGGCCTGTAGGTGGACCTCCGGAAAAATAGTTTGGAGAGAGGGCCTGTAGGTGGACCTCCGGACAAATTGTTTGGAGAGAGGGCCTGTAGGCGGACCTCTGGAAAAATTGTTTGGAGAGAGGGCCTGTAGGTGGACCTCCGGAAAAATTGTTTGGAGAGAGGAACTGTAGGTGGACCTCCGGAAAAATTGTTTGGAGAGAGGGCCTGTAGGTGGACCTCCGGAAAAATTGTTTGGAGAGAGGGCCTGCAGGTGGACCTCTGGAAAAATTGTTTGAAGAGAGGGCCTGTAGGGGGCCCTCCTGAAAAATTGTGGTAAAAGAGTGCCAGTTGGACCTCTGAAAAATGGCGTTTTTTTGGTCAGCGTTAGCCAAAGACGATATGGAGGAGGAGAGGAGTAGGAGGAGTAGAGAAGAGGAATCGGATACATAAGTAATGTTAATCTTTAGCTGCTTTCCCCCGGAGGAGATTTGAATTCCGGTGAAATCCAGGCTTTGTTCATTTTAATAAGCGTCAGCCTGTCAGCGCTGTCAGTTGACAGGCGTGTACGCTTATCGGTGATGACGCCACCAGCTGCACTGAATACCCGCTCTGACAGCACGCTAGCGGCAGGGCAGGCCAGCACCTCCAAGGCGTACAGCGCCAGTTCAGGCCACGTGTCCAGCTTTGAAACCCAGTAGTTGTATGGAGCAGAGTGATCGCTACGGACGTTGGTATGGTCAGCTAGGTACTCCCTCACCATCTTTCTGTACAGCTCCCCCCTACTCTGCCTAGACTGGGGACAGGTGACAGTGTCTTGCTGGGGTGACATAAAACTGGCAAAGGCCTTGGAGAGCGTTCCCCTGCCAGTGCTGGACAAGCTGCCTGCTCGCCTCCTCTCCCCCGCTACTTGGCCCACAGAACCATGCCCTCTGCCGCTAGCGGCGTCAGATGGGAAGAATTGTTTCAGCTTGTGCACCAGGGCCTGTTGATATCTATTCACTCTCATACTCCTTTCCTCTGCAGGGATGAGAGTGGAAAGGTTCTGCTTGTACCGTGGGTCCAGGAGAGTGAACACCCAGTAATCGGTGTTTGAAAAAATTCTTCTAACGCGAGGGTCACGGGATAGGCAGCCTAACATGAAGTCTGCCATGTGCGCCAGAGTCCCAACACGCAAGAATTCCCTCTCCTCACTGGCCTGACTCTCCATTTCCTCCTCCTCCTCCTCCTCCTCCAAGTCCTCCTCTTCAGCCCATACACGCTCAAGAGTTAAGGACTGAGCACTGGTACCCTCTACTGTCTCGCCGACATTCTCCTCCTCTTCCTCCTCATCCTCATCCCCCTCCTCCGATACGCGCTGAGAAACAGACCGGAGGGTGCTCTGGCTATCAAGCGACGTATCTTCCTCCACCGTCTCTTGTGACAAGCGCAAAGCATCCGACTTGATGCTGAGCAGTGAGTTTTTCAACAGGCAAAGCAGCGGGATGGTGAGGCTGATAATGGCGGCATCGCCGCTGACCATCTGTGTTGACTCCTCAAAGTTGCTCAACACCTGGCAGATATCAGACATCCACGTCCACTCCTCATTGTAGACTTGAGGAATCTGACTGACCTGACTACCAGTTCTGGTGGAAGTTGACATCTGGCAGTCTACAATCGCTCTGCGCTGCTGGTAAACTCTGGATAACATGTTTAATGTCGAATTCCATCTCGTGGGCACGTCGCACAACAGTCGGTGAGCGGGCAGTTGTAGGCGGCGCTGCGCTGCCCTGAGAGTGGCAGCATCTGTGGTGGACTTGCGGAAATGCGCACAGATGCGGCGCACCTTGGTGAGCAAATCAGACAGATTGGGGTATGTCTTGAGGAACCGCTGAACTATTAGATTGAACACGTGGGCCAGGCATGGCACATGTGTCAGTCTGCCGAGTTGCAGAGCCGCCACCAGGTTACGCCCGTTGTCACACACAACCATGCCTGGCTTGAGGTTCAGCGGTGCCAGCCACACATCGGTCTGCGCCGTGATGCCCTGTAACAGCTCTTGGGCGGTGTGCCTTTTGTCACCTAAGCTCAGCAGTTTGAGCACCGCCTGCTGGCGCTTACCCACGGCACTGCTGCTGCGCCTAGAGCTACCGACTGAAGGCGCCGTGCCCACGGATGGTAATTCGGTGGAGGAGGGAGGAGGGGTCGGAGGAGGAGGAGGCATAGTACGTCTGAGAGACCGTGACCGAGGTAGGCCCCGCAATCCTCGGTGTGGGCAGTACATGAGCGGCCCCAGGGTCATTCTCGGTCCCAGCCTCCACCAAGTTAACCCAATGTGCCGTCAGTGAGATATAGTGTCCCTGCCCGGCAGCACTTGTCCACGTGTCCGTGGTTAGGTGGACCTTCTCAGAAACAGCATTGGTCAGGGCACGGATGATGTTCTGTGAAACGTGCTGGTGTAGGGCTGGGACGGCAAATCGGGAAAAATAGTGGCGGCTGGGGACCGAATACCGAGGGGCAGCCACCGCCATGAGATTGCGAAAGGCCTCGGTCTCTATCAGCCTATAGGGCAGCATCTCCAGGCTAAGCAATTTGGAGATGTGGACGTTGAGGGCTTGGGCATGTGGGTGGGTGGAACTGTATTTCCTCTTGCGCTCCAGCGTCTGCTGTAAAGACAGCTGAACGCTGCGCTGGGACACATTGGTGGACACTGTGGAGGATCGTGGAGGCGAAGGTGTGGTTTTCCGGCGGGAGGCGCTCGTGCCGGGGTCCTGGGCAGGGGGTTGACTAGCAAAGGCAGCGAGTGACACAGGGGAAGGAGCAGTGGTGTGAACCGCAGGAGGTGGTGAACGGCCTTGGTTCCATTGAGTGGGGTGTTTAGCACTCATATGCCTGTGCATGCTGGTGGTGGTTAGGCTAGTAGTGGTGGCACCCCTGCTGATCCTGGTGTGGCACAGGTTGCACACCACAGTCCGTCGGTCATCCTCACTTTCTTTAAAGAACCTCCAGACTTGCGAACATCTAGGCCTCGCCACGGGAGCTTCACTACGTGAAACAGTTGCTGCTGATGCACCAGCTCTGGCCCTGCTTCTCCCTCTGGCCACACCACTGCCTCTTACAACCTGTTCTGGTGCAGCACTCGCCTCCGCCTCAGAAGCACTGTCTTCACTCGGCATATCAACCCAGCTTGGGTCAGTCACCTCGTCATCCTCCGATTCCTCAGTCTGCTCCCCCCTCGGACTTCCTGCCCTGACAACAACTTCACCACTGTCTGACAACCGTGTCTCCTCATCGTCCGACACCTCTTTACAAACTTCTTCCACTAACTCAACATTGTCATCATCATCATCATCACCCACAGACTGCGACAGTTGGAAAACTTGGGCATCGGGAACGAGGTCAGCAGCAACCTGAGAAGTGGTTTGTGACTCTGGGAAGGGTCCAGAAAACAGTTCCTGAGAGTATGCCGGATCGCATTCCAAATTTTCCTGGGAGGGGGCAGACTGGGGGGAAGGAGGTTGAGGTGGAGGAGCCAGAGGAGTGCTCCCTTGGGTAACGTGGGTGGACTGCGTGGAAGACTGACTGGTGGACAAATTACTTGAAGCATTATCCGCAATCCACGAGATCAGCTGTTCGCACTGTTGTGGTTTCAACAGTCCTCTACCACGTGTCCCTGTAAGTTGAGACATGAAGCTAGGGAGTGTAGCTCTGCGGCGTTCCACAGCTCCCTCATCAGCAGGTACTGTCTCACCCTGCCCAGGACCACGGCCTCTGCCCCCTGCAGTAATTGAATGCCCACGCCCACGCCTCGTCCTCGACCCTTAGCCCTGGGGTTCAACATTTTCTGTATATAAGTGTATTATATAAAAAAAATAAATAAATGGGCCTGGTGTACTGAAACCCACAAACTTGTTCAGTCTGGTTTAATTAAGTGACGTAAAGAAAGTGTCACCTGGACAGAAAATACGGATTGGAGTGAGTGTGCTGAACTGTGACACACAGAAAGGTTCCACGCAGCTGTGTGAAATGGATTTGTATCACTGAGCTAAAACAACAAAAAAACTAATTTTTTTATATATTTTTTTTATATATTTTTTTTTAGTTTTGTTTTTTTGGGAACGTGACGTGCAGGAACTATCGTAGACCTAACTCACACCCTGTTAATGGTGGCTATTTAGACTGCGACCCAGACAAATGTCGCACAGAGATTTTTGGGATCAAGCTATATACGTTGCAGCAAATGACTTGGTTGTATTCAGTGACGTACAGAAAGTGTCACCTGGACAGAAAATACGGATTGGAGTGAGTGTGCTGAACTGTGACACACAGAAAGGTTCCACGCAGCTGTGTGAAATGGATTTGTATCACTGAGCTAAAACAACAAAAAAACTAATTTTTTTTATATATTTTGTTTTCTATATTTTTTTTTAGTTTTGTTTTTTTGGGAACGTGACGTGCAGGAACTATCGTAGACCTAACTCACACCCTGTTAATGGTGGCTATTTAGACTGCGACCCAGACAAATGTCGCACAGAGATTTTTGGGATCAAGCTATATACGTTGCAGCAAATGACTTGGTTGTATTCAGTGACGTACAGAAAGTGTCACCTGGACAGAAAATACGGATTGGAGTGAGTGTGCTGAACTGTGACACACAGAAAGGTTCCACGCAGCTGTGTGAAATGGATTTGTATCACTGAGCTAAAACAACAAAAAAACTAATTTTTTTATATATTTTGTTTTCTATATTTTTTTTTAGTTTTGTTTTTTTGGGAACGTGACGTGCAGGAACTATCGTAGACCTAACTCACACCCTGTTAATGGTGGCTATTTAGACTGCGACCCAGACAAATGTCGCACAGAGATTTTTGGGATCAAGCTATATACGTTGCAGCAAAATGACTTGGTTGTATTCAGTGACGTACAGAAAGTGTCACCTGGACAGAAAATACGGATTGGAGTGAGTGTGCTGAACTGTGACACACAGAATGGTTCCACGCAGCTGTGTGAAATGGATTTGTATCACTGAGCTAAAACAACAAAAAAACTAATTTTTTTATATATTTTGTTTTCTATATTTTTTTTTAGTTTTGTTTTTTTGGGAACGTGACGTGCAGGAACTATCGTAGACCTAACTCACACCCTGTTAATGGTGGCTATTTAGACTGCGACCCAGACAAATGTCGCACAGAGATTTTTGGGATCAAGCTATATACGTTGCAGCAAAATGACTTGGTTGTATTCAGTGACGTACAGAAAGTGTCACCTGGACAGAAAATACGGATTGGAGTGAGTGTGCTGAACTGTGACACACAGAATGGTTCCACGCAGCTGTGTGAAATGGATTTGTATCACTGAGCTAAAACAACAAAAAACTAATTTTTTTTATATATTTTGTTTTCTATATTTTTTTTTAGTTTTGTTTTTTTGGGAACGTGACGTGCAGGAACTATCGTAGACCTAACTCACACCCTGTTAATGGTGGCTATTTAGACTGCGACCCAGACAAATGTCGCACAGAGATTTTTGGGATCAAGCTATATACGTTGCAGCAAATGACTTGGTTGTATTCAGTGACGTACAGAAAGTGTCACCTGGACAGAAAATACGGATTGGAGTGAGTGTGCTGAACTGTGACACACAGAATGGTTCCACGCAGCTGTGTGAAATGGATTTGTATCACTGAGCTAAAACAACAAAAAAACTAATTTTTTTTATATATTTTGTTTTCTATATTTTTTTTAGTTTTGTTTTTTTGGGAACGTGACGTGCAGGAACTATCGTAGACCTAACTCACACCCTGTTAATGGTGGCTATTTAGACTGCGACCCAGACAAATGTCGCACAGAGATTTTTGGGATCAAGCTATATACGTTGCAGCAAATGACTTGGTTGTATTCAGTGACGTACAGAAAGTGTCACCTGGACAGAAAATACGGATTGGAGTGAGTGTGCTGAACTGTGACACACAGAATGGTTCCACGCAGCTGTGTGAAATGGATTTGTATCACTGAGCTAAAACAACAAAAAACTAATTTTTTTATATATTTTGTTTTCTATATTTTTTTTTAGTTTTGTTTTTTTGGGAACGTGACGTGCAGGAACTATCGTAGACCTAACTCACACCCTGTTAATGGTGGCTATTTAGACTGCGACCCAGACAAATGTCGCACAGAGATTTTTGGGATCAAGCTATATACGTTGCAGCAAAATGACTTGGTTGTATTCAGTGACGTACAGAAAGTGTCACCTGGACAGAAAATACGGATTGGAGTGAGTGTGCTGAACTGTGACACACAGAAAGGTTCCACGCAGCTGTGTGAAATGGATTTGTATCACTGAGCTAAAACAACAAAAAAACTAATTTTTTTTATATATTTTGTTTTCTATATTTTTTTTTAGTTTTGTTTTTTTGGGAACGTGACGTGCAGGAACTATCGTAGACCTAACTCACACCCTGTTAATGGTGGCTATTTAGACTGCGACCCAGACAAATGTCGCACAGAGATTTTTGGGATCAAGCTATATACGTTGCAGCAAATGACTTGGTTGTATTCAGTGACGTACAGAAAGTGTCACCTGGACAGAAAATACGGATTGGAGTGAGTGTGCTGAACTGTGACACACAGAAAGGTTCCACGCAGCTGTGTGAAATGGATTTGTATCACTGAGCTAAAACAACAAAAAAACTAATTTTTTTTATATATTTTGTTTTCTATATTTTTTTTTAGTTTTGTTTTTTGGGAACGTGACATGCAGAAACTATCGTAGACCTAACTCACACCCTGTTAATGGTGGCTATTTAGACTGCGACCCAGACAAATGTCGCACAGAGATTTTTGGGATCAAGCTATATACGTTGCAGCAAATGACTTGGTTGTATTCAGTGACGTACAGAAAGTGTCACCTGGACAGAAAATACGGATTGGAGTGAGTGTGCTGAACTGTGACACACAGAATGGTTCCACGCAGCTGTGTGAAATGGATTTGTATCACTGAGCTAAAACAACAAAAAAACTAATTTTTTTTATATATTTTGTTTTCTATATTTTTTTTAGTTTTGTTTTTTTGGGAACGTGACGTGCAGGAACTATCGTAGACCTAACTCACACCCTGTTAATGGTGGCTATTTAGACTGCGACCCAGACAAATGTCGCACAGAGATTTTTGGGATCAAGCTATATACGTTGCAGCAAAAGACTTGGTTGTATTCAGTGACGTACAGAAAGTGTCACCTGGACAGAAAATACGGATTGGAGTGAGTGTGCTGAACTGTGACACACAGAAAGGTTACACGCAGCTGTGTGAAATGGATTTGTATCACTGAGCTAAAACAACAAAAAAACTAATTTTTTTTATATATTTTGTTTTCTATATTTTTTTTAGTTTTGTTTTTTTGGGAACGTGACGTGCAGGAACTATCGTAGACCTAACTCACACCCTGTTAATGGTGGCTATTTAGACTGCGACCCAGACAAATGTCGCACAGAGATTTTTGGGATCAAGCTATATACGTTGCAGCAAAAGACTTGGTTGTATTCAGTGACGTACAGAAAGTGTCACCTGGACAGAAAATACGGATTGGAGTGAGTGTGCTGAACTGTGACACACAGAATGGTTCCACGCAGCTGTGTGAAATGGATTTGTATCACTGAGCTAAAACAACAAAAAAACTATTTTTTTTTAATTTTTTTTTTTGGATTTTTGTTTTTTTTGGAACGTGACGTGCAGAAACTATCGTAGAGCTAACTGACACCCTACTGACGGTGGCTATTTAGACTGCGACCCAGACAAATGTCGCACAGAGATTTTTGGGATCAAGCTATACACGTGACAGGCAGCAAAAGACTTGGTTGTATTAAGTGACGTACAGAAAGTTTCACCTGGACAGAAAATAATGAGTGTACTGAACTGTGACACACAGAATGGTTCCACACTGCTGTGTGCAATGGATTTGTATCACTGAGATATAACTTTAAAAAAAAGGGGGTTATATATGGCGATAGCTGCACTACTAGTGCCAGCCAGCCAGCCAAGCCAGGAGACAAAAAAAAATTTCTTGTAGCCCTTAGAAGGGCTGTTGGGTTCTTTTTGGGTGATTTCTTCCTAACAGAGAACTAAATGCAGGCCCTAACACTGTCCCTGAAACGCAGCAGCTCTATCCCTAACGACATCCAGACGGCATCTGAGCCGAGCACCGCGGCCAGTTAGTAGTATATTCCAGGGTCACCTGATCAGGCCAGCCAACCCCTGCTATCGACATGCAAGGGCCCCACGTGATGCTGGGTGTACCGCAGAGTCTCCTGGCTTGTGATTGGCTGAGTTTATAGGCGCCAAAAAAGCACGATGCGGAAGTTGCCATTTCCTCTAGCATGGCGAGATACTCGTCCGAGCAGCGAGCACTTACGAGTACCCTAATACTCGAACGAGCACCAAGCTCGGACGAGTATGCTCGCTCATCTCTAATGGGCTCCTGTTACTGAAGTTCCGCCTTCAGTTTTCTCCATGCACGTTACATACCGCAGAAGGTTACAGGTAGTGTAGGTTTCATCTGAATGGCAACTCTACATATGTAAAATGTTTGAAATCACCTAAAATAGAAATGAGCAGAGTTTTGAAAAATTCTATTCGTTAGTTTTGCCGAAGTTTGAAAAGAAATTTGATTTGTTACGAATTAATTCATTATGAATCACTATAAATCAGGTATACCCACACCATTTTTCCTATAAGTAACAGTGGACTGTAATACTGATGCACAGTAAGTCTACAGGTAACAGAATGGAGTAGCTATTAATCTTGGTGCACTGCACAGTTATGTACACGGCAATTAACTTTAGTAGAGTCTGTGGTTCAGAAGTCTCCTATGCTCTCCTTCTACTTGCACACTCCATGCACCTTCCCTCTCCAATATTGTCTTACACTCTCTGTTAACAGTTTGCATTAACACTGTCCCTAGTGCATGAGCGTCTTGTCATGCCTCTTCCTATGCTAGGCTCATAGAAAAATGACAGCAACCATGGGGAACAGGGTTTTATAAGGCTCTGCCTATAATGTATAGCATTTCTAGATCTTAATATCACTATACAGGATGGTATTATATGTACTCAGACTTATAGGAAACAGACTGCTACAAATAACCTATTTAGATGGGAGAGCCATCACCCTCCTAGTTTAAAACGTGGGATACCAAAGGACAATACTTACGTATACATAGGAATTGTTCCAACAAGGAGGACTTCCACCACCATGCCAGGGACTTACAGGCTAGATTCATCAGAAGAGGATACCCAAAAAAAGAACTAGCTAAAGCATTTAAGTATGCTTCTGATAGTGATAGGACAGAACTGTTGGAACCAAAACTTAATGCAGGTAGGAATATGGACAGCAAACGCACCATACGCATCATAGGGACTTATGATGATAAGTGCCAAGAAATACAGAAAATCCTGTCTAGGTACTGAGGCATTCTTAGGATGGATCAATGTAATGGACATTCCTGCAACAGGTTTCAGAAAGTTGGTAGGCTTGCACATGTGACATAATCTGACATGTTTCCCTTTTTGTGTTGTTGCTGTTTACCACACCCCTTCCCCTCAGCTGTTGTGGGTGTGGTAATTGTCCTTCCCCTATTTATTTCTGCTTCTACCACAGTTACTTGCGGTTTATAGTTTCAGTGGACATGTGGTGGATTGGTGTGGTTCTCTCCTGAGATCCCGTTGCTTCCATTTCTTCTTAAGATAAGTGTCCGCTTTCCCTTTTGTGTTTACCTTGCTTTTCCCTGTTGTGTTATTTGGCCTTTTGGAGACTCCTGTTTGTCCTTCCTTTTGGAGGAACGGGTAGACTCAGTCCTGTCAGTAGTTGCAGGGTCCTATAGGGTCAGTTTGGTTTTAGGTTCCTGTATATGAACTCTCCTACCTTTGAGGCCTGTTCATACTTTCAGTCAGTCAGGATTTGTGTCAGGGTTTCCTGCAGGTGGTGACCCTTTTTCCTTCACTTGTTTCCTGGCCTCATCCCCTTCCCTCCTTTGCTTGGTGTGGTTTTCCCCTCCACACCAAAGCGTGACAATCATGATCTGAAGGATGTGGTACCAGAATATCTGGCCATTACCTTTAGGAGGGGGAGATCATTGAAAGATCAATTTGTTCATAGTCGTTATCAACCCCCACAAAAACAAGGGACTTGGCTTGAGTGGAAACCCTGTGGCATATACAGATGTGGAGGACATATAGCCTGCCCATTTGTGCATGCCACAAAAACTTTCTCCAGCGTGACTACTCAGAGAACATACGAGATTAGAGATTTTGGGAACTGCAAAAGTATGGGGGTGGTCTATTTATGTACTTGTCCTTAATACGTGGGTAAGACCGCAAGAGAATTACAAAGAAGAATAGGAGATCACCTGGGGGACATAAAGCATAAAAGAGACACCCCTATTTTACGGCATGTGCAGTAGGCACATGCTGGAAATCCTAAGTCTCTTAAGTTTTGTATAATTGAGATAGTCCGCCCATCAGCAAGGAGTGAGGACCTAGACAGGATAATCCTCCAGAAGGAGACACAGTGGTTGTTTAGATTAAAAACTATAAACCCACATGGTCTGAACGAAATGCCTTCACTAGTTTCCTTTAATATGCAATTCAAAAGGAATATTATTTTAATCTTTTTCAGATTAGCTTTACTTACAGGTCATAATAAATCGGACTGTATACAGTTAGGAAATAGGGATATTTAACCGGGATTGGTTGAACCCCACTATTGATATAAATAAATGGGGGGTATCACACATGGGGGTCACCATATTTTTATACTGGGAACTCAACACCCCCATTTATGTTTATTTAACTTTGCTCCACATCAGGGCCAGTGTATGTTTAAATGAACCTGTGATCTGATATCACATTGTATATATACCAGGTCTGATGTCATTAATCATATATTTGAATACTAATTACTTACCTTCTTAATCCATTAGATGTATGTTAATAATGAGATTAACATCTAGCCATTATCTATGCAACACCTATGCATCAGAGAGGACAACTACCACAATGAAATAGCGCTATCAACATAGTTAGGCATTTGGTTAAAATACCTAGGTATTTTGGATGTCATCGGGGACAGTAGCGCATGCACAACGAATAGAATGAATACAACTGTGCCCAGAGTCTAACAACTCGTCATCACAAGATGGGCGGATGCGCAGTAGACACTCACCCACGCTGGAATCATGGCTCCAAACTGGGCATGAGGAGGAGGTAAGGCAAGGTATTTAAACCTGCAGCAAGTTACCACACTTTGCTGCAGGCCATTTCATCTACTGGCATTCATCATAGTGCCATTGTGCAGGTTGATACATGGTCTCTGATTAATCTTTTTTACACACTAAAGGGGAAACATGTCGGAACGTAATATATTGGGACTGTCACAGTGTCTCTTTGAGGACTGATACTTAAACTTGCATCAAACAAGATTATTAATGGAATGGGTCTTCCGGAAAATAGGGAGGGACAGCTAAGGTGAGGGAAAGCAACGATGAAGTGGGGTTGCCTGTCACAATACGGGGAGTAGTGAGCCCTAACTTGAGCCCCAACCTCTGTCCCTGCCTACTTACACGGCCCGTCCTACGTAACGGCGCGTAACTGAGCGACAATCCCTAGCCTGAATAAGTGCTCGGGCGTAAAGGGAAGAGGAATAAGAGGAAAATACAACAAACAAAGACAGAACACACTCACAAGGAGGATTAGCAAGCACTAGCACTGGAGGTATAGACCAATCTGTGGCTGGCAAGCTGCCTGTTTAAATAGGGCTTTAAGTAGGTCATGTGACGAGGTGACGTCACATGACCTAACTCCAAAAGTGAAACAGGAAGTGCTGGCTTCCTTGCCAGTACTCAGAGGTAGGTCACATGACATGGACAGCGTCACGTGACCTGTAGCACACATATTCATAGCTGAAGCTCCTTCTGCCGGTCGTCAAGGAGAAGGGGGGGACGCTGGCCGCGCAGAGACTGAACGCGCGCCGGGTCCTCCCCGCCCCCGTTGTCATGGAGACGAGGTCGCATATCTCATACTCGCTCCTGAACAACAGTGGGAGTCCACCGGCGCTGCACAGAGAAAGCACGCCACTGGCTCCCCATGACACCATCCCTTTCAGGGCGATTACTCCGCTTTTAGGCAGGGAGAGTGTAGAGAAATAGGGATATAAGTCCCCAGCTGCCTAAAAAATAGATTTGACTTTATTATTAGAGTTGAGCGAATCCTAAAAGATTCGTGGATTCGGGATTCGGCCCGAATTTTCCACGGGATTCATTGTGTTTATTATCCCTGTACAGTGACATCACTGTGTTTGTTATCCCTGTACTGTGACATCACTGTTTATTATCCCTGTACGGTGACATCTCTGTGTGTATTATCCCACTGCAGGAAGAGGTAAGTGGTCTGTGTTTGTGTGTTTGTTTTCTATTTTTCAGGGTCGTGAATGCAGAGGACTACTTCGGATTCGCTGGACTACGTCGGACCAGCTTTTTTTTTTTTTTTTTTTAATAAAATGGTCAAACAGGGGAAAAAAATGGGAGGACCCCACGCCATTTTTTTTTCAAAAATTTCATTATTTTTTTTTAAAAAATGGCGTGGGGTCCCCCCCTTTTTTCCTTCACCAGCCAGATACAACCAGCAGCAGCCTGGCACTACCAGGGTGGGAAGGGACACGGTTATTGGCCCTTCCCAGCCTAATGTTACCAGCCTGCAGCCGCCCCAAAGCCAGACCCTCAATTTAGAAGGTCCGGTCCTGCGGGTACCCGGCTCTTCCCTGCACCCCTGGTGGCGGTGGGTGCCGAGGTAATAGATGTTGGGGTTAGTGCTGGCCTGCCATACCGGCAAGCACTAAGCCGAGTATTAGTAATCAGGGCCGTCTGTAGATAGCCGTAATTACTAAAACTGTAGTATTGTAAAAAAAAAAAAAATGCACACACACCAGTATAAAACATTTTATTGAAATAAACACTCCCCCAGACCCCTGTTTGACCATTTTATTTAAAAAAAAAAAAGCTGGTCCGACGTAGTCCAGCGAATCCGAAGTAGTCCTCTGCATTCACGACCCTGAAAAATAGAAAACAAACACACAAACACAGACCACTTACCTCTTACTGCAGTGGGATAATACACACAGCGATGTCACTGTACAGGGATAATAAACACAGTGATGTCACCGTACAGGGATAATAAACACAGTGATGTCACCGTACAGAGATAATAAACACAGCGATTTCACAGTACAGGGATAATAAACACAGTGATGTCACCGTACAGGGATAATAAACCTCAGATCAACACATTGTGCCCCCATCAGACCTCAGATCAGCGTCTTGTGCCCCATCAGACCTCAGATCAGCGTCTTGTGCCCCCATCAGACCTCAGATCAGCGTCTTGTGCCCCCATCAGACCTCAGATCAGCATCTTGTGCCCCCATCAGACCTCAGATCAACACAATGTGCCACCATCAGACCTCAGGTCAGCGTCTTGTGCCCCATCAGACCTCAGATCAACATCTTGTGTCCCCCTTCAGACCTCAGATCAGCCCCCAGTGCCCCCATCAGACCTCAGATCAGCCCGCCATGCCCCCATCAGACCTCAGATCAGCCCACCGTGCCCCCATCAGACCTCAGATTAGCCCACGGTGCCCCCATCAGACCTCAGGTCAGCCCGCCGTGCCCCCATCAGACCTCAGATCAGCCCGCCGTGCCCCCATCAGACCTCAGATCAGCACCCAGTGCCCCCATCAGACCTCAGATCAGCCCCTAGTGCCCCCATCAGACCTTAGATCAGCCCCCAGTGCCCCCATCAGACCTCAGATCAGCTCCCAGTGCCCCCATCAGACCTCAGATCAGCTCCTAGTGCCCCCATCAGACCTCAGATCAGCCCCCAGTGCCCCCATCAGACCTCAGATCAGCCCCCAGTGCCCCCATCAGACCTCAGATCAGCCCACCCAGTCACTTTAAAAAAGCAGACTTACCTGTTCTGGCCGCCGCTGTCCTTTGGCTCCCCGCTCCACTGTCTTCCCTGCCGACGCGCACTATGACCTGACGCTGCGTCAGGTCATAGTGCGCGCCGGCAGGGAAGACAGTGGAGCGGGGAGCCAGAGGACAGCGGCGGCCAGAACAGGTAAGTCTGCTTTTTTAAAGGGGGGCCGGGTGGCACGGATCATCACGAGTCCGCGCTGGCTCGTGATGCCGTGCTGAGCCGAGCCGAAGCGGCAAATATTCGAGCGAATCCCGAATATTGCAGCTTCGGCTCGCTCATCACTATTTATTATACTTTTATTTTATCTGGACATCAGAAGAACCTACAGTGCATGAACAGCTGGGAACCATTCCTGAAGTATATCCAAGTGGTGCAGCATCCAGCAGTACAGCAGAATTTGAAATCCAGATGGCTTTAGTACCTCGGGCCTCATGAATATCTTCACCCTAAACAAGCAGCAAAACCGTAAGTGACCACATTTGTGGTAACATCACCTAATGTCCCATGCTTAAATGCTCACACTGTGTAATCCGTCCTTTTTATTTGATGATTTTTCATTTTTTTGTTTCTATATGATGTGGGGATTATTTTAGATGGATATTATTAAAAGTTTTAAGGGTTGTTAATTAGCTCAGTGATTTAGGCTCTGCCTAGCTGTAACATCACATGGGAATGGCTACCTGCAGATTGGCTGGCTGCATGGCATTATGTGTGATCTCGCATTCCCAGGCTTGTCTCCTTTACACTTTTACCTCCTAACACGTGCAGCTGCCATTTTAGGAAAACGGATTTGTTTACAATCAACGTTTTCCTAAATTTTGGACCAAATTCCGCTTTGGATGCTTTGTATCGCTCAACACTAATCTAAAATAAAGCAATATTTTTTAAAAGCCTTTTCCCATAAATATATTAATTATATATATTAATTATATATATATATTAATTATTATATATTCCCATAAATATATATTAAGTGCTTACTAAAGTAGTCCTGTGCCACTTTATGTGCTTTCTATTAAAGATTTGGGCAGACCTTTATCAAGTCTGCCACTCTAGTATTGTGGCATAAAAATGTCTTAAGTGATGCCTGCATTTGGTGAGCCTTGACTCTTTTAGAAGTGGAGTGAAAAGTAGGTTAGGAGTTCAGAACACAACACCTTTAATTTGTATTTATGAAAAGCAACTTTTTAAAAAGTCACAAAAAAGTTGCATCCTTATGCCAGGCTCTCCGCTGGTGTATGTAGGCAAACATAGGCTTTAATTGCATTGCACTTGCACCAAATATATTATTACTGTGCAACAGTTCACAAATTTTGAGCAATTTTACAAAGCAAATACGGACATCAAAATCACCACAAATAATAAATTCCCTCCTGGTTCCTATAAAAACCTGAATAACAGCATGATCTTATTGCAAAGCATGCTGTGTCCTCGTGAATTTTTCCTGTATTTTCCTGTATATTAAACCTTCATTTCAGTAGTTTTCTTCTTCCCCTACTCCCAGGCTCAGAGCTTGATATAGCCAGTTGTGATAGATCTGTTGGTGTTCATTTCCTTTAATCTAAAAAAACACATAGGAAAACAGAGAAAATCAAAGTAAATTTTACATTTCTGAGTGATATGTAAACTGTTGGTCTCCAGCAAACATTCCCAGCATGTTATTACTCTATGGAGAGAGAGCGTGATGGAGTGTATGAAAACCGTACGGGCAAAAATTGTAAAAAACAAAAGAAAATGTATATGTCTGTACTGAATTAAAAAGAAAATAACATGAATTTTAGATCTGAGAGAAATAATGTAGAGGAAGTAAAGGCCCTATTGTTATTTACAAAAAATTGAAAACCAAGAAGGTAGAAAAAAAATTTGGGTGTATAAACCCCAGAAAAGATATTTGGTTTTGCATTGCATTTCTAATTTTATGATGATGTTACCCTATGAGGCCTTGTTCATCTTAGTACATTTTCTGGCACCTTTAACAATGATTTATGTTAATACTTAGAGGGAGTCTGTCACCACTGTATGACCATATACGTACAGCACTTACATGGCTCTGTAGCACACCTACACATGAATATAATGCAAATGAGCACTCACAAGTGCCCGGGGCGGTGTTCAGTGTGTAGGAGCCCAGGTTGCTTTGCCTTCTTTCATGGTTACTCCTCCCCAGCCTCTGCCCTCCTTGTATGACATAAGGGAATAGGAGGGCGGGCAAAGGCAGAGGCTGGGGAGGAGTAACCATGAAAGAAGGCAGAGGAGCCTGGGCTCCTACACACTGAACACAGCCCCTGGACACTTGCAAGTGCTCATTTGCATATGAATTAAACATCATTTTTCCTGCATCTGCAAGTCTAAAGAAAGTAACAAAGGTACCATTACATTCACGTGTAGATATGCAAAAGAGCCATGTAAGCGCTGTATATGGTCATATAGTGCTGACAGACTCCTTTTAAGGTATAATTTGATAAAAGCAAAAAAGAAAGAAAAGTCTTATTTTATCTTTAACAGAAATCCCTTAAAACCCTTGTAATTAAAATTAAACCTATATTTGCTTTAAGAATAATAAGTCAAATTGTCAATCCTTTGGAGAACCATTGCATACATGTATGGTATTGAAAAGGTCCCTTTTCCATGACCCAACTTTTAAAGAACGGGGGTAGTAACAGTCATGGTAGCAATTTTCTCTCTCAGGTGCTTACTCCCAGGTCAGTGCAGAGATGGGAGAGGTCCACCTTTCTTTCACCATGGGGCTCACTCAGGTTTGGTGGGTCTTCTGTCTGGTGGTAGGTGGGGTGCCCCTGGTGGTAGTGGGTTTTTGGGGTCACAAGGCAGGGCTCCCTGGAGGGGCTAACAAAGCAGATAATGACAAGTCAGTTCAGGTAGACACTAAACAGTAAGAGGGCCTGTTTTTTTTGGTGAATGTCTGCAGTACTTTACTGAGTCACTTTGGGCAGATGATGCACACGGGCACTGGTAACAGAAGATTCAGTCCAAGGCTGTGTAAGAGGGTATAGGTCATGTAACTCTCTCTATCTCTGTCTCTCTCTATCCAGTTAACTCAAGCAAGCTTCCCAATATGGCCAATGGGTGCAAATTATCTTGCACAATTGGTCCTCACTCTTCATCTAGTACTAAGGATCCACGCCATGGGATGCAGTTATTTTACAGGTGGTCAGTCTGTCTCAGCAATATGACCAGGAACCTAAGGTTTATTCCCTGCCAAAAGCAATGAAGTCCACAACCAAATTGCATGTGTTACTTTAAAGCAAGGTATTTTAGTGGTTCTTTCCCCTTTAATTTCTTCTAATGTAGTTGGTTAATGGAATCTGGTACCTGGCCTCCACATTCTTGAAGTCTGAAGTAACTGTACATGCATACTGCACAATGAAGACCTTTAGGAGGAGCTAGGAGAGGCCAAGAGACTAAAAAACATCTAGCTATGAAACAAAAGATTAAGCGCCGTAGAGGACATCTTCAGGGTAAGAAGTCTTGCTATCATCACCTCTCTTTGTATCATATGGGCCTCGGTCAAGTTCCATGATAATATATTATGACAGTTAAGTAGACTTTTATGTATTAAAATGTGTTAAGTTTTTTCCTGAATCTCAAATCTTACGGTAATACAGTTACCTTCACTGACATTATGCCCATGTACCATCTCTTGTATTGGCCCTCAATCTCCTGTCCGATTCAATGATTCTTTCCTTTAGAGGCTGGCTTGTAATTAGGTCACTTCTTTGACACACTTGTCTCACAGGGCTGGCGGGTCCCTGTCATTTGCTTGTAGGAAGTCTTGACCTGCACAAAGTGCCTAGCTCCTCAGTCTTTAGGCCACACCAGAAAACTCTACAATGTTCCCCAAACAGAGATTTAATGGGACTGGCCCACAACCAGCAATGGTCTTTAAGGGGTAGAAAGTTAACCTCTACTCCCATATACAGCTCTTGGGATACACAAATGTATAAAATACTATTCTATACTTATAGCAGTGAACCACTGGGTCACTGC
Source organism: Rhinella marina (assembly GCA_900303285.1). NCBI lineage: Eukaryota > Metazoa > Chordata > Amphibia > Anura > Bufonidae > Rhinella > Rhinella marina. The sequence goes on from ONZH01026926.1 coordinate 98,934, forward strand.
ATATACATGATTATGAAAGCTGTATCTGTGCACTTGCTCATTTTTTGCTCCGATGCTCTCCCTTGCCCTGTGCTTCATTAAGCAGGGTAAGGGCTTTTTTTTTTTTTGTTTTTTTGTTTTGTGTATTTTGATTCTACTAAGCAGAGGCATCCGTCCATCAGTGCCAGTGATGTCTCCGGGTTCACTGCTAAGCAGAAGCCTCCGCCTACCTTACCCTATGGAGAGCCAGGTATATCACTGGATCTCCATAAAAAGCCTTTGCCCTACACAATTCAGCACAAGCAAAGGAGAGCATCGGAGCATGAAATGCTCATATTAGGGGTGCTGCCTGGGTGAAAATGGGGATATGTCCTGGTTCAGCTCTTTAAGAGAGATAAAATAAAAGTCTTACAGGTATGATACCTTTAACAATAATAGAAGCAATTAGAAAACAACACAGCAAAGAAAATTAAGCATAGTATACATTAGGGATGAGTGAAGTGAGCTTCGGATCCTATATCCGAAGTTTCTTCACTCAAAACTTCGTTTTGTGTCAGTACAGGATTAAAATGTATGAGCTCCTGTGAGGCAAATTCGTTATCTCCGAAGTCTCATAATATGTTGTTGTACCTGCAATACAAAAAGAACTGACATTCCGAAAAATGAAGACTGTGACATTTTCTGACAGTAACTTACCTGCAGTTTCACATTTCATAGATCCCCTGACAGTTGTTTTGGAGTCAAAGCAATGATTTGGCATGTTTTAGAACTTGTTCATATTTACTGCAGGCACAATTATAAGGCTATTATTGTTGGCTAGATACAAATCTGTCAAAGAGTAAAGTAAACTAAAAAATGCAAATACAAAAATGGAAAGAAAAAAATTACATTTGGATTTTGTTAAATGTTGACCTTTTCAAAATTAGCATATTTTGGTTCAGAGGACATGGAATTACCTTTGGGTCTTGGGTACATACTGTAGCTACATAGTTAATGTGGTAGAAAAGAGAGTGAAAACAAGATTTCTATACATTTTCATAAGCATTAATGTAATTCACTTTTAAGAATTTATCTAGGAACTTTTTAAAACTGTCCACTGTTCCTACTGTGACCAAGTCCTGAGGTAAACTATTTTATAAATTCCCAGTTCTCACAGTGAAGAAGCCTTGATTGCTCTGGAGACTTAACTTTTTCTTCTCCGGTCGGAGGCAGTGCCCCTTTTTCTTTTGGGGGGATCTTACATGGAACAGCTTTTCACAGTATTTTTTGTAAGGTCCATTTATATATTTATATAGGTTAATCATGCCACCCCTTAAATGTCTCTTCTCAAGACTAAATAAATGTAATTATTTTCATATTTCCTAATACCAAAGACCCTCCATGCCCCTTATCAGTTTTGTCGCTCTCCTTTGTACTTTTTCCAGTTCCAAAGCATTCTTTCTATGGACTGGTGCCCAGAAGTGAACTGCATATTCCAGATGACTCTCCCAGTGTTACATCCCCTAGGACATATGATGCATGGAGATTATTACTAACAACTACCAAGATGCATAACTTAACATTTATCCACATTGAACCTCATTTGCAAGTTGATGCCAAATCACTCAGTGTCCAAGTCAGCTTGTAGTTTATGGACATCTTCCTTAGACTGTACAGTACTACATAGCTTAGTGTCATCTGCAAACATAGAGATGGTGCTATTAATCCCGTCCTCAATATGATTAACCCCTTCACGCCCAGCGCCGTAATAGTATGGCGCTGCGTGAAGGGGCTTGACGCCCGCCTGATCATCTGCAGGGGCCGGCTGTGCCCAGTAGCTGGACCCCTGCATCGGTGAAAACACCGATGCGAGCATATTAACTCTCGATGTGCCGCGGTCAGCGCTGACCGAGGCACATGCGATGCGGGCGTAGGTAAGAAGAGTCCATTGGGTCCCTGCGCTGCTGTGACGAGAACCCGATGGTTTGGATAGCAGCCTGATGCCTTCCTTAGGCATCGTGGCTGCCATCCCTGCGTGCCTGTGCGATACAGCCCCCTCGATCGCACAGGAAGCAGGCTGTAAGTGTATTACATTGAGTAATACACTTACAGCCAATGCATTACAATACAACAGTATTGTAATGCATTGTAAAGGGGATCAGACCCCCAAAAGTTAAATAAAGTGAAAACAAGTTAAATAAAAGTATAAAAAATAAAATTTTACAAAAAATAAGTTTCAAGTAAAAAAAAGCGCACTTTTCCCAAAATAAAATTTAAAAAAAATGTAAAGAAAAGGGGAAAAAAAGTATACATATTAGGTATTGCCGTGTCTGTATCGACCGGCTCTATAAAAATATCACATCATCCACACCGCCAGGTGAACACAGTAAAAAAAACGACAAAAAAAGTGCCAAAACAGCTATTTTTGGTCACCTTCCCTCACAAAAAGTGTCATAGCAGGTGATCAAAAAGGAGTATTTAACCCAAAATGGTACCAATCAAACCGTCATCTTGTTCCTCAAAAAATGATACCCTACCTGAGACAATCGCCCGAAAAATAAAAAATATGGCTCTCAGAAAATGGCAACACAAAAAAAAGATTTTATTCTGTTCAAAAATAAATCTAATGTGTAAAACTTTCCAAAAATAAAAATGTTAGACATATTGGGTATCGCCGCGTCCGTAATAAAAATATCACACGAGATAAAAAAATGTTTACAAAAACTATGCAAAGCAGCCATATTTTTCCCTCTTGCCTCAAAAAAAGTGTAATAGCAGGCGATCAAAAAGGCATATTTAACCCAAAATGGTACCAATCAAACCGTCTTCTTGTCCTGCAAAAAATGAGACAATCGCCTAAAAAATAAAAAAAATATGGCTCTCAGAAAATGGCAACACAAAAAAAGATTTTATTCTGTTCAAAAATGCATGTGATGTGTATAGCCGCATCCGTAACAACCTGATCTATAAAAATATCACATGATTTGCCACCTCAGGTGAATGCTGTAATTTTTTTTTAAAACTATACCAAAACAGCTATTTTTTTCACCTTGACTCACAAAAAGTGTAATACCAAGAAATCAAAAAGTCTTATGTACCCCAAAATGGTACCAATGAAAACATCACCTCATTCCACAAACAATGAGCCCCCACATAAGACAATAACTCAAAAAAATAGTGCCATTGCCCCCACAGCAGTTTATCACCACATATGGGATGTTGCCGTATTCAGGAGAAAATGGGGGACAAATTATGGATGCTTTTCTCTTGTTACCCCTTATGAAAATGAAAAATTTGGGGCTAAAGCAACATTTTATTGGAAGAAATGAAACTTTTCATTTTCACAGCCAAGGGTTTTCCAAATTCCATAAAATGATTAGGGGGTCAAAGTGGTCAGTACCCCCCTTAATATATTCTTGGAAGGATGTAGTTTCCAAAATGGGGTCACTTTTTGAGGGTTTCCACTCTAGGGGTAAGTCAGGGTCTCTCAATTACAAAATGGTGCCTAAAACCATTCTAGCAAAATCTGCCTCCAAAATCCATATGGCACTCCTTTCTTTCTGACCACTGCCACAAACCCATAGAGATGTTTACCACCACATATGGGGTATTTCTGTAAACTGCAGAATCAGAGCAATGTATATTGAGGTTTAGTTTGTTGTTAACCCTTGCTGTGTTGCAAGAAAAAAAATATTAACATGAATAATCTACCAAAAAAGTGAAATTTTGAAATTTCACCTCCATTTTCCTTTAATTCTTGTGGAACACCTCAAGGGTTAACAAAGTTTGTAACATTAGTTTTTTATATAAATAAATTTAGTGGCTCACCAGTACAGACAATAGAACACGAGGTGCTACACACTTGCGATTTAACCCTATAATCGTAAGTAGAAATATTATATAAGTAATGTAAGTGGAGCACACTCTATTTGGTGTTAAGGAAAATAATGCAATGAGTGACTGTATAGTAAATTGTAAAAACTATTTATTAGTCTATAATAGCATTGGTAAAAAACAAGTAGATAATAAACTGGAGTTATGCATAAAATAAAATGATGATTGCTGTAAAAATGGTCAGAAAAATAAGGAAAAAATTAGAAAAACATATAAAAATATATAAAAAGTGAAAAATAAGTGAAAAATAAAATATAAAAAATAGTTCCAAATAGTATAATACCTTTTCAGGTAATTGGTACACAAGTATAGTCCAGATAGGGTTGATAGTAGCCACTTGTTACACTTGTTACACTATATGGTGCTTGCAGATAAAATATGTATCAATAGGCAGTCCAGGATTGCTGGTATTTACTAAATGTCCGCTGTTAATAGAGATATATTGTATCAACTGTTCATTGAAGTTAAAATGTAACAATCTCACTGTGGATATATAGTGCCTGGAGGCGGCTTGGCAAACCACTATACTGCCGACTTCTGGGTATAAATATGGTTATAGAATTATCACTTAGGCAGATATATGCATGAAGGTATGTACATTACCCATCCAGGAAGCGGAGTAATGGTAGCCGTTCCTCCGGTGATGCACGTGTATCCCGACTCTGTCTGGTGTGCTATACAGAGCGCATCTGTTCCTGACTGTGATGTTCAGCGCGCGTCTGTGTTTGGCCTATCGGCGTTGCACGTGGCGTCCCACGTGGCGTCCCACGTGGTAAAGTGCGCCAAAATTCAAATGGAATTGCCGAAGGTCTTCTAGATCTTTAATATCTCTTATATGGTGCAGAGAAATGGGTGTTTGTGGATAAATCTCTTCCTGATGATGACAGTAAGGTTCACTAGATGACTTGTAGGTAAAATAGAATAAATCTGTTATTCTTCTTTAGATCGCTAATGTCTCTAGTGGTCTTTTTGCAATCGGGTTCATTCAGCAGATTTTAACCAGACGCGTTTCGGGGATCTCTGGCTGTCCCCTTTTTCAATGGTGAAAAAATCTGCTGAAGCGTTCTGCTTTTTAAAGGAAAAAATTACATCATATGGGAGGGGTTTGCTCTTTCCCTCCCAGGTTCCTATGAAAATCTGGTGTGGATAAAATTACTTAGACTGGATGGTGGATTATTTTTCCAAATTGGTTGTGGCACATCCAGAGTCAATGAAATGTTATAAAAAGGTATCTTATGGGTAATGTCTAATCTATATATTTGAAAATTGTATTCAACATACCATGAATTAAAGGTAATACTGAGGGCATTCATTCATGTTCTTTCTTACTTTATTGTATTCTATAAATTTCTATGTGCTGAATTATGTCATTTGTTGTTTATCTATGTATTTTTGCTTGTTGTTTGTAGGTATGATGTTTACCTACATTTTAACTTCATTGAACAGTTGATACAATATATCTCTATTAACAGCGGACATTTAGTAAATACCAGCAATCCTGGACTGCCTATTGATACATATTTTATCTGCAAGCACCATATAGTGTAACAAGTGTAACAAGTGGCTACTATCAACCCTATCTGGACTATACTTGTGTACCAATTACCTGAAAAGGGATTATACTATTTGGAACTATTTTTTATATTTTATTTTTCACTTATTTTTCACTTTTTATATATTTTTATATGTTTTTCTAATTTTTTCCTTATTTTTCTGACCATTTTTACAGCAATCATCATTTTATTTTATGCATAACTCCAGTTTATTATCTACTTGTTTTTTACCAATGCTATTATAGACTAATAAATAGTTTTTACAATTTACTATACAGTCACTCATTGCATTATTTTCCTTAACACCAAATAGAGTGTGCTCCACTTACATTACTTATATAATATTAGTTTTTTATAATTTGAAGGGTGCAGTTTCTAAAATGGGGTCATTTATGGGTGGCTTTCATTACGTAAGCCCCTCAAAATCACTTTATATATGAATTGGTGCTTAAAAAAATGGTTTTGGAAATGTTGTTGAAAATTTGAAAAATTGCTTCTAAACTTGTATGCCTCCTAATGTCCGAAAAAAGTAAAATGACATTTATAAAATGATGCCAGCATAAAGTATACATATGGGAAATGTAAAATAATAACTATTTTGGAGGTATTACTATGTATTTTGAAAGTAGAGAAATTGAAATTTGGAAATTTGGAAAATTTTGGTATTTTTTTAATAAATAAAAATGAAATATTTTGCCACAAATTTACTACTCTTGTGAAGCACAATATGTGACGAGAAAACAATCTCAGAATGGCTTGGATAAGTAAAAGCGTTCCAAAGTTACTACCACATAAAGTGACACATGTCAGATTTGCAAAAAATGGCCTGGGCAGGAAGGTGAAAACAGGCCCGGGGGTTGAAGGAATTAATAAACAAATTAAATAACAGAGGACCCAGTACTGAACCTTGAGATACACCACTTATAACCCAGGACTATTCTGAATAGGAATCATTGACCACAACTCTCTGGACATGATCCTTCAGCCAGTTTTCAATCCATTTACAAACCATACTTTCTAAGCCTATAGATATTATTTTACGTCAATGAGGGATATTAATGCTACATCCACAGCCGCCCCTTTGTCCAGGCTTCTACTAACCTCATAAAAACAAATCACGTTAGTTTGATAACTTTAGTCCTTGGTAAACCCATGCTGGTTATCACTTATGATATTATTTACAGTCACATGCTCCTGTATATAGTCCCTTAAGAGTCCTTCAAACATTTTCCCAAAGGAGAAGTTAAAATAACTGGTCTATAATTACCTGTGGAGGACCTAGATCCTTTTTTGAATATGGGCACCACATTTGCCTTGCGCCAGTGATTTGGCACTGTACCAGTGCCTAGAGAATCTCTAAAAAAATATAAACAGGGGCATAGCAATGAATTAATTGAGCTCTTTAAGAGCTCTTGGGTGTAATCCATCTGAACCAGGAGCCTTGTTCACATTTACCTTATTTAACTTAGCTTGGACCATATCTACAATTAGCCAATTTAGTATATTACTTGATGTACTAACAGCTCTGCCACCACAGATATCAGCTCCTTTATCTTCTTTTGTATATACAGAGCTAAAAAAAAAAATTTGTAACTCTGCATTTTTGTTATCTTCAGTGACCACCCTCCCTTTTCCTTTATTTAGGGGACCTTGGTTTTTTAGCATTTATATATTTAAATAATTTTTGTGGGATTTTTTTCTTTCTTTTGCCACCTTTGTATTTTTGCAGACTTTATCTCTTTTTTTCATATTTAATTAGACCTTTGTAAATTTTAAAAGGCTAAAGCTGACCATTCAGATTTGTATTTTTGAAATGCCTTTTTTTTCATTTATTTCCATTTTTACAGTAGCTGTAAGCCATGGGGGGTTTAATTTTAGCCATTTATACTTGTTACCTACAGGAATAAATTTTGCAGTGTAATTACCCAATGTGGATTTAAAGTTCTCCCATTTATCCTAACCCCTGCCCCCATACATTACAAAGGACACACACTTAGTAGCATTGTCCATGGAGCACATGTTTAAATGGGGATGAACAGTAAAACAATAAGTAGAAAAAAAACAGTAAAAACAGTAAAAAGACAATACATATAAATTTAAATTTAAATTTAGACCCCTGAATGATATCATTGGAGAACTTGCTAGAATCAAGCAAACAATGCACAAGGAAGATCTATTAAACCTTGTTTCCCATGTCCTTGTGCCAGGGATGCTCAACCTGCGGACCTCCAGCTGTTGCAAAGCTACAATTCCCAGTATGCCCTAGTAGCTGTAGGCTGTTCAGGCATACTGAGAATTGTAGTTTTACTACAGCTGGAGGGCCACAGATTGGACATCCCTGTGTTAAACTATACACTCATCTGTAATTTTAACACATTTCTGTAATTTTGCAGTACTCAGCAAAACCTCGCTGCACTCGCAAACCTTGCTTGTAGTTTCTGTAGCTTGAAGCTCAAGTGCTGCAACTTCAGTGTTACTCTTTGGGGGGAAACTGTTGCCCCATGATATCTATTGTGTGAATCAAAGACACAGTTATTACAATATTATATATGCAAGAAAATAATGACTATTGTGTACCATTTCTACACCCCTATCATCTTGACTACTTTTTTTTGTTTTCCCTCTATGTCAAACAGAATATGGTGAGATCCAGGGGCATTGCTAGTGTCGCAACAGATCCGGGGCCCAAGCCACAAGGAATATAGCCCAATTCTCTAAGTCGCCCATCACCCCACACACCTCATAGCACTTTACTCCCTATACATCAGAACATACCTGTCACATCCAGACCCTCCCCCCGCACACCACATCTTACTGTACTTACTATACAGCAGCACTTACTGTACCTGTAACATCCAGAACCTCCCAGGTGATGTCTCCTCTGATGTAGATCTTCTCTGTCATCATCTTCTCCATTTGGTCCGGACAACTTCTTTCAGCCATGCCACGTATCTCTAGAGTGTGACACACAGACATCTTAGATTCCTTATATTTCTATCCTCATCCCCCAACCTGGAGTCCCCACAGTGTTATCCTGCTGCAGGCTGTGCTCCCCAATACTCCCAAATACTATCCTGAAGAAATATCAGTGCCCCCAATAGTAATAGTGCTCCTCATAGTCCAACCAATACTAATTCCCTCATTAGTAATACTGCCCCCTACAGTGCCCCAACAGTGATAATGCTCCCCAAGAGTGCCCCCATTAGTAGAAGAGCCATCCAGTATTAATACTGCCCTCACAGAGCCCCCCAGTAGAAACAAGGCCCCCCTATTATTCCCCCAGTGGTAATAAAGCTCTCTATAAACCCCCAGTAGTAATACAGTCCCCCCATAGTGCTCTTAGTAGACATAAAGCAGATCTATAAGACCCTCCTATAGAGCCCCCAGTAGTAATAAGAGGCCTATAATTTACCCTGGACTTAAAATGCCCCTACAGTGCCCCCAGTACTTATATTGAACCCTTCTGTTATAATTCTCTCCCCTGCAGTGCCCACTGTAGTTATATTCCTCCCTTTAGTGTCCTTACTAATTATAATTCCTCAGCCCCTCCACCATACAGTCCCATGTAAATAACACTATTTCCCTCCCTCCACCGTAGAATCCCATGTAAATAACATCACACCATCTCTCCAGCCCATTCCAATATACAGTCCTATGTAAATAATATCCCTCTCTATCTACAGCCCCCTCCAACATACAGTCCAATGTAAATAACGTCACTCCCTCCCACAGCCACCTCCAACATATAGTCCCATGTAAATAACATAACCCTGCCCCCTCCAGCATATAGTCCCATGTAAATAACATCACTGCAATATCTGTCTTGCAGGCAGTACATTAGGGGTCTGGGACAAAACATCAGGGGCAACACTCTGAATGTGTTAGCCTAGCAACTTTATTGCAATTCTTTACAATAAATTATCACCAGCAATTTCACCTTGGCTTGTTTTGGTTAACACTGATCTCTTCAACCAATTTAATTTCTATCATGTAGAGACATATGGCACCAACTGCACTTCAAGGATCAGGTTACGCAAGTCTTGTGGCTTTGACAGAATTGTACAACTCTTTAAAGAAACATTCAATTTGGAAAACACACAAAATATGTAAAAGAAATAAATCCTCACTTCTCTCCACTGATCCTCTTATTTCTCAAAGGGCATTCACATCTGTTATAAGTAACTATAGTACGACATTCATACATATGAGACGCTGATAGATAGCTTCCTCCGATTTGCACTGTTTGTGACTGTAAGGCAACTGGCTCCAAAGGAGTTCTCTCCAACTTTTCAACTTGTAAAGGAATGTTAAACCCCCACTTTTGATCAAATTAAGAATGGAAGAAACATTGCTATCCCCAACTCCAGGTATACATAAGTCTGTGGGCTACATAGATATTCTGGGACCCCTAACATTGAGCATCGCTACCTAGTTCTCCATGGACCCCCTTCCCCCCCAAAGTTATTAAGCCCTGGCATCTGCCCAGGTTTGTCTGGTGCTAAAGCCAAAAAAATTCCCAAAGTCCAAACCTAATGTTTGACAAGTAAACATTACCTTGAAAACAATCCTGCACCTTTTCTATATTAAAAAGTGCTATCTTTAATATTAGCCACAGCTAATTAGCTTGAACCTTTATGATAAATACAGTTCTCCTGGTCAGGATTTGTCTATTTTATTTTTTTGCCTTCTTCCGGTGACAGGACATTGTTTTTGGACTCCTTCTCAGTCCTAATTTGTAACAATGAAAACACATTGTAGAATGCAAAATCACTTAAAACTAAAAATCAATTAAAACTAAGCCTAAAATTCTTATTTGGTTTGGGTTATGGTGTAAGATTTCTGTCAAGTCAAGCCCTGGGTAATTTTCAGTGGATTGTTCTTTCTGTCAACATTAATGGTTTATAATGATGCAATTGCTTTCAGCTTTCATGTATGATCTTGCTGCATTTACAGTACCAGTCCAAATGACATGCACAAATCATGTGATAACGAGACAAGTGTTGCACACAAATTAGTGGAATGAACTGAACCAGAACGGAGAAGAAGTTGGCTTCATCAAAATTTCAGAAGCCCATTCTAAGCAATCAGAGACGTTAACAGATTAAGCTTTATGAATAAGAAACCCATCAAGCATGACTACACAGCGAACATCTGACTGGTTCCCAAGTCACCCACTTATAGACTGTATTCATTACCGAAAATGACTAAATGATGAGATGGTAGAGATGCTTGACCCTGGAAAAAATAATGATTTACAATTACATTTGCATTTCAGAAATTCTCAGGTTCTAAACAAGGGTCTGACTTTCAGGAACAATATTACTATTGTCCATGGGCCGTATTTGGCATTGCATCTTTGCTCCATTTGCTTGAATAAGGTTCAGCTACAGTACCAGTAGAAGTTAGTTAGATTTTACAATTTCCAATAACCAGGCCACAGGGGCATTTGTGTGAGTGAGTGGCCTTAAGTGCAGTGATGGGAAAGATGCACCTTTCTTTCCTTTGGGGCAAATCCGGTTCTGAGGTTCTTCTGTCTGATGACAATAGAGGTGCCCTTGGTGCTAATAGTTTTATGGTGTCAGGATGCCAACACTTTGCACTGTAGTAGCAGTGCACGAAGCAATGATGAGGCATTTGTGAAGCAGAACGTTTGTTTACTGAAGATTTCAAATGCGAACAGATCAAGACATTTCTTTAGCATACAATGGACTGGCAGATGTCACAGGTCTCACAGCTTTACAAATAGATAATAGGCCAAAAGGATTCTGTTTCAAGTAATCCTCCTTACTCTGCACTTCCTGAGATAAGCATCCTGATGTGTAGTGTATAGTGTTGAGCGAACATGTTTGGCCAAATACACTATTCGGCCGAACATGGCGGTGCTCGGGGAGGTAATGGCATTCACTGTAATGCCAGTAGCCATGTTAGCTATTTTACAGGCTATTATATCTGGCACAAAGCAATATTTTATTATTTTTGGGGTGTTTAAAGGTGGTGAAAATAGCACTAGGTGGCCTGCCATTAATGCCACATGTGCTGCTGCTGCTGCATATGTTGCTGTAGGATACTCTCTGTATACTATATACCTGACATACTTTGCTATAATTTCTGCTGTTAAGCCCACAGTACTTCTTTTGTGTCTTGCTGTATAACATTTGCGCAAGGAGGGACTTGTGTAGGGATAGAATTTCTATAGGCATGGTTAGTATCATTGTTCAAAAGACACAAAAGTCCATTGTTAAATCCTTCTGCATTTTTTATTTTTTTTTAATAGCAAAAAGAACCCAAGTGTGCCCTGTCAGTAACACTAGGTGCACAGTGTATTAGAACCGTTCAAAAGTCTATATAGCTGATATCCATCGTTATTATATTTAATACCGTTGTTCCTCATTTGCGTCTGCAGTTTAATGTAAGCAAGTAGGGAATTAAACTATAGGGATAGGATTTGGGTAGGTAGAAAGATTGTTTCTGTTCCAAAAAGACCAAAGTCCACTGTGAAATACGTCTGCTTTTTTTTTGTGGCAAAAAAACCCCCAAGTGTGCCCTGTCAGTAACGCTAGGTGCACAGCATATTACAACTGTTCAAAAGTCTACGTAGCTAACATCCGTTGTTACATTTAATACCGTTAATTTAGGCCACAGTTCCTCATTTGCGTCTGCAGTTTAATTTAAGCAAGTAGGGAATTAAACTATAGGGATAGGATTTGGGTAGGTAGAAAGATTGTTTCTGTTCCAAGACCAAAGTCCATTGTGAAATACGTCTGCTTTTTTTTTTTTGTGTCAAAAAAAAACCTCAAGTGTGCCCTGTCAGTAACGCTAGGTGCACAGCGTATTACAACCGTTCAAAAGTCTATGTAGCTGACATCCGTTGTTACATTTAATAACGTTAATTTAGGCCGCAGTTCCTCATTTGCAGCTGCTCTATAACGTTTGCGCATTCAGAATATTGGACATTCGTTTAAATTTTTCTGATCATACAGTTAATAAAAATCTGCACTACTGTAGTTGTGACCAAGTTGCATATAAAAATTGCTCCACAAATTTCCATCTGACAACACTGGCGGCAGAGTACGTAGTTCTTTGGCCACCCGAGGAGGGGAGACAAGGGGAACACCCAGCAGTTCCAACAAAGGCAGGGCCACACTCTCCAAGGCCTGGGACAGTTTTATGACACCCCGCCACCACCCTCACCCTGATGAGTGGCCTAGTGTGACAAGGAGGGAAAAGTTTTGGAAGATGGTAAAGGAGTACGTAGCTGACAGTGTCAACGTCCTCAGCGATCCCTCTGTGCCGTATAATTATTGGATGTCTAAGCTGGACACCTGGCATGAACTGGCGCTCTACGCCTTGAAGGTGCTGGCCTGCCCTGCTGCCAGTGTTTTGTCTGAGTGGGTATTTAGTACCGCTTGGGGCATAATTACTGATAAGCGCATCCGCCTGTCAACTGACAATGCTGACAGGTTGACGCTTATCAAAATGAACAAGGCCTGGATTGCCCCTGACTTCTCTACTCCACCAGAGGAAAGCGGCTTAACATGAAGGAACCTTAAATCTGGATTTTAGGGTGTATTGAATACACTGTATTATCATGTACCCCTTCCTCTTCTCGTCCTTTTCCTCCTCTTCCTCCATCATATGAAACTGCTTATTAGGCTGCCCTCGAAGTCCACCAGCTGGGCCTGCACCCTAATTTTTTAGCCGGTCAGCTCACCAGCTGGGCCTGCACCATAATTTTTTTTGCTTGTCAGCTCACCAGCAGGCCCTCAACCATAATGTTTTACAGGCTCAGCTCTGCTACATGTCACTTATAATGTTTCAGACGTTCAACTAAGCGGCATGTCACCCTTAAATTTTTTTTTATGGTCAGCTCGGCAGCAGCATGTCAACCTTAAATTTGGGACAGTTTGATGAGCAGCAGTGTGTCACCCTTCAATTTGGGACAGTTTGATGGGCAGCAGCGTGTCAACCTTAAATTTGGAACAGTTTGATGGGCAGCAGCGTGTCAACCTTAAATTTGGGACAGTTTGATGGGCAGCAGCATGTCAACCTTAAATTTGGGACAGTTTGATGGGCAGCAGCGTGTCACCCGTACATTTTTTGGACATTCTACTCGGCAGCAGCGTGTCAACCTTAAATTTGGGACAGTTTGATGGGCAGCAGCGTGTGAACCTGAAATTTGGGACAGTTTGATGGGCAGCAGCGTTTCACCCTTAAATTTTCTTTACTGTCAGCTTGGCAGCAGCGTGTCAACCTTAAATTTGGGACAGTTTGATGGGCAGCAACGTATCACCCTTAAATTTGGGACAGTTTGATGGGCAGCAGCGTGTCACCCGTAAATCTTTTTGACGTTCTGCTCGGCAGCAGCGTGTCACCCTTAAATTTTTGACAGTTTGATGGGCAGCAGCGTGTCACCCTTACCGTATTTTTCGCCCTATAAGACGCACCGGTTCATAAGACGCACCTAGGTTTTAGAGTAGAAAAATAAGAAAAAAATATTTTTCATCAGATCCTCTTATCAGACTGCCCATAAATTTCAGGACATCACATCAGACCCCCATATCAGCCCTCCATGTCAGAACTCCATCAGCCCTCCATCTCAGACCCCCAACAGACCTCAGATCAGCCCACTATGGCCCCATATCAGCCCACTGTGCCCCCATGCCATCTCACTGTGCGCCCACCAGACCTCAGATCATCCCACTGTGCCCCCATTAGACCTCATATCAGCCTACTGTGCCCCCATCAGACCTCAGATCAACAGTATGTGCCCCATCAGACCTCAGATCAGCAGAATGTGCCCCCATCAGACCTCAGATCAACAGTATGTGCCCCCATCAGACCTCAGATCAGCAGAATGTGCCCCCATCAGACCTCAGATCTTCAGAATGAGGCCCCATCAGACCTCAGATCAGCATATTGTGACCCCATCAGACCTCAGATCAGCATATTGTGCCCCCATCAGACCTCAGAGCAGCGTCTTTTGCCCCCATCAGACCTCAGAGCAGCATCTTGTGCCCCCACTTATAAAAACCTTACTTACCTGTCCTGCACTGCCCTCTGGTCCCGTGCTCCACTCTCTTCCCTGTCGGCACGCACTATGAACTAATGCTACGTCTGGTCATAGTGCGCGCCGGCAGGGAAAAGAGTGGAGCGCGGGACCGGAGGGCAGTGGCAGCGCAGGACAGGTAAGTAAGGTTTTTATAAGTGGCTGTGTGGGCTGTTCTGAGGTCTGATGGGGGTCCCTACGTACAAGTGAGCGCTTCCTTATCGAAGTGCTCACTTGTATTCGCCCTATATGCACCGCATTTTTCCCCCTACTTTTGGGGGGGAGAAGTGCGTCTTATAGGGCGAAAAATACGGTAAATTTGGGACAGTTTGGTCGGCAGCAGCGTGTCACCCGTAATTTTTTTTTTTACGTTCTGCTCGGCAGCAGCGTGTCATCCGTACATTTTTTTGATGTTCTGCTTGGCAGCAGTGTGTCAACCTTAAATTTGGGACAGTTTGATCGGCATCAGCGTCTCACCCGTAATTTTTTAGACAGTCAACTCAGCAGCAGCATGTCACCCATAATTTTTTACACGGTCAGCTCAGCAGCAGCACGTCACCACTATTGTTTTTGCGTGTCAGCAGCAGGCCATCAATCATAATTGTTCAATGGTGTGTCTGATGCACTCCTTTATGTGTAATAAAGGGGGTATTGGAGCGCCTGTTCCTTGTAATTTTTGGCAGCCCTTTCTCTTAGTGCATAGGCTTTATGAGTGTCGGAGTCCCACAATTATACCACAATGTGTATGAGGCCCTCCTTTATATGATATACCGGTTGTATGGGAGTGCCTCATCCATGGAATTTCCAGGTATTTTTGTCATTCCGTAAAAGTGGCGTAATAGTTGGCCTTCATCATTAATAACAGTGACTTCGGTGTCCAAGATGCATCCAGACATCCTCCCCATGCTGTTCCCAAACCATTTCTGTGGTGTTTCCACCATTTTCTGATGCTTCCCTATGGACCAGACACCCTCCCCTCATCCGAGCAGGGGATGCCTGGTCTTCTCCCATTGACTTTCATTATACTCGGGTGCTCGGCCGAGAACTCGAGTACCATCTAGTGTTCGGTCAGAGCACCCGAGCACCCGAACATCGGGGTGCTCGATTATCATTAGTAGTGTATATTTAGACAATACAATGCAACTAGAGGGCGGTCCCCTCAACAGAAGGCAAACTCTTCTGCACCTTTTTTGAGAAGGTTGCCTTAATTACAGTACATGTCCATAAAATTCACCTTGAGATGTGGAGATTCTCATGCAGATGATCAATCTGCTTAAATGTGTATTCAGGCACATATGGCGTAGAGCCTATAAGTCCTTTTCAGACAAGTTATCTCTAGTGGACTTCCTCTACACCACTCCTTCCACCTGGACTGATTTCTGGAGTTTTTCCAGCTCTGCCCTGGGTGGTACCTGGGCTAGGACAGGTTGAGCTGTTAGAATGAGATCTTTGCCTCTATCCTGTTTGCTGGTAACAGAGCCATAGAATAGCCAGGAACAGAGCCAAACGTTGGCACTAGGAGAGCAGATGAGTTGTGAAAGCTCCGAAAAGTCAGGAATGGAACCAAGAGGACAAGACTGTAGTATACTGAGAAAGTCATGGGTCAGAGCCAGGAAAACCTGAGCCAGGAAGACCTGAGGAGATTGTGGTGGCAGAATGAGCAAACGAAGACAAGGAACCAGATCTGTGGGACCAGTTCACTAGAGTCCGGGAACAAGCCTAGACTCTGAACCAGAAACAAGGTGACTTTTATCATTGAACTATAACTGTGTTAATATTCTACTTTTGGTGTAACCTAAAGAAAAGAGGGTGTTTGGAGCATTTGGTTTTATGGAGCCATGCAGTACATCCAGTGTATACGACAATGCAATTTGAAATACATTTATACTGATTAATACTGATACATTAAAGGGGTTCTGTAGTTCTTTAAAACTGATGATCTATCCTCTGGATAGATCATCAGCATCTGATCGGTGGCAGTCTAACACCCGGGACCCCTGCCGATCAGCTGTTTGAGAAGGCAGCGGCGCTGCAGGAGGGCTACAGCCTTCTCTGTGTTTACCGCAGGCCCAGTGACGTCATGACTAGTATCACTGGCCTGGGCGGGGCTAAGCTCCATTCAAGTGAACAGAGCTTAGCCCCGCCCAGGCCAGTGAAACTAGTTGTGACGTCACTGGGCCTGAGGAAAACACAGAGAAGGCTGCGGCGCTCCTGCAGCGCCGCTGCCTTCTCAAACAGCTGATCGGCGGAGGTCCCAGGTGTCGGACCGCCGTCGATCAGATGCTGACAATCTATCCAGGGGATAGATCATCAGTTTTACAGAACTGCAGAACCCCTTTAATTTTCATGGAAAGTGTTAATGGGTCATTCAAGCATTTGGGTGTTATGCAATAGATAATGCAATAATGATCGTTTCCATTAGGTTCTTCTTTTCTTATGCAAGTTCATTATTTTGATCATTTGCCTCTTAAAGTTAAAAGGGAACCTGTCACATTGAACATGGTGTTTGAGCTGCTTGCAGCACATTATAGAGCAGGAGGTGCTGAGCAGATTTAAATACAGTATGGTGTTATGGGAAAAGATTCAATTTATCGTCTATTTTATTCTTTAAATTCCTGCTCATATTTCTCTCTATTGCTGTGTATACAGAGTATACAGTGGTGTATACAGAGACAGCTGTCAATCACTGATAGGACCACCTCCTGGACTTTAAAGCCCAGAAAAGTATAAATTAAGTTTCACTAAATCTTTTTCCATTAAACTATACATCAACCTGCTTAGCTCCTTCTGCTCTATACATTTTTGACTGTAGCTTTCCTTGCATCCCCATGGTGACAAGTTTCCTTTAAGGTGCAGAGTTAAAAAAGATATCAGGATGTTCCAGGCACTTTTGCTGTAGAAAATGAAGTTAATACTGAATATCCTGCTGCTATAAGAGACATAATGGACCTGCTGCATTAATGTAAAGTGTAATTATTCCAATGGAAGTGCACTTCTCTCCTAGCTACAGACATCAATGGTTATTATAGAGCAGTCCTTCTGTAAACTTTTCAGTTTATGATCTAACTCAGCAAAAAGTAGAAGGGATTTTATGAGACTTTAGAACTGAAGACCTATGCTTAGAATAGGTCATCAGTGTCTTGATTGTTGGGGGTCCGACACCAGGGACCCATGCTGATCAGCTGTTTGAGAAGGCACTGGAGCTCACAGTAGCATTGCAGCCCTCTCTATATTTTCTTTGGCCAATGACAACATGTTCATCTGTCACATAGCCTAGGAGCAGGTCAACCCGATTTAAGTGAATGGGGTCAAGTGCAATACCAAGCACAGCCACCATATAGTGTACAGCATTGTGCTAGGTGAGCAGGTAGAAGTCCAGAGTGCTCACAAGAGCCTTCTCAAGTAGTTGATTAATCGGGGTCCCAGGTGTTGGACCCCCACCAATCAGATACCGATGACCTATCCTGAGGATAGGTCATTAACAGTGTTGAGAGAAACTAAGAATCTGAAGCGGAATTCTATCCGAAGTTTATGAAAAATTTGATTCACCACAAAGCCAGATTTTCTAAAATGGCTGTTTTGAGTGTTACAAAGAGAAAATAAGAAACTCGGCAATGTGATATGACCCACAATGCCATGCAGCCAATCAGCAGATAGCCATCACCTGTGATGTCACAGCCCAATATAAAGGCTCATCCTGCCTGGTATCCACCATTTCACTCTGAGTTGATTTTATGGAAAGATATGACAAGTGCTTATGGACTAGGGAAAGTGTTTCAGAAAGCTTTTAATTGTACAATATTGCATACGGAGAGTGCAGGGACAGTGTAAGGAGATTGTATGGAGAGTTTTTAGACACTGTAGGGAGAACATAGGGAGACTGCAGGGACAGTGCAGGTTGAATGTAATCACCATGTCCATAATGTTGAACTGCTGCCACAATCCCAGTTCATCTATTAGTTTATATATAAAATTATTTGTTTCACAATTAAAGTGGTCTAATAAATCGCCGTCTGCATCTTGTTGAACTGCTGACACAATCCCTGTTAATCTATTAGTTTATATATAGAATTACTCTGCCTCAGTATTAAAGGGCAATTTAATATTCAACTGCTGCTTATTTAACTCATAGTTAGGGATGAACAAACAACAACTCACCTCATCCACTTGATCGCGCTGCAGTAGCTTCTTCTATCTTCACTGAATAGGACCTGCAATATGCTTGATGACGTCACCACGTGGGAGAGCGTGGGGACATCATTGCGCACATCGCAGGTCCTTTGGCAAGTCCTGTTCAATGAAGATAGAAGAAGCTGCTGCAGAGCGATAATGTGGATGAGGTATTTTTTTAACCCCTAAATGGCCATATTGTTTTGCATTCTGTCTTAAGAATGATATTATTTTCCAATATAACCATGTTATGACAGAAAATAATAAAGTGAAGTTCGGGTCCCCATTGACTTCAATGGGGTTCGGGTTCAAGGTCAAGTTCGAGTCCTGAACCTGAACTTTGATCTGAAATTCAGCAAAGCCCGACGAACTCAAACTTCCACGGGTTTGCTCATCCCTACTGTAGGCGTGCAATTACCGAAGATGACAGTTGAGTTAGAGCATACTGTATGTTGCAAGAGGTCAGGGATGTGTGCAAGAGACAGGTGAGGGTGACACAAGTGATGATCAAACAGATGTGATCACACATGGGAGCCAGGTGAAGGGGGCATCGCCATCATTAGGAGGCAAGGGTGGCAGCATGCCTATAAGACAGCAGGGTGAAAGTGTGCCTGTGAGATAGCACACCTGTAAGCAACACACTATCAATGTATAAGGTTTCATAAAAACAGCAGCAGACAGGCATCACACAGTGGTGGAGGGAAAATGCCAAATTTGCCAGTGAGTTTTTCACCAAGTCGCTGGGAGACGTTAATGTGGCGATATGTAGAATATGTGGGCAGAAGTTGAGGAATGGCCACGGCGCTAATGTTGATGGCACCATGACCCTGCATCAACACGTGGATCATCATCACAAAGTGGCATGGGACAACCATGCCACTCATGTAGTGTTACAACCTGATGCAGCAATCACTGCATCTCCCACCACCCTGCACCCACTCTCCATCAGTCAGGGCTCGACAACATCAGCAGAAGGAAGCTGTTGTTCCTTCCCATCGACTTCAATTTCAACTATTGCTCCTGATGCTCCTCCTTCTCCTTCTCACTTGTTTCAATTGCAAAAAGGCAACAGTATGACTGCACTCAACCAACGGCGCAGAAGCCGAAAGTGTATCTGGCCCAGTTACTGGTACTACAGTCCCTCCCTTTCCATGTAGTTGACTATGGAAGTAGTATGTAGTAGAATATGGAAATCATTCTTTTTTTTATGCATCTCAATGATGATCATCCTTATCTTTAGCTGGCTTTACTTCTTCTAAATCGTCCTTCAAAGTCTCCATGTCTTAGAAAGTCTGCCAGATGCAGAGAGGAATAGCTGGATTTCCCTGATGATATATCATCGGTATTAGATGATGTGGAAAAGGTGGAAAAGCAGATGGCAGAAGCAAGGTCTTCCACCTGTTAGGCAGGAGAGCAGCTGGGGTTAGAGAAGTGGGTTTGCAACTAGGAGGAGGGATGGGGTTGGGTTTTCTTCTTTTATCCATGACCCATGACTAGAGATGAGCGAATCATTTAAAATTTACTTCACTGAATATTCGACGAATCTGCGTACAAATCATACGTTAATATGTGGCGTTTTGCGAACATTCGCTCACTAATAACAAACATTTTGTTTTAAAAGTTACGCAACTTCTGTGAACACGTACGTATGAGCATACAAATTGCATACAAAAATTACGGTCTTTGCTGGAGCGAAATGGTGGAGCAGGAGGAGTCTGACCACTGGCTACATATGGATACTGTACCAGCAGATGACAGCAGATCATCCGGGTGTGACTGAGATGAGCGTGCCATCCACTCCACTACCTCATCCACTTTCTCCTCCACTACAGTTTTGCGCCTTGGTGGGTTAGTCCGATGGAACACTGGCTAAGTATTGCGAATTCTACAAGTAGAAGCTCCGGCTACAGGTCCTTTGGCACTGCTGCCCTGTGCCACCTTCTCCTTTTTTTTAGAGCTTGAGGTCTGGCTGGAACTGGACCCCCTTCTGCTTATCCATTCCAGACATTTTTCATTTGACTCTGTGGCCCTGCAGCTGGTCTTTGTCTTTGTCCCTGTCTCTCTCCCTGTCTCTCTCTCCCTGCCTGATTACTAATTAACTAGCCCTGCACTGGCCCTGCACTTGCCCTGCACGCTAATTACTAGCCCTGCACTGGCCCTGCACTTGCCCTGCAGTATCCCTGATATGTGTAATATGGATTCCCCGAGCAATTACACCCCAATTTTAACAAAACAGGTCTCAGTCTCTCAGAACTACACACACAGTGCTTCTGCTCGTCTCAGCAGTCGCAGCACAACTGATGCGTCACTGGCTTACCTAAACTGAGCCAATAAGAGCAAGCCCTTCCGACTAGGTCAGGTGACCGTTTTCTTCCTGGGCTTTTGCCGCACGAATAACGAACTAACAGTAAAAGTTCGCTAATTAATTGAATTTGTACGCAACAGCGTATAGAGTAACTTATAAGTAGTATTAATTAATTTATCAGACAAGTACTTAGCGAAAGCGTAGAAAGCCTTAAGAACATTTTTGAATCTAACGGAGCGAATCTCAAAAAATTTGGATTCGCTTCGCAGATGAAAATTTCAAAGATTCCCTGTCATGATGGTCTGCTTTATGATGCAGCCGGAACTTGCCACGTATGGAGCTGGCTCAATGCAGCAGCCTGCTTCCTACATTCCCTTGATGTACCATGACGTACGGGTATACCTGATTTATAGTGATTCATGACAAATTTATTCGTAACTAATCAAATTTCTTGATGAAGTTCGACGAATCGGCCAAATCAAATTTTTCAAAACTTTTCTCACCTCTTGTCGTCAGTTATAAAATCTTGGAAAACCCTTGCAAACAATATTCCTAATGCTCTGTCCTACAAAAATAAATAAATAAATAAATAAATAAATAAATCATCTCCTGCATAGACTCAGCTGCACAAAGGTTTATCTTAGATTTATTTTTAATAGCTGCACCTTACACTGAATCAGCTGACAGGTAAAGCACAAAGAGCTGACTGCAAAGCTTGTAAGCAAGACAGTCAGGAAGCAGCACAACTCTGAGGTGTAAATTCCTTCAGTTACTGTTTTCAGAAACAAATGTTGTGGAGAAGGTTGTTTATTACATGAGAATGGAGGACAACGATGAAATAAATGTAGTGTAAATGTACAAGGAAACTATTTATAAATATGAAAAATAATAATGATAATAACTGATACTATAATAATACTGTATATTATCTCTTAATATTATAAAAATGAGTTTCCGTCTGTCTGTCTGTTCTCTATGCGCGACCAAACTACTGGACCGATTTTCACCAAATTCGGCACACAGGTACATAACGTTCCCATGATACTCCAAAAATATGACCTGCATTAGCCAATATTAGCCTGACAGCATTGGTTTTAAACCCCAACTGCCATTCTCTGCATAGACACACACACAGGGAGGGCAGTTTTCCATAACAACATAGCCAGGTAATTAGCAGCCAGCTCAGGATCTCAGGTAACAATCCAGTCATTTCTATTCAATGCTTTAAAGGGGCAGAGCACTGTGGATGATACTGTTAAAGGGGTATTCCGGTTACCATAAATATAACTTATGTTTTAGACTAATTTTAGACTATGACCATTCAGTAGTAAATCTTCCACTGCTACCCATTGCCTGTTCTCATAAATTACCATTGCACCGACCTGTGATTCACACCACTCTCAAAAGAAGGACTTACAACACCTGCTCCAGGTTTCACTAAGCCACACCCCGACTCCCCTCCACAGCCAATGGGGATTGAAAAAATTAAGGTAAAAATAAATTTCTGTCAGCTACAGGAATGGGTGGGAAGGAGACTTTCTCTCTGCAATGACACACACACAAAAACATTAAATGAAATAGATTAAATATACCTGTTCAAAGCAATGTTTTCTTCCACTGCTACCCACTGTGTTTCCTCAAATTACCAAGGCATTGACCTATAATTCAGGCCACCCTGAAAAGAAGGACCTAAAAGCACCCCCCTAAGGTCCCGGTAAACCACGCCCCCGACCCGGTCATGTCATGCCCCCTCCCACTCCGCAGCCAATGGGGATTGAAAAAATGAAGGTAAAAATCAACCTCTGTCAGCTGCATTCACTTTCTCTCTGCAACGACACACAGAAACATTAAATGAAATAGATGAAATATACCCAGGCGAAGCCGGGTCTTTCTGCTAGTTAATAATATAAGAACATAACCACTATTATCACTATGACTTCCTCCTGCAGCTCTCTCCCTGTAAAGTCTCATTCACACATCCGTGTCCGTGCTCAAATCTGTGACAAGGTGGTCAGTGATGCCTCTGTGAAGATGTCTGTGAAGGATCCGTGTTGTCTCTGTTTTTTGCTGTCTGTGTGCCATCTGCGTTTCACTGACACTGCACAGCTGAAAAATAATTTTCAAAGCATCTCTTCCTAGTGATCTTTGAAACACGGATGCAACACCCATGGCATCTGTGTTGCATCCGAGGTTTTCACCACGGATGGAACTGTGAACATGGACAAAAGTAGAGCATGCTAAAAACACTGACCCACAGACTGTGCTAAAACAATGAAATGTGAATACACACATTAAATGAATCTATATGTGTGATGTCTGGGGGGAACACGTATGTGTGATGTCTTGGGCAACGTGAAGTTGCGGCGGCCTGTGTAACTATGCCTTGTGTGCGCATCTTATTATCTTTTTTGTACATTCCCACATCCCCAGATTTATTAAATGTGAATGAATAAGTTATATGCAATTTATAATGGTGTCATTAACAAATACAACTCATCGATAGAAATAAGAAAAGTTACTTGATCATGCCCAAACAGGCCTGGTCATTTAGGGTCTAATTTTCTAATGAACCACACTTGAATTAGGCTTCAAAAACAGCCCAAAAAATCTGGACAAAGCCTGCATGTGTGAAAATACTCTTACATACAAACATACTACAACTATTACCTTTTGTTCATGGTGGAATAAGTGTTTATTCACATAAAAGACTCACATATAAGCGAAGACAATGCGCTAATTGACACTTCCTTTTTTTTCACTGACCGTGGGTCAGTTAAGGCCTTGTTCACACATCAGTTATTTGATCAGTTATTTCCATCAGTTTTTCTGAGCCAAAACCAGGAGTAGAAGGTACACATTGTTAAGGTATAATGAAAAGATCTGCAACTGTTCTGTGTTTTTGACCCGCACCTGGTTTTGCCTGACAATAACTGATGGAAATAACTGATCAAAAAACTGATGTGTGAACAAGGCCGTACAAAGATGAACAATTTTGTTAAAATTTGATTTGGATCCAATTAAATTCAACTCGAATCACAAGTGTCTTGATTGCCTAGAAATATCTCTGTCTATATACATATGACAACCAGTCCAGTCTAGAATTTACCTCCACATGGAAGCTGATTAAATTATCTTGACAGGACTGATCCCTCATGAAGCCATGCTGATGCAAAGTTATACACTTATTTAAATTGAGATACTCCAGGGCCAGCATCTCTTAGAAAACCTTCAAACAATTTACCCAGAACAGACGTTATGCTTACCAGTCTATAGTTTCTAGGCTCTGTTTTTTATCACTTTTCGAATATTGGCACCACATTTGCTAAGCACCAAGGGTCTGTCTATTACATTTCTTAGACCCTGAGGGTGTATGCCATCTGGATCTGGTAATTTGTCCATTTAAATCTATTTAAATAGGTTATCTCTCAGGATAGGTCGTCAATATCTGATCGTGGGAGTTTGACTCCTGGCACCCCCGCAATCAGCTGTTCGAAGAGGCAACAGTGAACGCTATAATCTTGTTCTATGCCAGTAATGTTACTGTATATCGGTGCCATGTCCTAGACAAAGATCAGAATGGGCCTGATGTTAGAATTCAGAGGGAGGAAGAGGCAGAGCCTGAGCATACTTGATTAGCTCTAAGGCTCTGCTGTCTATTGTGGTGCTGTACCATTGATGTGTGGTAAAGAAAAGGATCAAGTTAGGTCTTACTCACACGCCCATGTCCATTTGGCGTTAGTGAAAAAATGGTCAATGTTTCATTTGTGACAGTGTCTGAATCAGTAGAAAAGGATAGGTGAATAAACTATTAGGCATATATCACTTGTCAGTGTTTTGGTCAGTGATTTCAATCAGAGGTTGTGAGCCTAACCCTCCTTCACCTATATAAGTGGTCCAGACCCCTTCCCAGGTGCTTACGCTTCAAGGTCCTTGTATCCTGCAAAGGTTGCTATTATCTTGCTTGTGTTCCTGTATGCCTGACCTGTGTTTGTCTTTCTGGACTCTTCTACTTGTTTCATCCCTGCCTGCTTGCCTTGACTCTCCTGTTGCCGATTCGGATATGTGGCCACCCACTGGTTGTTATGTGATTTGCAGCTCGATATTATATTGTATTTGTATTGTTAAATACTGAAGTCTTTAAAGGGGATATTTAGTATTTTTATTTAGTGGGGGTCTCGCACCTCAGCCAATCAGCTGTTTGAGGAAGTTCTGGCTCTCGCCAACAGCTCTTTTGAGCACAGCAGCCTCTTTGATGGTTACCAAGCAAACACCACCATCCATTTGATAGTGGCTGTGCTTGACTTGACAGCTCCATTGACTTGAATGGGACTAAGCTGCACCTAGGCCATGTGACGGAATGCTCATTAAGGCCCACGGCCTTATCATGAAGCTGATTGGCAGGGTTGCCAGGAGTCAGACCCCCACTGATCTGATGTTGATGACCTATCCTGATATCAAAATCCCAGAGAACTCCTTTAACATAATTTGTGGATATTTCTGGCTTGGTACTAGAGATGAGGGAATTTTTGGAAATTCGTTTTGAGTTCAATTTGCATTAGTCAATTGTCAGATTTTATTTAAATCTGAAAAAATTCAACCTGAATCTAAAATGCCCCAATTGTTCTTAAAATTCATATATGTCAGGACTGTCCCCAACTCCGTTCAAGCTATTAACTCCTATAATTATTCCTATTTGGAGGCAGATACCTTCTTCTCCATCGTGTGACCTGCAAAATAGTGGCTGCCATTTTGAGTGATTTGTCTGAAACGGTTTGTCACAATTCAATTTTTTGGGGGAAATTCATAACAAATTCTATTAGTTTAAAGTTTCTAAAGATTCTCCTATCTCTAATGGTTATATCTGTTGGTACAGTACTTTCTAAATGTCCCCTTATTTTAAAAAAAACTATTGTTTTTTGTACCATTGGGATAACCAAGCATTTCCTACTCAAGTAGAGCTGACTAATCTGCAGTTAGTTCTGCTTAGGTAGCATAAAATGGAACAAGATATATAATTTTTATATCTATCTATCTATCTATCTATCTATCTATCTATCTATCTATCTATCTGTCTATCTATCTAATTTGTCTATCTATCTTTCAGTCTATATGTCTATCGATTATTTTTTCTTAATTCCAATAATTCAAAATCAGTGTATGACATAAAGCACACAGTCCTCATTCATTCCAGGCTTCACATTACTGAACTGTCTGAACAGAAAATGAATGTTGGTTTTATCGAATCAAATAAAATCTTTCTTCAGTATTTTCCACTAAGCTGAATAAAGTCCTATATCCATCACATAACACATTTGAAAATGTCAGATTACTGTTCCTAAGATTTAAGCGTCCTGTGATACATTAACTAAGCAAACCGCAAGGGGAAATCGTGACCGTCTCTTTACCTATCTCTCCGAGCAAAACACGCAATCTATCAGAATTTATACGTGTCAAGTAGATGATACATTGCGGCCAGATCCTGTATACATGTGAATTCTGCCCCCTACAACCTCTGCCTGGTCCAACATACTGAAGGAGATAAAGAAACCACAGGACTGAATCACACAGCTAAGAAGATAAAATTGCGGCAGTGCATCAACATTGACAAAATGCCATAAATGGATTTAAACATCATTTGGCAGTATACTCCTGAGAAAAGCTATTGTTTGCTATCAGGATAGCTGCATGTCAGATGTGTGTCCTGCGTGAATTTATTGTAATCACTAACAGAAAAATATTACTTTGTTTTCAAGATTCAACTTCTGTAGAAGACTATTGATTTATCATTTTTATCACTCTTCAGCACAAGTAAAATGAGCCCAAATCAATGACTGCATCATGGATACTACTATCTATCTATCTATCTATCTATCTATCTATCTATCTATCTATCTATCTATCCATGTGAATGTATTCACCCACCTTGGAGTTGTTCATGTTTTTTTGCATTACATCATTGAATTCAGTTGTATTTTTTTTTATTTTTTTTTATTTTTTTTGAGGGGGATTGTAACACTTAATTAGACAGGTGTGACAAGTCATGTGACACTTTGTATATGGGGTTTTTTATTCAACTGTATATGGGGGGTTTCATAGCAAATGGATGAATACACACATTGATGAGCAAAAGGGTAACAATTTTTTAAACTTTTGACTTTCAGGCTCCATATCTCAGCATCCACTACAGCTTCCAACATGAGACTACCATCTTTTTATAGACAACTATCTTGGCTATCTCATACATAAATTTAACTAGCAACTATTTAGCAGATAATTAGTTATTCAGATCCTTGTCATGTAACTGCATTGTTACTGTTTTGTTCCTAAAATTCTTAATTTTTAGTATTTTGTAAATCCACCGTTGGATTCAAGCATGTCTCAACTGAAATCTGTTCCCAGGTCTCTTCTACACGTTCCTAATGTTGGTGCATACTGGTCGACTCCCTTGGGTACGAATACAGCTTTTTCTTCAACTATGCCCACAACTGTTTGGGTTGAGGTCTGGGGACTGTGGGGGCCTATCCAGCACATCTACTTCATTGCCATTTAACTATTTCTTCACCAATCTTGATGTATTCTTAAGGTTGTTGTCCTGCTGGAACGCTATGTAGCCCTTTTTATAACCACAGTGCTCCGGTGTACGAAGTAAGTTGTCTTGCAGGATACTCACATATAGCTCAGCCTTGAGACCATCATCAATCCTGGTCTAGTATCCAAAGCTTTTGGCTATTAAACAACCCCATATCATCAGTCTTCCCTTTTCCCTTGTTTCTTCAAGACTCATTTGCACCCATCAGAGCCCAGTCTACTGACTTTTGTTTCATTGCTCCAAACTTGAGCCAACACTTATTATGACAATATTGAAGTTGAGGCTTCTTCACCTTTTTTCGGGCCACCATTCCAGACTTGTGTAATGCATGTCGCACTGTGCTTGCATGGATGTCTGTGATCTCTCTATTATGAATCATACAAGCCACCTCAACTGCCGTGTGTTGCACCAGAACCAATAGACCTTGTGATGAGCCGACTTGTTGACTCCGATATTTTGCCTGGACTTCATTTCGTATTCTTCCAACTGTCATGACACTCACATGATGCTGTTTGGAAATTTTCTTGGCCGAGATACTGCTATCGATGAGATTGATGATGTTGTTTCTCTTTTCTTGTGAAGTCTTCTTCATGGCTGCTCCTCCATTCAAACCAGTGACCTTTCAAACCTAATAGCACACTGAGCTATTAGAGAATGTGAGAACAGGTTGTAATTTGTAGTATACAAGAAGAAAAAGATTGCTCCACCACCAAGAGCAAAACAGTAACAATACAGTTACATGACAAAAACTTGCATAACTAATCATATTCTAAATAGTTGCAAGTCCAATTTATGTATGAGATAGCCAAGGTGATTGTCGATAAAATGGTGCGAGTCTTACATTTGAAGCTGTAGTGGATGGTGAAATATGGAGCCTGAAAATCAAAAGTTCAAAGCATCGTTACCCTTTTGCTTGTCAGTGTATGTATTTTTAGTTTTTTTTCTAAGCAATGTGTGCTCATGACAAAAAAAAATGCAGCACGAAGAAGGGCTTGGAATTGGATAAAACTTTATATATGTGAATGTAAGGATGATATTGGTAAGTGATTACAGTATAAGAGTGAAAGGAAAAGTTTATTGGGGAAAACTGTACAATTAAAAAGAGTCTCAAGTATCCAGTTGGGCCAACCCTATCGAAGAAGAGATATAGTTGGACATTGAGGCATACAGGTTCTGTATGGTCTCTTGTGGCACATTTACCCACAGATTTTGCAGCTGAGCCTGTAAATCCTGCACTTTCATAGATTGCTGAAGCTGGTGTCCCAACTTGTCTAATAAATGCTCGATTGGCGATAAATCTGCAGACTAGGCAGCCAAGGAAGTGTCACTATCTGGCAGAGACATTCCTGGTAAATCTTTGCTGTGTGTGGGAGAGCATTAGCCTGCTTAAAAATGGTAATTGGAAGCTCTACTATGAAAGCCAACACATGTGGCCACAGGATGTCCTGCACATATTGTTGAACTGTTATTGTCCCTCATATCACTATTAGGGGTTACTGTCATTTGAGATGGCTCCCCAGATTATCACGCAGTTGGGGCAGAGTGCTGCAAAGGCAGCACTGAAACACTCACCACCAGGATTGCATCCATACTCAAACATGACCACTGTCTGATCTCCAACAAAAACTAGAATAGTCTCTAAAGACAATACAGTTCCAGTCTGTAGCAGCCAGTTTTCTTGTTTACGACCCCACTGCAAATGAAGTTAATAGTACCTACAAATGGTCCGGGCAGAGACAGGGGGTGTGTCACGAAGGTGTCATGTGTGTCTGGATGGTGACATCAAAACTGTGGAAGCTGTTTGTGCTTGTTGGTGGATCAAATCATTTTGGAGTGCTGGAGGTTAGCCATCACAGGCCTAGATGGTGAGCAATTTGTTGAAATGATCATCCCGTTCTTCTCAGTCCAATTATGCACCCCCTCTTAAAGTCTATCAACTGGGCCAACTGTCTTTGAGTGTGTTGTAGAGACATGTCTAACAGTCATCCACCTGTCATCAAGGGTACACTACCCCAAAGTAGCCCTGGGGAGACTTTTATAAAGCAGTTTTAAGCCAAGACCCATTGTCAGACCACAGCTGTTTTTCAGCAATCCAAAATTCCTATCTGGGTGTGTAATTTTTTTGCCAATGAGTATTTTTTTCATTCCACTGTAACAACTTGTACTTTTTCAGGTTCTTTTTATAAAATGTGGACACACAACCAATTTAATTAGAGGTTGTAATGCAACAAAACAGGCAATACCCCAAGGGGATTAATACTTTTGCAAGGATCTGCATCCAACTATCGATCGATCTATCTATCTATCTACCTATGATTCTTTTTCTCCACCAAACTCGAGGTAAGCCACAGTTTTTTATTTGCTCTAGACTACTGATTATATTTTGAGACTTCACTTTCCAGCATGGCTTTTCCAAGCATGAAAAGTTAATCCCTTATAACATATAGATGAACATATAAACTGCAATTGGCGGCTCCGCTTTCCCTAACATTTCTACTCAGGTGTGAAATTCATGTCTCTGCCTACACATTACTGAGACATGTAATGCCATGATTATATTTGACCCTTAAGACTAATGTTGCCAAATACAGCTATTTAACGTGATAATACTTGCATGTTTCTGCTAAAGTTAGCATGGCCTATATCTGTTTTTGAAGAGCTTGATTTTACTTAACAAATGAAGCCCTCTCAGAAATTATCAGCTGAAGCGTACAATTCTGAATGTCACCCACAGATGAGTGCTTAGATTTAGGCTATCACGGACTAGTCCTCAGCAGGAATGACATTTGTTCTGACATTTTAAAAACAAAAAAAAAATCTTTCCTGTCTGCGAAGAAAATTTGCATCTTATTCTTGTTTAAATAGGAAACATCATCTATTCAAATGCCATTTACCTTTTTTGGATAGTTCACCACAAACAGAGCAAAACTGAATAAAAAAGGTCTTTTACCGTGAAAGGTTAATTTTCATGAAAAAAATTTACAATAACAAAGATAAGGTTGAAATACAATTTTAAGTCTTAATAATTATCTCTGAATTCATGTATAAATAATTCTTCAAGCCAAATGAACATAATATAGTGCTGGAAAAATCTCACCGATGACCAGAGGATTATAGAGATGAAGGGGTCATTTACTTTCCAGAAATTGCGCTGCAATCTGTGACGGGCTGGCAAGACCATCTCATTCATCATTTTCTATGCCTGGTTTAGGCGTAGAAAATGTTCTAAATGTAAGACAGCTAGGAATCTGGCATAGATTTAGACTGGCGCTGGATGCACCGAAATTATGTAGAGGCCGGTGCCTCTTCATAACTCTGACAGATCCACCACCAGATATAGGGGTTTTTAAGACCTGTGTCTAAAAAATCCGGTCTTAATAAATGACCCCTGATGTGCCTAAATGCAATGTGCACCATTGCCAGTTCCTCTATGCGAAATTGATTTCTGTAAATTGTAACTGTAATTATAATTGTAAATTGTAATATCTTGTAGAACCATAAATGTACCAACACAGAAGGGGTACACAAACATACCTGGATGTGTGCCGAGCCCTGACATTACTAATCTTGTTTCAGCTCCTTTTTGAATCCATTTTAAACCCCTCCTTGAAATACTATGTTACTTGGCCACAAGGCGGTCATTTCCCAACTGCAGCATGGGGCCATAATGAATAGCTGGTCTGACATGGTGACATGTTACTACAAAATTACAGAAAGGTCATCGAGCCAGTGACTTTCAGCAAAAACGCTTCCGTTACTGATAATACAGCCATCTGCATCCATTATGAACGGATCCGATTGTATTATCTTTAACATTGCCAGGACGGATCCGTCATTAACTCCATTGAAAGACAATAGGGGACGGATCCGTTTTCTATTGTGTCAGAGCTAAATGGATCTGTCCCTATTGACTTGCATTGGGTTCATGACGGATCCGTCTTGCTCCGCATCCCCAGGACGGAAAGCAAATTACAACATGTTGCGGTTTTCTCTCCAGTATAAGAACGGAACAAAATGCATTCTGGAGCACTCCGTTCTGGTCAGTTCAGTTTTGTCCCCATTGACAATGAATGGGGACAAAACTGAAGCGTTTTTTTCTGGCATTGAGCACCTATGACGGAACTTAATATCAGAAAACTTAAACGCTAGTGTGAAAGTAGCTTAAGTAATCTCACCATACATCATATGTAGAATATTCTGCCAAATTGGACACATGAATAATGACTCCATACAGTACATATACCTAAAGCTGCCATACTGTACAAATAAATCATACTACTGTACGGTACAAAAATAATTATGCAACACTTAATTTACATTATAAAGTGTCACCATATTCTGCATTGCTTTACATACTGTAGTCATCACTTATATCACTCCTCGTCTACATTGAGACTTACAATATAAAGTATTATAGTAATAACTGTAGTGTACTGGTAACAGTATCATTAGAGTTCTCCATTAAGAACCCTCTTATGTCAGCAGAATGACCCCATAAACACTAGTACCAGGAGAATGACTTCCCCATAAAATCTAATGCTAGCAGAAGGTTGTGGTATGAGCTATTGTGGTCTGGGGCAGTAGAGAGGTTAAAGGGTACATCTCTGGGGAGCATGAGTATGCCCAGGAAAATACACAGGAGATGCTGCTGACTGTACCTGTCACAGGCTGCAAGCAAACTCCAGTTCACGACAGGGAGGAGGAGAGATGACTATCTGGTAACAGCCAGAATCAGAAAGCCACAGGAGAAGATTTAGTAACATAAGCAGAGTATACATTATACTTGTCAATGCTCCCTGAATGTCTATGAGACAGCTAGAAAAAGTGTGCCTGCGTTCTTGAGAAATCCTTGACTTTGTGATATGTAAATGAGTTTTTTTGGTGAAAAGAGGTCATCACCATTGCACCTCGCTGTAATGAAAATCCTGTTCCTAATTTTGGCCAGCCCCACCTTCCTCCCCTAAGCTTAAGTGACAGGGCCATGCAGGGAAGATGTAAGGGTGGGTTCGCATTAGCGTTTCTAATGGAGCAAAACAGAATGCCTCTTAAAGGGTTCCATTTTGCATTCTGTCCTTAAATTCCGTTATAATGGTATGCTATAATGGAATTAGGAATGCTAATGCGAACCCACCCTACTATTACTGGGTCCTGTGTTCTTGAGTGTGCGCTGGCTCTTCATCGGGGCTGTATTGTACTGTGTGTTGCTTCCCAAAGTGCCCACGCACACGTGAAAACACAAGGCCAAGTGAGACTGCATCTTGACTGCCTATCCCTGTCTCTCAAAGCTTTATTGATAAAGGGCAAGGCTTTTGGTGCAACGAGGGGCAGCGGTGACACCCTTCTTACACCAAGCAGCTAATTTGTGTATCACAAAATCAAGGATTTATCAGGAATGTGAGCTCCAATCTGGGTGGGGGAAGCTTTGTTTGAATCTGGATACCTGTGTACATCTGACACTGCGCATGGATAACTATGGAGGTTTAAGGTGACAGATTCCCTTTAAAGCTGTTGTGCAAGAATGAAGGAGGGGGGTTAGCAAACCTCCTCACTTAGCTGGACCTGTAAAGAGAAGCTTACTTACCTGCTTCCTGGTGCTGGTTCCCCACCTCCAGGCCTGCAATGCTCTACTGGGCTCCATCGATGTAAACATTTGGTTTGACATTAACACGGTCAATCACTGGCAGTGGAATTGCCTGACTCCCTTTACCTCATCACAAATGGTCACATTACGCAAGGGGATCTGATCTCTGCCATGGCCAGTGATTGGCTGAGGAAATGTAAAACTGGATGTTTACAATGAAGGAGCCCAGCGGAACTTCGCAGACCTGGAGAAGAAGGAGCAGAGAACCAGAGCTAGGGTGCAGGTAAGTAACATTCCCTTTACAGGTCCGGCCAAGTGTGTGTGGGGGAGTTGTCAACTTCGCCCCCCAACTCCACCCTTTAAATTCAAACTTGTATTGAACAAAAAGCCCAATATAAAGACCAGTGCTACCAATGATACCAGTAGTCAAGCCTTAAATAATACTTCCAGATCTTGGTCACTACCATTACCTCCACATATAATGTAACTCAATAATATTACTATAATGAATTAGGAAACACTATACAAAGGCTAATATTACCACCATGCAGTGACCATAAATAAGTTGTCAGTGCTTAGGCTGGCTTGACATTGTATTTGTAGAAGTAGTCATGCAGTTTCATATATTCATTTTCATTCAACCGATTAAAAGCAAAGAGAGAAATGAAATGCACTTTTCATTAAACATGCTGTCATGTATGTTAGGTTTTCATCACACAACTGTCATTTTTTTCCCACAACTTAACATCTTTTACCATCCAGCGGAGAACATGTGAATACAGTGACATGTGACATACAGTACAGTGCATATTAAAACAGAATCAATCCAGAGATTAAAGCCATGGTGATAATGTGAAGGGAAGCTAGTGAAGTCTGCACACAACCAATGTTTGTCTGCCTAGTGATTATATGGTTTGAGATTTACCATCCAGTTAAAGGTTATGTCCACCATTGAGCAGATTTTTTTTAATGTATAATAGGTTTACATTTTATATAGTTTGACTACTTAATATAGCTTTATAGTGGCTGGAGCGTTGTTTTTTGTTATGAACACAAATGAGTTTAATAAGAATGGGTCACCACTGGAGGGAGCTTAGGAGCTTACTGCATACTGCTAACACATTGAACTCAACAGTAGTACAATTGCACAATGGGGCAGATTTAGAATTGAAAATGTGCCAGGATGTTACCACATCTTGTCCCCCAAAACTGTTGCATATACCTTGGTCTACACTTACTGAATTTAGGCACTGTTTCTACACTTGCCAAGGGGGGTGACTTAGCTGTAATGAGGAAAAGGGGCATGGCATAAATGTGACCTTGTTAGCTAAGAAATGCACCAAAAATGCTTTGAACGTAAACTAAGCCAACTAATAGGTATTGTGAATTTTAGACATCTATCATCAACTACTTTTAAAAAATCTGGCACAGTTTAAGGCTGTCTAAGTTTCGACTATCGTACTATTAGAAAGCAAGTCCTGGCTATGTCTGGCAGGATGTAATAGCCTACCCAGTGTCGGACTGGGGTACCTAGGGCCCACCAGTAAAATGTATTATGAGGGCCCACCAAACAAATACATTCAAGTATAATAAATAATCTACCATAGCAAGTTTTTTATATGAACATAGGCTGGTTGAGGTGATGTACATTGAATATATTTATGTAGTGCAGTAAGTCTAATGTATGTGGCACTTATGCAGGGAGTGAGATACTAGGGGCCCACCTTGCTCAGGGGCCCACCAGGAGATTCCCCTGTACCCCTGTGGGCCAGTCGGAGCCTGAGCCTACCTGTCAGAATGATAGGTACTGTAATGCAGGAATATTACAGTTTATGGTACAAACAATCAAAAGATTCCAGGGTTATGTCCCTTAGGACTCATTTACATGAACATAAGCTCTCCATGCCAGTGCTGCGGTCTGCAAAACATAGGCACTAGTGTTGAGCGAGCACCTCTGTGCTCGTATGCTCGGGTGCTCTGGCCGAGCACTAGGGGTGGCTCGAGTGCTCGGCCGAGCACCCGAGCATAATGTTAGTCAATGGGACTAAACCAGGCACCCCCCGCTCGGAAGAGGGGAGGGTGTCTGGTTAATAGAAAAAAGTCAGAATCGCGACTTCTCTTTTAACTCCTTTCACTCGTAAAAGTATGATAATTAACTGAATTTGTACGCATTAGCGCACACATTAGCAAACAAATCTGTACGAATAAGTGTACAAAAATGCGTACGCATTAGCGTGGCATTAGGCTGGGAAGGGCCAATAACCGTGTCCCTTCCCACCCTGGTAGTGCCAGGCTGCCGCTGCTGGTTGTATCTGGCTGGCGAAGGAAAAAAGGGGGGGACCCCACGCCATTTTTTTAAAAATTATTTAATTATTTTTGTAAAAAAAAAATGGCGTGGGGTCCATCCCTTTTTTCCTTTGCCAGCCAGATACAACCAGCAGCGGCAGCCTGGCACTACCAGGGTGGGAAGGGACACGGTTTTTGGCCCTTCCCAGCCTAATGGTACCAGCCTGCAGCCGCCCCAGAGCCAGACCCTCAATTTAGAAGGTCCGGTCCTGCGGGTACCCGGCTCTTACCGGCACCCCTGGTGGCGGTGGGTGCCGAGGTAATAGATGTTGGGGTTATTGCTGGCCTGCCATACCGGCAAGCACTAAGCCCAGTATTAGTAATCAGGGCCGTCTGTAGATAGCCGTAATTACTAAAACTGTAGTATTGTAAAAAAAAATACACACACACAAGTATAAAACATTTTATTGAAATAAACACTCCCCCAGACCCCTGTTTGACCATTTTATTAAAAAAAAAAAAGCTGGTCCGACGTAGTCCACCGAATCCGACGTAGTCCTCTTCCTGCACTGGGATAATACACACAGCGATGTCACTGTACAGGGATAATAAACACAGTGATGTCACAGTACAGAGATAATAAACACAGTGATGTCACAGTACAGGGATAATAAACACAGTGATGTCACAGTACAGGGATAACAAACACAGTGATGTCACTGTACAGGGATAACAAACACAGTGATGTCACTGTACAGGGATAATAAACACAGTGATGTCACAGTACAGGGATAATAAACACAGCGATGTCACAGTACAGGAATAATAAACACAGTGATGTCACTGTACAGGGATAATAAACACAGTGATGTCACAGTACAGAGATAATAAACACAGTGATGTCACAGTACAGGGATAATAAACACAGTGATGTCACAGTCCAGGGATAATAAGCACAGTGAGGTCACAGTACACCTGTGCAAACAAGGCCTGGGGGGTGCAGATAAGGCTAGGGGCTACACTAAAAAGGGCCAGTGGCGCACAGATAAGGGGTAAGGGGCAGGGTCACAAGCAAGGTCCGGGGGTGGTGAGGGGTGCACAGATAAGGGCCAGGGTGGCGCACACAGGGGGCAGCAGAGACAAGAACCAGAGAGGCGCAGACAAAGAGGGAGTGGGGCACAGATAAGGGCCCAGGGGCGCAGACCAGGAAGAGGCGTACAAAGACAAGGGCCAGATCCCAGGGGTGCAGACACGGGCTAGGTAGGCACAGCCAAAGGGGCGCAGATAAGAGCCAGGGGCTGCATTGAAAGGGCCAGGGTGGTGCACAGATCAGGGTCACAAGCAAGGTCTGGGGGGGTGAGGGGCGCACAGACAAGGGCCAGAGAGGCACAGATAAGGGCTGGGGGCGCAGACAAGGGCCAGGGTGGCACACACAGCAACCAAGGGGGCAGGGAGGCTGCGGCGCAGACAAACGCCAGGGAGGGGGGGCACAGATGAGACCCTGGGGCAGACAGGGACCACGGAGGCAGAATGGGGGGAGCCCAGATAGGAGCCCGGCCCTGGCCCACTGGAGTGTGTCTTATTCCTTGGGGACCCAAACCCCTAAATATGTGGGGCTTGGGACCCATAGGCCTGGGCACAGCACGGCTGGGCGGCATTTTGCATGGGACCCATAGGCCTGGGCCCGGCGCGGCTGGTTCAAGAGTTACATTTAAATTGTTGAAACTGGATTCAAACATAACCCTCAACGGAACTTTGTTACATTGTTCTGGAGGGCCTCGCGTAAGTTGCGGCGAGGGGGGGCCCCATCATAAATTTTGTGCTCCATACTGCTGGTAGCCTTAATCTGGCCCTGGGCACAAGACGCTGATCTGAGGTCTGATGGGGCACAAGACGCAGACCTGAGGTCTGATGGGGGCACAAGACGCTGACCTGAGGTCTGATGGGGGCACAAGACGCTGATCTGAGGTCTGATGGGGCACAAGACGCTGATCTGAGGTCTGATGGGGGCACAAGATGCTGATCTGAGGTCTGATGGGGGCACATTAAGCTGACCTGAGGTCTGATGGGGGCACAAGATGCTGACCTGAGGTCTGATGGGGGCACAAGACGCTGACCTGAGGTCTGATGGGGGCAAAAGACGCTGATCTGAGGTCTGATGGGGCCACAAGACGCTGATCTGAGGTCTGATGGGGGCACATTAAGCTGACCTGAGGTCTGATGGGGGCACAAGACGCTGACCTGAGGTCTGATGGGGGCACAAGACGCTAACCTGAGGTCTGATGGGGGCAAAAGACGCTGATCTGAGGTCTGATGGGGGCAAAAGACGCTGATCTGTGGTAGTACCACATTATCAGTACTAGTGTTATCTGTGATTTTACACAGGACTGCAGGTAACACCACTACATTTTCTATACTCAGATAGCCATCACTGTGTTACCTCTACAGTTACAAAGCGACTGCAGGGGACATCTACTATATTATCTA